>VXAU01001145.1:0-15209 GCA_013399695.1 Formicarius rufipectus
TTAACCACCAGCCTGGGTGGCTCCTCCTTGGAAACCTCATCCATGCCCACAGTTTGTGCCAGTGTGTTCAGCAGCAGAGATGGCAAAGCTTTCTTAAGCAGTCATTGCAGTGCTGGTGTGCACAAACATGTGCTAACACAAGGATGTCATCTCCAAGGCTGCTGGAAACAAGTATTTGAAGTCTAGAACTTGCTACTCAAAATTGTTCCGTTAAAAAAGCAATAAATTAAAAGGACTGATTTCCATTTTTCAAGCTGGCAGAAGACTTTTGAAATTAATTAATAAACATAATGGCATGTTTTCCTATGCATTAATAAAACCATAGCTGAGGGGAACTATTCCTATCAACACGAGTCCAGGGCCTCAGACAGCTAATTAATAGCAGATCACTCTTCTCCCTGTTCCAGGTTTTGTAAATGTGAAGATCTCCATAACTGAATGTCTTACAGAACATTATGCAAAGCTTTTTCCCAAGATCAGCAGGAGCTGAGTGCCACCGGAAAGGATGTGACAGGACAGAGTCTGAGGAGCTCCAATGCTTACTCACTGAAAATCTACAAATGCAAATCACAGCAGGACTCAAACCGGAGCCCTGGGGGAACCAGAGAACAACCCAAGCCCAGCTGGAATGAAAAATCCTCTGCAGCAACAAATTCAATATCCCAGGGAACGAAATTAGGTCTGAATAGAATAAAGTCTTGCAAGCAGACTGGCAAACACAGCGGCCAAAGTTGTGCTGAGATGAAAACCAAGATAAGCAAGGGCGTTACCAGGATGGCACTGGGGACCCGAACCACATTAATCTACTTGCACTCTGCCGGCTGCAAACGAGGACACTCTCACTACGGAATCCCGTGTGTTAACAAACACCTCGGCACGTCCCCGCAGAGCCGCGCTCTCTGTGTGTGCCCCCAGCCAAACACCAGCGGTGCCCCCTCGGGGGCCGATCCCAGCCCCAGCCCCAGGGCCGGGCACGGGCATCCCCTCGGCAGCACCGCCCGAAGGGACCCACGCGGGGTCACTGTCGCTCCAGGGAAACTCCGCAGCCGGACGGGGGAGGCTCTGGGCATAAAGCGAGAGAATGAGGGGGAGCTGACTGCGGGGGGACGGACCGGCAGCGGGGCTGGGAACTGTTCTGTGCTGTCCCAAACGCTACACACACCCACACCTTTAAAGAGAAAAAACCAACAGCACCTACCCGGGGCCGGGAGCGCCTCCTGCCAGTCCCTCCTGCAAGAGCCCCACGCTGGAGAGCATCGGGCTGTGCCTCTGCCCCACCTAGGGGAGCTGCCAAAGTGAAGGCAGCTGGGCCCTGCAGCTCCCAAAGCCCGGTCCCAGCTGCCTCGGGAGCCAGAGAGCAGACACCGATCCACTGCTGACCACAGCAAGCAGCAATAACCAAGGGCTTCCTCGGGGGGCATGGCTGTTTTACTTCAAGGAAATTCCTACAACAAAAATAAATACTTGAGTAAAACCACCCAGAACATATTTCAGAGCATGACTGGCTTTACTCAAGCCTACATATTCCCAATTCTAACCAAAAAAGGGGTTTGTAACATGTACCCTGTATGGAAACACAACCACTGCNCTCCGGAACACGGAGTGTCCCTTGGGATGATGAAGACACTGACATTCTTGAAAGCAAAAGTAATTAATTCCCTTGTTTATCCAGTCTCAGCATAAGAAACCAGATCTGTGCTGTTTTCCACCTTTCTCCCTTCACAGCTCTTCAAGATAATGGGTTTGCTGGAAACAGAAATGCCAAGGTGTTGTGATTCCCCCCCCAGACCACTCACACTCTCTTTTGCTGTGGAAGTGATCCCTTGCTGTGGAACTGAGAAAGATGTCACAGAACTGGCAATACAATCAGCACAAACCTCTTTTTCTCTCCTCAGGCTCTTTGTGCTGTATTGGGATGGAGAAGATGGTCTGAATACCTGTATGTTGAGGGGCTTCCAAATAAAGGGGTGTCACTGCTGTGTGGCTGAAAGTATCAGACCGAGGTTTGATACGACCAGAGGGGGACACAATTTCGAGCCCATTGCTATCCTGAGAGCCAGAGAATCAATCACAGCCTGCAGAAAAATCACTGGGTTTTAGGCCATGTGCTGCAGAGGCACTCCTGGGTTTGCTCTAAGTGCCCAAACCACATCAAAGCCACAGAATAAATGGGCAATGCTATGGATGGTAGAGCAGCTCTCGGTGTGCCCAGTTAACTCTAACTCTGTTCTAATGTGGATATATTAAAGCCATGGGGGACACGTGGAGAGGCAAAAGGACAGGAGGGCAGCAGGGCTGGGTTTTAAGGAGGCAAATTACTGCTGGAGTGGGAGAACAAGCAGTAACAGACCGTGGTGGGGGCTCGGGGTCGGTGTGAGTACATGGGGTGTGTCTTCAGAAGGCGTTCCAAAATCACCGCCATGAACGTGCATGTTCCTCTCTCACAAGAACCAAACCCACCCTTGCCAGGTGCCTCTGGAAAAGGGTCTTGTTCTTTACTGAATGGTTTCTCTTGGGAGGTGTCACTGCTAAATCAGACCCAGGAGCTCCCACAGTGAGGAGAACCTTTCTCTAGCCATACCCTTACAGGATACCTTCAGAAGCAAATGCAGGTTTGGAACAGAAATCTATCCTCTGAAATTAATTGTAACATACTTAACACTAATTAGTTTTACTTTAAAGACTACCTATTTGCTCTGCATTTGTCAGCACTTCCTGTAAGTATTCCTAATACCAGATCAGTATGGAAATTGTGGAAAAATTGGGTTACTTCATTTGTATATGTTAGGTTATCTTTTCTACAGAGAAAAGACTCATGAAATAGTGATCTTTCCTTTAAGAGGGACCTGGTTTATTGAGAAACACAAAAGCCACTCAACAGTTACCTCAAATGCACGGTAACCTTGGATTTTCCAAAGGAAAGAATGACCACTGGATACTGCAGCAGGAATTGCTGCTCTTCTGTTCATTACCCAGGGCAGGTCTTTAGCTACCATGTTACAGAATCATTTGATGCCATTATGGAGTTCATTTCCTCCCCACCCCCAGGTGCTCTCCAGTGTGCTCAATATTAATTATTTGGGGCAGTTCACATTTACTAAAATATCCCTCCTAGGCATAGGGAAAGGAGCCAACACCTCAGGGAAACACAGAGGGGGTTTCCCTCGGGAAAAGCAGCCGTGCCATGTGTGAAACACTGATTCCAGCATGAGCTGTCTGCTCCCCAGCAGCACTGCCCCAGAGAGGGCTGCCCGGGGTGTCTGAGAGCAGCACAAGCTGGGCTTGTTCTGCTGATACCAACTGCAAAGGAGTTTATTACAATGTGATTTCTGTGTTGTTACTAATGACCTACAATGTCTTTGCATGAGTGCTCGTTATTTATAGTGCAGGCAGAGTGTAATCCCAGGAGTGAAATGGATAATCAATGAGTAAGTAGGTACTAAGATATAAAATCACAATTTATCCTGGATTAACCATCATGAACTGGCTGAAAACAGTCTATTGCAATGTTTTTCAAAGAGATAATTCTCTTGGAATTTGGTTACTGGGCCTACCTGAACTGAAAAACACACTTCGTTATCATCCTGTCAATGCTTCCCAGTATTTAAGTACATGAAAAATAAGTTACCTGACCTTAAGTAACTTTAACTTACTTACATACTTACTCCCTTTCACAATTGATTTCGATTTTAAAATACTCCAACGCTGATACCATTTTCATGTGGAATTCTCTGGCCATTCCCTTCAGGCAGCAAGGGGTCTCTTATCTGAGTGTAATAAGGAAAGCCCCTGCTGTTCTGTGGTGTGCCTCATGCTTTTCCAGGGACCAAATCAGGTGATAACATCTTCTGTCTTCATTTGCTTCCTGGACCTAACCAGTATTTGGTGGCATGGTGTTTACTTTGCCTTAACAACTAAAAAACACAGTCCAGAAATGAAAGTATTCACAAATTATTCTGGGAGTGTCACTGCAAAAGGAGGTCAATAATGAATTAAACCAACATTATCATTCCCAGTGCCTTACAGGTGCTATCCACAAACACGAATTAGCATCACAAAACCCTGACTGCCAGTAGGAACTAATGATTCCCAGTTAGTTTCTCTGCCCAGAATTCCTAAAAACAGATATTCTAAATAACAAACAAGTGTTGCATGTTGGTAACACAGAGATTGCTCATAACTTGATTTATAACACCAAAAAATAGTAAAAAACCCCATGCCAATAAGACATTTCCAAACTGCCCCATCCAGGTCCAGTGGTCACATCAATATCCAGGTTTTCTACTCGATAGGTTAATAGTCATAAAAGGTTGTCAAGGGAATCAGTGTTTTTCTTGCATTTGTCATAAAGATATATGAGAACAGGTGTTTAACTACACCCGTTATCTGAGCTGGACAAGCAAAGATCTTGCATGTATGGGTCTAACCTGGAATTGTGTTTAAATTTGGGCTACTTGCACATATCTAAAGTGTCAAGAAAGTCAGAACTCCTCAGAATTTCAGCTTTGGTGTGGAGCAGAAGCAGCAAGGACCCCTTGCAATCTAACTACAATTTCAAAGTTTCAGCACTTGCAAAGTGCTTTACTTGGGATGTGCCTAAACAATCTGAGGCCTCAAATAACACTATTACCTGGGCAATAAAATGGAATTTTTGTAGATTGTTTAGGATCCCCAGAGAATACATGGCAGGGGGGAGGGAGGGTGAAGCCTGGTGAATTGAAATATAAAGTGAAATTGGAATTGAGGCATTTTGGGAACATTGCTGAGCTGAATGGCAGTTCAAAGAACCCTCACTAAGAGATGTATAAAAACTTCAATATGGTTTTATTTTAGGCTTGGCTGCACAAAGGAGGGTGTGCTAATAACCTGAATCATCAAAAATAAATTGTTTCAGTGTTCATTTCTTTTGAATTAATATCTGTGAGCGTGGTTTCATCATGTTCATTTAAGCTCATGTCCTGATGTTGCACATGCCAGCATGTTTTGAGGAACTGTATTTTTTTTGTACAATTGGACTACTTGGTTTTCTACAATGAAAATGTGGTTTTTTCTTTCCCAGAACAGTACTTATCTCCAATGATGGTTTTTAATTAGGCACAACTTTATGTACAGTGATCAGTATTTAAGCTGCAGGGGGGAAATGCTGAAAGGACACTGAGGAATTCAGACACATAATGGCATTAGCTGAAATACTGAAGAACGTTGCTGAGTTCTCTTATGAGGAACTAGAATTCACTGGCCTTGACCTTTGATGGTCAAGGACAGATATAAACATATTTTTGTTAGAGTCTCCTAGGATGTTAAACAAAAGATAGCTATTACAAATGCAGTAAAAAACCAAAACCAAAACAACCAATGCAAACAAAAATACCAGATTTTACAACAGTTTTACCAGAAAGGAGAAACCTGAGTTCCTTTCATCTCTCCTGTAAAGGAATGAAAATGCTTAAGGACTATCATCAAATGAAAGCTTGCTATTTCTGTTTGAGATAGGAAATGTATCAGTGATCAAAATGTGATTGGGTTTTTTTCCCAGCCATGCATTTTGATGTGATAAAGGTTATTATCTCCCTTCACAAAGCCTACCTTTGTGTGGCCTCACACTCTCACCCATCCACTGGTATTCCCCCAAATTTCACGAGCCACCCCTTGCATCTTTCTGAAATCAGCCATGCCAGGAGCCAGCATGGAAACCCTGGAGATGGTGATCTTGAGGTGGCAATGCTGCCCCATCCAACCTGCTCAGTGAGACCTGAGCAGCTGAAGCTGCTGCTGAGGAAAATCAACTCCACACAGGCACAGAAATGGTCCTGTGGCAGCGCAGAAACAGACTCTGCTGCACTGGGACAAAGGGCCTTCATGACATGCCTGTGAGAAATATCTCTCTTGCACTCTGCCATTATCAGTGGGCTTGATTAAGGGATTGATTGGAATGCAAACAGCATCATTGACCCAGGAGAAAAGATGAATGGATGCGGCCAACACTGCCTTTAAGTAAGTGTGTTACAAATAGATGGGAGCATGGGGAAATGCACCAGTCACAATTTATTGTATTGCCATTCTCCGTCAGATGAAAACAAGAGGAAATCTGCTTTTGATGCAGACAGAATAGATACAATTGTTGCTTTGTATGACGGCTTTTTGCATAGCCTTCAGAAGTTGGAAATGGGTCATTTTATCTAGTGCATCCGTAAACTCATGACCTATATGAGCTGGGACATGGAAAAAAATGCTAATGAACATTTAGCCAGAAGCCCTTTTATAAACAACAATAAGCAAGGAGATTATTGGAATAATACTTCAGTTTCCTGTCATTTTCTAGTGAGTGGGGAAAAAAATCAAACACAGAGCTGGAACTTTTTGAACTGCTGAGATCTGACTTCTGGAGCATTCAAAAGGTATCCAACTTTACACACTGTTTATCTATCAATTACCTGAAGCTTTATTTACCTGTCCTTTATTTACTACAGTTTCATCCCTGTATTGGCTAAATTACTAGCAATTAGCCTTTCTTTTGTGCATTTCATCTTCAAATTGCCCTGTGCATAGCATCTAACACATCCTTTCAAACCTCTGAGAGACAGAAGTGAGGACTTTTCATTATCCTTCATCTTAAAGATGGAGAAACTCAAAAATGAGGCAAACACTTATGAATTGTTACATTTGTGTTAAAGCAGTTTCAGAATCGGGTCTGTCTTCAGCTAAGACAAGGAACACCAACATCATGTGGTCACCCTGAAAATATGTACTGTCCTTAACTATTTACCCTCATGCATTGAAGAGCTTGGCACTTGAAAATTATTCCTGTTGTTAGCTGGCAGCTTTAACTACATTTTGCAACATCACTAGGGTTCAGAGGACTTCTATTTGCCCACAAATATTTATTCTTATGTACCTCAGTGAAGGCATAGTCTCAAGAGTGAAAACTGCCCAAGAAGTATGCAGTAAGGAGTTAATAAACAAAAGAAAACGAGTATCTCCTGTCTGTGTTCATGAGTGTTCCGTGCAAAGGCCGGTCCCTAACCTATTCTTCTGAGTAAACTAAGTGATGAATTTGGTTAATATACGGAACAATAACCAAGCTAATACAATTACTGAAATGACAGCATCTATCTTGCATCCTAAAGTGGCTGATGAAGGATGAGTGACACTCTCTGAAAGGTAAGGAGATGAATATCATTGCCTTCATTTGTCCTGGAGCACTTGGGGAGTCTGCTGATTTCCCAGTATGCTCCTCAAGATAACATTGCACAGATTTGCATTGCCCTCATGTCAAACCCAAATAAATCCTAAAACCATGAAGCAAACAATACTGAGGGTGCATTTACATTAGGTTGAAGCTGATCAAGTGGCATGAAAAAAACATAGTCATCTCAGTGCGTTGTGGCTCTGCTCAGTTTGTAACGGTAACCTTTAGCATCACAACTCATTTCCTAGACATACTGAAAACAGATCTCTACACCACTGTTATTTTAAGTCTGTATCAAAACAAAGTAGAATCAGATTAAAAAAATAAATAAAGTTGCTTTTTGTTGAAAGCAAAAAACCCTCCAAAACTAAGACCCAACAACTGGCAAGTGTTCTTCCTTGCTGTCACCTTAACTCTGCATACTTACAAGAAATGAGACAGTTATAAACTAAAGGCATCTTTAGTCAAAAATAATTCAGGCAGACAGCAGGCTGTGCTGCTTTACAGCTCACAGACACTTGTGAAGCTGCAGAGCTGCTTATCCCTCCCAGTCATCCCGGGTGAACACTGGCCACCAGTTGCACCAGTCAGCACCTGGACCTAGAGAGGATACAGTCAGCATGAGGGCTGTGCCTGGGAATGGCAGCACATCATTCCCTTGATCAGATTTGCTAAACGTGCCATGTCCTAGGAGTTTCCAGAAACTCCCTGTGCCAGCCAGACATGTGTATTGATGTGTAGATCTTGTGTACAAAGACAGCCAAGCCTGCTCCCTGTGAGCAACCACTGCAAACAAACACAGCTCCACTGCCATACTCAGTGACAAGAGGGAGGAACAGCATAGCAGTAATACAGTCTAAAATAACTCAGCTCAAAGAAATGCATCAATATTTTCTACTGTGGAATTTAGTTAAGCATTAGTCCAAGTAGCAACTGGAGTCCGGATCTACCCCTTGTGTCAGCAGATCCCTCTGACTGCAGTCATTCATTTCCACTGTCCTAATAAATATTCACATATTTTATACAACCTGGGGTGGACTCATGACAACCAGAGAGAAATGACCCTTTTAAAACTAATTTACTGATTTCTGACAGTGTTCCCTGCCTCCAAAGGTGTTAAGAGTGAAATGCTGAGGAGAACCGGTGCACCCATACCCTGAGAGAGAACTCGAACCACACACCTCTGAGTCTGAAAAATGCCATTAATTGCCTGTAGTCAGCAATGTCTCAGCAAAGGCTTGCTGGATTTTCTGTAAGAGACAATCCAAGCACTCCAATAAAGCAGCTGGTTTATGCTTTGACCTTTGTGACTATGCAGCATTCACGTTGATTTAGCCACACCAGTGGTTAAACCAACCACCAAGAGTCTGTAGAGTCACCCATTAATTCCTGGCTTGCAGAGGTATTCCTAAGGCAACACTGCTCTGTGAGGAGCTGCTGAGTCTGAATGGGATAGGAGAGGACAGAAGAGATGAGAACAAATCACTCACATCACTTATACACAATACAGTGCCTGAAATCCTGCTGCCAAATAAATGAACCAGCAAAAGAAGTAGAGGAGCCCTTAATTGGCTCAGTTAACCAGGCATTTAAAAAGAAATCCTGCTTGATGCACTTAATGTTGAATTTTCAAGCCAGAACCCTTGATTGTTATGATTACAACTCCTCCCAGGTTTTCCAGGCCACGTGCTGCCATGTAACAGGGATAAAATTGATCAATGGGAATGCAAATGACAGGGGTAGGAACACTTACGAGCATAAGCCGTGCAGACAGAGGTCAGCTCACCATCCTTCATGCAGCACCCTAGCAGCAGTGGCAATGCACCAGCTCAGCTCCCACAAGCAGCTGAAAATCATGGATACCCCAAACAATTCCAGTGCTGAGAGCTGAGCTATGTGAAATCCAATACAAACCAAACACAAGGAGGTGAGAAAATTTGCACGGTTTTACTCTGTGGTCTAGCTCAGCCTGAAAAGATACACAAGAATGTTTAGTGACCATCTGACCCCAGTTATGCTCAGCCTAAATGTCCTCAACTGGACTGCATTTTCCCATTCTCCTGATGTTGGGGTGGTGCAATAAATGTCTCTTGGATGCACCTTTCCTTCTCTTTAGATGGCTCCTTCTTTACTCACTTTGTTCTCTTCATTTTTTTTCCTCCTTTTGCCTCTTTCAATCATTTGAAGACTTGGAGTTTAAACTATAAAATATTTATTATATGCACTTTCAGAAGAATAAAGATACTTTGAGGCTAGAGATGCTAGTGACTCCTGAATAATTTGAGTCATGCTTTTGAGGGAAACACTTCACATCTGGAGGCAGCCACCAACACCCAGGTGCTCTGCTCCTGCTAGTATTTCATCCTGTTCAGATCCCTAGTTGCCCTACACAGGCTTAATTTACCTTACATTCCCTTTCATCTGCTTCATTTGCAAAAGCATTTCAGATGAATAAATAATACAGAGTACGAGACAAATGCACACAGGCCAAGCTGACAGTTGTCAAGCTTGCCACCCCCTCCATATATCAATGTTCAACATTTCTTCATCCATCTTCTTAACGTATTACTGACGTCGGCACTATGTGTGTTAAGTACGGATGTGAAAGGGCCACTGAAGGGAAGACAAAGAAATATTCAAATGCTAAACAACTATTTAAAACCTGCATACTCTATATTCAAAACAGGCTTCCAATTAAAAGCAAAAGAGGCAAAAAAATCCAAAACTGACAATACAAAATATACTAACATCCCCTGCTAAGCTCTTAGCTGGAACACCAGCCTAATGCTTTCATTAACAATATGAGTGACATTTGTTATAATAGTGATAAAGTCATTTAATTACTAAGGAGAGCTTTAGAAACAGATGAGCTGCTTGAAAAGATGTGGCATTTGATGACAGGGTGCTCCCACCACAGGGCTGTAGATGCAGCTGGATTGTTTAGAAACCCAGATTTGGATCTGGAGATCATCAATCACACTTCAAACTTATATAACAATATAAAACATATTCTGAGAGATAGACTATGCTTTTTAAAAATAGATTATACACTTTTAGGATTTTGTGTGTGTGCAGATGGACTATTATGAGTAAACTGAGTTTTCTCTGCCTGTCACAAACCCTCATTTGTGTGTCACACATAGCTAAAGAGAACAGGTGAGAAAAGCAAGTTATAACACAGCAAGGATCAGGCAGCAGGAGGACACAGGTATCTCGCAAACACACAGTGAAGCAGGGACTCAAAATCCCACTCTGTAATTCCTCAGCCCTTTCTTCATGCCCCCACCCCAAAATGAGGGTGTCTCTGCTGCTTCCCCTGCTCTGAGCAGCAGGTGCAGAGCAAGAACACAGGTAAGACTTCCAGTACTGATGCGAGGGCTGTGAAAGACTATGAGGGACTGGTTTCTTTGTCCATGCCCCAGAGCAGCCTTCAGAATGTTCCCAGGGACATCTGGGAGGCTGCTGCAGCATGGCTACACAGATTTCAGGTTCTCTTGCACTGAGGACAGCTCACTGAGCTTGTATATCCACTACTGATTCCACCTCTCTTTCAATTGCACTTTGAAGAACAAAAGTAGGAAAGCTGTGGAGAGAAACAGGTCGTTTGCAAAGAGAAATTTAATACCCCCATAGAAATATTTCCTGAACATCTATCCATGCATACTAACCACTTATCAAACACCATCCTTCAGGATGGCCCAGAGGAAGCATTTGCCAATGAAGCTCTTCCTATTCATGTGTTTTTTGAATGTTTGTGGCCCTTTCATTTGTACTGGATATGACATGATGTCAGTGTAGCATTTCCCCTCCTTATGTCTTTGTGGTATTATTAGTGACAAGAAGAAAAGCATGCTGTGTGCATAGTAACAGTGTTTCAAAGGCAAATAACCCAGCTGCTGTGTCTGATTTTTATTGTACAGAGGGCAACAGTTAATGATCAATTATAAAGTAAAAATAATGAAAGACAGCCCAAGGTATCTGCCTTTGGAAAAGCTGTTACGGTGCAGGCAAAACGTCTGTCCTCCCACCGTGAACTGCATTAGGCAGACACCAAGTGGGGACTGTGTCTTCAAAGGAGCAAGTGCTGAAGGCCATGGCTGGCTTCCCCAGTAGCCAGAATGCTCCCCACATTCTCCATTTAAACCTCTGGAAGCTGCAATCACGTAACTCCTCCAGTTTTTTAATGCTGTAGCTTCTTTTGAAATTAGCTTCAAGATTTTCAGAACTGTTACGAGCTTTAGAGAAGCAAAGCGTGTCTTCACAAGTGTCTGGCTACAGAATGGAGGCTTTTCACCAACTGAACACCCACATGCCTACAGACTACCTCTACTCACAGGCCCCTTCTCTCTGGCCCCCTTTCCAGTCCCCAGAAAATTGCTTTTAAGTGAGATGAAACTTTTAATTGTTAAGATGACTTAATTCTACGCCGAGTTCCTGCTACACTTTTGTCAACGGTTTCAGACAATTCCCCTCTCCATTTACTTGGCTTCCCCACCTAAGAGGCTGGAATAAGGATGCCTGGAGAGCCAGTATGAAAGCATCCATCACTGAAAGCTGCCATAGCCAAAAGCATTCTGAAATCCTATAGCTGGAAATGGGATGAAAGAAAAGGTTTTAGCTTATCAAATCTTTTCTGATTTGTTCTATTATGTAGCAGATTAATACACTAAAAATTGGCAGCTCTATTTGAACACTGTACTGTTACACTATGCCTTAAGCTGCTACAAAAAATGAGCTTACTGACTGAAAAAGGTGATTCACTTTTATCACACAGGTCATTTCTGATAAGCCAGGTGGATCATATTAATTAATCTAGAGAATAATACATATAGCTTAGTGGTGAATGGCATAAAGAAACAGTTACACCCAGAATAAATGTATGGCAAGGTGATAAGCTTATGCCACACTTCAGGTCAGAAGCAAAGCAACATTTCATGATAATGACGGAAACAAAGCCATGCAGTGAGCTTTCCTTTGAGTAATGAGCACTGGTTATCACCACCAAATGGCTTCAGGTAAATAGCTCTTGTGTTTTGATTTTGCATCTGACTGTGTAAACAGTCCGAAATAATCAAGTGCAGGAATTCCTGCAGAATATTCCTGCAGTGCATGGGAACCAGGGCCACTTCCTGCAGTGCCAGTGCTTCTTCAGTGCCGCCCGACACGGGTGGTTAACCTGCTGTACAGGTACTCGGGGGAAATCATCTGGGTTCTCTCTTCTGAGTGGCTTCTGGCTCCAGCAGGGACAGGAGGTGGCCACCAGCTCCATGTGGACACAGGCCCTGAGGGAGGCTGGGGCTGTGGGTCCATTGTGCCCTGGCAGCAGCCCACTGATGTCCTGCAGAGCAGCTCCCCAGATGCCTGGCCAAATTAACCCAGTTCTCTGTCTTTGCCACACCACTGAAGCTACTGTCTAGCACCTCTGTTATCATCTAACCAGTCATCTGGAAGCTGTTTCACAGTTTGGAAAGCCAGTGTCTTTGTTTAGCCACCTTATTCTGTTGTTTCCTTTTTTTATTCCTGATCTGGTCCATAGAACTCACTGCAAGGGTGGTGGGGTTTTTTGCTGTGCTGAGACCCAGTTATATTTTCTCCAATGAAATGCTATTTGCCGGTGTCATTGTGAGTTAAGTGCATACCAAAATCAATCCCAAGTTCTTTAACTTCCTAAAGGTTCTCCTTTTTGCTTCTATTCTTAAGGCTGTTTTCATCTAAGCACTGCAGTGTATTACTGGAGCTAATGGTTTAGCAGGCTGCAAGGATGGGATCTATCTATAGATAATAAGAGCCTCCAGAGTTAACTCTTAGCTATCATTAAACAGCTTCAGAAAGACTAAAAAAATCTCACGCTACAGAACTGGAGTCTCTCCAGGTAACAAAGGTTTGAAAGAAACTCATCCTCTTGAATTGTGAATCTGTAATTGCCTACTGCAGGCTTTCTGTGGCTCTTCCCAAACAATCTAATTCTGGTCATCACCAGTGATCTCGTAGCCTCGCTCTGCCCCTGAGCCCATCTTCTTGCTCACACATATTTCCTTTTGCTGGATTCTCAGCCTGCTCATTGTTAGTTTTTTGTCTGCTGATGTGTAGGTTCACTTTTCAAATTTTGTTCAAAAGTTTTCTGAAGAGCAGACTTCCATTTTTCATTATTTCTAATATTAGATACAGTTGTAAGATTTAGTCCAGAGCATATAAGTTAAAGGAGTCATATCCCTTGTAATTTATTAATTTCCTTACAAAGTGGAGCTATACTAATTAACTAGTGGTTAAAACTAATTTGAGATATATATATTACATTTTAGAGATATGAAAAATTAATTCTGCTGTAACTACCCGTCTGTGAGTGCTGATCTTTTGATATACCTGCTAAACTCTGCAACACACCACTATTCATCACCCTTAATGTGTCACTAAAGTTACGAACTTAGTGGACAACCACTTTATTGGGCAAACCAATAAAGTGGTTTTAATTTTGATAGGTCTACCTGGAGGAATTAACAGGACAGTGTTGAAGTCCTCATTTTTAGAAGTTCAGTGAGTTAGTCCTGCTGGTTTTACTTCTGGCTTCATTTCTTACTTCATCCCTATTTTCAGCAGCTGTAAATATTTCTTAATGATTATGATGTCCCCTCCTCGGCCTTTGTTTTTCACTCTGAGTAAAGTGTGACTGTAATACAGAATGAATGTGACCTACCATTTTAAAGACAAAACCAAAATCCGTAAACCAATCGAGTTCTCCCCAAAATTCAGTTAATTCTGAATCAAACTGGTCTACATTTGAAATGATCTTCAAAACAAAACTGCAGTTCTTTTCAGGTTACATTAATATTGGACAGACTTGCAAAAATGGCTAGTGATGCTTCTCCCTTTTAAATGCCTTTGATTTTCCTGTGCAGCTAGAATAACAGAGCAGCAGCTTGCCTGGTCTCGCTTTTCTGTAACACTGCAGTTAAAAGAGCTGGCCACAGGATGACATATCCTAGACAAAGGGAAGGAAAGGTGGGATGTGTGGCAGTTTTACAGATCCCTGACAAAAGAGAAATAAGAGGAAACGTGGGAGGAATAAGCAGCGAGTGATACCCGCTCTAGCATGGGGAGGGAGGGGAAAAGGGCATGTCCACAGGGATCCTGGAGCTGAGCAAAATGAGAGTACAAACAGCTTTAAACATGGATGAGAGCAGACAACTTGAGAAGAGAAAAAAACAACAGCTCAGACACAGCCCTGAGCAGCCCTGGCTCCAGAAACACGAGTCTGTGCTCCTGGGATCAAGAGCTGCCCTGTCCTATGGCCTCAGTGAACACCTCACCTGCACTGCACCTCACGGCCTTTGTGAGGATGTTTTTGGGGCAGAAGCATAACAGCAGGGCTCTCTCACAGTGAATAGTAAAGTTTTACCCCACTACCAGGAGTTACCAAGTGTCTCAGAAACGAGTAAGCCTAAGCTGCCCCTGCAATTTCAGCTCTCACAAAGCAGAACATAATGTTACATGTCAATGGAGTCCCATTTTTTAATTTAAAAAACCCCAAACCAAACAAAACAAAAACCCAAACAAAACAAAACAACAACAAACAAAAAACCAACCAACCAAATAAAAAAAGACCAGAATAAAAATCATGGCTAGCTAGCACGTGCCTTGGAAGTATTCCTTGCCTACAATCCTGAACTCAGTTGCAACTGCTATTCATTATATCCTCATTTAGCCAGAGAAATAATTCCACAGACACACCCAGAATGGAGTCATAATCTAGTCCATGAATGAAACCGGTAATAATTCACTAGTGTGACAGTTTGACATTCCACAAATGAAGAAAGAAGGACAAACAATGTAAAAAGGTTGTTGCTTTTTAAAGTATAATTGACTACATATATTAGCAACAGCAACAACTCTGGACAAGCAATTAGACAGCTAATTGGAGAGGAAATGCAGATGAAGGCTCAAGCAGATGACCACCCCTCTGCTCACCATGCCAGGTGCTCATGTGCTCCCTGAGTTGTCTGTTTAGGTTTGTAACAAACAT
>VXAU01001154.1:3068-17163 GCA_013399695.1 Formicarius rufipectus
TGAAAATAAAATTATAAACTATTACACTTAAATAGTATTTAGAGACAACTCTACAAATAGCACACATATTTTAACTCTAAATTAAGCGAAACAGAAGTCTGATTTTGGTAGTTTTATGTTAAAAAAAAAAAAAGGATTCAGTTCTCCAAATATGCAAAACTTACCAGCACAGACCACTTTACTGAGATAATATTGCAGCCTTGAAACCCTCCCATTATGACAGATCAACATTTTCAAGCAGGGACAAAGTGAATCCATTAGATGAAAGACTGCCATCATTACCTATTTTTAGCAGTAATAATAAATACAGTCATTATGATGATGAATAACTAATGAAATGGCAGGCCCAGGAAACAGCATTGCAAAGCTGCCAAGAAATTAGAGGCAGATCCTGGAATTGTAGGTTTTACCAGTCTGTGTCTTATTTAACTACTGACTTCAGTACGACATTTTGAATACTGCATATCCTGAAGCTCATTGTAAAAAAAGGTAATAAGATTGAAGAAAAAAAGAAAAACGTATTACAGCACACCTCATACCTGGTTATAATCCAACCTACTGAATACAGAACATAGTGAACATATAATAATTTCTCCTAAGAGGAATTGCCACAGACCCTCTTTTTTATTATTTTACAGAACTAAAATATGTTTCAAAATTAAGAACACTTCAAATAAGGCTTTAATAGAAGGGAGCCTTGCATCCTCCACATTCCCCAGCACTTGCTAAATTCTACTTATATTTCTAATCAGGCATTACATAGATATAATAAAATTTGATAAATGGAACATACTTTGCACTGATTAAATGATCAACAAAATGGCATCAGTATGCTTTCATTTACTATGTCAGCAAAGTGACTAAAAGCATTGAAGATGTTAGTCCTACTTAAAAAAAAATTTTAATTATTTCCAAATTTTGTGGAATTTTTCAAAAGTCACTCTCCAGAAACTGACAGTTCTGGAGGCACAGTGCAAATCTGCAAACTTTTTGAGATACAACTTTTCACCTCTTTTGTGGCTTTCAGCTTTCTAATTCTCTTTAACTACATGCCAGAATATCTGAAAGGTACCAAGGTGTTTGCCTCAATGATAAATACCTGATTTTTAAGAGTAGATTAAATATAAGATCAAGAAAATTTGTGTAAATGTTCAGAGTCTTAGCAATATGTTTATTTTCAAACTAGGATTTTATAAATTATCTATTTTCAACAGATTTGCTTCTGAGTGTTTTTTTTCATAGGAGACATGTCATTCTCCAAAGAGGTTTAAAGTAAATTCCTGATTCTAGCACCATTCAGTTTCTTCTGACTTTCTTTGAACAGCAGGCTTTGGCTTTTTTTACCAATTGTCTCACCTTAGGAGTGCATACAGTAACAATTCATTGGATAATAAAACGTTAAAGTTGGTATGGTTATTCTACTGAACATGTAAGGGAGTTGATTTAAATATTTCTAAAAAAAAATTTTTTTTAATTAGAAAACACTACATGAATGTCTCTAAATAGAATTAATTTTTAAAAACAAATGAACAGAACATTTAACTTTTTTAAGAAACTGAAATTTTATTTCACAATTTATGAGTTAATATATAATGGGTCTATGATTTTTTTATTTATTGTTAACCTGAATATATGTTAAACTGAAGTATGAATGACTATTTTCTTGGAGCTAATAACATCATTTAATACAATGTATACATTTAGCGACTTTCAATCATGTCACTGCCTTTTTCCAAGCATTAATATTAATGCTCATCTGAATGGCTTCTCTCTGAACTTAATTTGTTTTTAAACAATCCTATAGCGTATGTACCATCAAGTCTGAATCATATAAACATTAATTGTCTCAAGTTTGATTGGCTTTTGCATTTAGACAGTGCTCAGATAGGTGGGAAGGTTGGTAAATCTGGTCATCTCCCAAGAAGTGACATTTTCTTAGTCAGTTAAATGAAACACAGAAGCCTTCATCTCACTCTAAAATCAAGGTCAAGCAGATTAACAGAGTAATGTGATACCCTTTTGCTAGAAAGAGCTGTATTTTTGACCCAGACAGAATATTGAAGACATTTGGTACAATGCAGCTAGTAGAAAGAAACTCAGAAAAATTCTATAACCAATGATGGGAAGATCCCTTGATTATGGAAGACCTTGCAGTCATGGGTGGACTCTCTATAGGATGTCAAGGAGAGAAATAACATCTTTAAGGCTGTCCTCATTTTAACAAGGCAGATTTTTAACTTCTTGGACCTTCTTGGGCCTTTGAATAGCTTTAAATGGAGGTTTGGGAGCAGCCAGCCTCAGAATAAAGCAGTTTACTAGGCTCCTTGCCATGTGCTGCATTACACACTCACACATCTACACAGGATCTAATTCCATATATTGGAAAATTATATAGGGGTAGGCAGCATGTATATTCCAGAAGCAATAAAATGTTAAGAGAGCAATCATTGAAAAATGGATGTGTTTTAGCATATTTTGTTTTTAATATCTTCGTAACTATGAAAATATAAGCCATGAATTTATATCAGAATAGCAGCAAAATAACAGTGCATTTTTCTCGACATGTAGACATGTTGACAAATACATGATAAGACAAATACATCTAGATGTTGCATTCAGTCTTGTCTGTACATATGGGAAGCATTATATATTCTGAGGGGACATTGAATGAAACAATCCCAAATTGCTAAATAACTTTCAAAGAAATTGTTGTTTTGTTCCATCAAAGTGTGAATGGAGATAGCTTGAAGAATGTCACAAAGACAGAAATAAGGGCTAATGTAAATCACAACAAAAGTGAACTGAGGAAGAAAATAAACACAGAATGGAGGATTCCTGTCTGAGCGATTTGTTAGGATTTAGAATATTTTTCATTATTTCTGTAATAGTTTACTTATTTTTGAATGATAACCATCTGGGACTGGTTGAGAATATTATTCCCCTTTTTACTTGCTACTTCATCCACGCTGAATATAAATCTCAAGACAAAAAAATGCCACAGTATCCACAGGGTTAAAATAAATGATTTACATTCCCCTTTTTCCTTCCCATGGATTATGTGTTCCTTGGGATGAATTTCTCACAAAGATTTTAATTTGGGGCTCCAGAAATTTTGTTCCAAGCATGCATAATCTTTTACATCCTAAACTCATATTGTATCAGGTGGAATGAAATCAATGGAATGTGTAAATTCCTTAAATAATAGCAAATGGAGCAAATTGAATTTCAAAGGGAAAAAATGGTGAACCTGAAAAGCAGTGGTACGAAGGTCATCAGCAGAATTAACAAAAAAGTCTGGCAAAGTTACAGTTAGGCAGTCAGTAATACTCTATTGATCAGACTTTCTCAATCAATGATGCTGTGCCTAGATTATTGATGCAAAGGTATTAAACAAAATTTTATTTCAGCTAACTTGTTGGCTCAGATGTCAACTGAAAGTCATTTCCCCAGTCAATCAAAGGTATGATAAATCTGAGCACAGTTAGTTCTTCAACACCTTTGTGTATCTCCTACTTTCCAGCTATATAATGAGCTTTGAAATGGCAACATTTAAAAGAATATCTTAACTGGGAAAAGCAAAGATACAGCATTTACATAAAAACAGAGAACCAAAGCACATACTAAAGTAGGGAATAGGAAGAAAGAGATACTTCATATGACAAGGGAAATTGGCAGGTTACATCAGATAACACCAAAATCCAAATCCATATCTAACTCTGGCTTATTTAAAAAAAATACAATTTCCTCTTAATGTTGACGTGTTAATGTCTGAGAGTCCTCCACACATGACAATCTCTGCTAAAGGAAGGCAAAGAGCAAAGCAGGAGGTTACTGCAGAAAGGAAAGCCTGTAAGAGGTACGATGCCCAAGCATCCTGCAGTTGATTTTGTTGTTGCTGGTAGGCTTCCCAAAAGCTTGGATTTCAGTAAACATAGTGTAGAGTCTGGAAGGGGAAGGAATATATAGTCTAGCACAAATTCATTTTAACTCACACATTCATAAGTAAAAAGTATTCTGACAAGGTACGTTCATTACAACGGTGCTGAAATTCAGTGACAATGAGTGACAATGCATGTGAGATTTGGATTTCACTGAAGCTCCTCATTTCATGATATTGTGCTCAACATGATTCTAAAAATGAGCTACTCTAACAAATATCTATCACTGGGGGATCCAGGAGTGGTGCACTTGCAACAACAGTTGCACTATTTAACTTATCTTTCAGTCACAATCAATAAAACCATTAGCTATAGTAAACTAAATAGCGTTAAAAAGAGTACTAAGAGTGTGTGTGTGTGTTTTTGCAGGGTTTGTTAGCTTATGAACGTGTAATTGACTTCAATGACCTTAAACCAAATTCAGTGTAATATAAGGATCAAAAGAACTCTTTTATCAAAGGCAATACACCAAAGTTTTATACTCTTTTTCTTTCATTATCAAAGTGAACAGATTTAGAGTATATAAATTATATTGGACAGAATTCAGAAATGTTGAGTTCCAAAGAAAAATTTACATCCTTAAAAATAAAATTTGCTTATAAAGGAAAAAAGAAGAAACATANAAAAACACTTGAGAAACCATTTGATAATATTTTCTGTCAGCTGAAGTGTGAACTATTTCTGTGACTTCTCTAAGAATTCTGTCTTGCTTGGTGAAATCCTAGAAAGCTTTTTAGAATAAAAAAGGTATTTGCATGCATTTAAACTAATTCATGAGAACCTACTTTGATCCTGCTTGATTTGCAATATTACACTTCCTTCCTCTCCCATAAATTTAGAGGATCTGGGAGCAAAACTTTTGCTACAACCATTAAAAAATTACACCAGCAATCAAAAATGTGCCATAAATTAATTTAGATTTCATTTAATTATTTAGGGGTGAAATCCTCTAATTAATTGCTTCTGTGTTGTCAAGTTGCTTAAAAATAGACAAAAGGAAAGACTGAAAACACTTCAATTTTCAGGATTAATTTGTCAAAAAAAATTCAAACCCAATGTCGAGTCTGTAACTGTAAGACCAGCACAGACATGAAATAGAATATTCATGTAAAAAGATATCTACATAGGTTGTGTCTGATTCAGACATTTGAAGCAGATTTTTCCCTCTCTGGGTATTTGATCACAGTAACTTCAGTTATGAATACATCCACCAACTCCTATTTCATTACATGCAGTTGTCACTCTAAAGTACTTTGCCTTAATTTTCCAAGAGCTTCTGTGATCTATTCAAATTATTCCTTTTTTATTTAGAAATACAGACTTCGTCTGATCAACCCATGATATAAGCCTACCCTTCTCAGAGCTTCCCCAATCCCATGTCTTCCTTTAATGGGGCCTTCACCAGCAAGGATTCCTAGAAACACTTCCAACCAGCTCAGCAGCTGGAGTGTGGTGGTCATACCACTACCAGCTTACCAAGTTTCACTCAATGTCTTTGTTTTGCCTCTTGACTTGAACACATGCATGATTCATCTTTTGATCATTTTTTTGCACCTCTAAGTGTTGTTTGTACAGCACCTGCCATAACGAATAATAGGTTTGTGATAGGTTAATGATAATACAAATAATAAGTGTATACAGACTGTTCTGCATGAGCTGCCTTTTTGTTTAGCGTGTGTGGGTAGCCAAGTAGATTCGATGTTAATAAATTGATCTCACTTTTGATGATACTTGGGTATTTACTAGTCCCTAACTTTGGATCCAAAGATAGTCAGAAGTAATAAAATATTCCATAAAGACCTCATCAAGATTGAAAATGGCAATCCGAAGGGTCTAATTATTACTTTTAACATTTCCAATTGCCTCCTAGACAGTATGACCACTTTATTTTTCAAAATTAAATACAGTTTTTATTCCCTCTGGTTTTTATTCTCTACCCTCTGCTGTGCTCTTGCTGCTACAAAATTTTAGGTATCACCATGGCAATTGAAGATCCAAACTTTTTTTTCCTCATCTCTTAAAATTATGGTTTTGAATCTGTTCCTGCTGTCATCCTATTTGTTTCTTTTTCTACTACTGTGACAAATGTTTATTTATTTATTATAAACACTGTTTCTTTCTCTTTCCTTTGGATTACTGCTTCTTTACCTCATTCCCACCACTACTCTGCCAGTAAATATTCTCTCTCCAGTGTCTTGTTGGTTCACTGAAAGTTACTTTGGCTAGACATGAAGAATCAAAGGACCCTCACCCAAGGACTATTTTTGTGTCTTAGCCTTCATAAGTCTGACAAATGTCTCATAGGAGAAAAGGATCCTGGTATTTCTTCTGCTGTGAGTTTTTTTTCTTAAGTAAGAGTCTGAAAGCTGGTTCTGAACTGATCAAAATATATGCAAGTACTCCTTAGTATGCTTAAAGAGTATTTAAGCAGTGATAGCTTCTCTACTAGCAGACTTTTTCCACTGGTAATTACATTGTTGCTGTTTCTTGGTCTTTAAACAATTGTAAATTTGAAGTAACTTCAGTGAAGCATAGAATGAGAATTGGGGAAAAAAATCTGTGTAGTGTATCTGTTTGCGATTAACCATCATGTTTCCACATGTTGTGGTACTGCTTGAAAATGGTCTAGGGAAACACGATCAGCACTGTAATTATGGTTTGCTTGAATCAAGTCAGTCAAATAATGTCAAAAACAATTATTTTCTTTTACAAAGGGCACAGTAAGTTTGAAAATACACAGAAAATGCAGATCTCAATATGTTAACAGTTTATGAACCAGTCTCAGGGTATTAATTCCTTGATTCTTGTAAAGTGAGCAACGATGGGACTTGAAAATTTATTGGAGCGTTTTTATTAGAGTCATTACTATCCTTTTTTAAATGAAGCACCTACACTATTATGATATGATGCTTTGCTACAGATCACTTTTCTCATTTGGTCCACAAACTGAAAGCTAAGAATAAGGAGAAACAGGTTATGTTATTAAAACACTGCAATTTTCAGAGGTATCAAGTTTTATGGCATTTTAATGTGTTTGGTATTTTAAAAGAATTAGAATATCCATGGAGTTTGAGCTGCAAGTGACTGTCCAGGAAATTAAACCTGTTTATTTCTCTGTTCCTGGAATCATACCATTCACTCAGATGTCAGACAATTACTTTGGATATTTTGTGCCAAGTGCATTCTATTTCCTTGCCATTTGGGAACAAAATTTTCTGAAGAAGTTATGAGTTTTTAACCTGAGAAAGACTTAAAGAATTGAACCCAGAATAAATCAGGGTGCTAAATATTCCTTTAACAAACATGGCATAGTTCTACCAAAGTCTTCAGAGAGTGTTTATGTAGTTCACAAAATTAAACACAGAATAAGTTATTAATACAGTGTTTCCTTCAAATGCATATTCATATACTTTTCCTGTTGAAAAGTCTTAGATATTCATAAGAAAATTTTCCTGAATACTTGTGGGTTTAAAATTTCTTTTTGCAAAATCATCAACACTCTTGATAAAGGTACTAAAGTAAAACTCCTGAATCTGATTTTCACTGCAGGAATTTTCAGATAAAATAGAGCTAAGAAGGTGCTGAAGACAGAGCTATACAGTGTGTTAATAATCAACTCGACAGGATAAATCCCATTTTATGATTTCAGGTGTTTAATAAAATCTGTTGCCTTTTATTAATTCAGATTATAATTTATCAAACTAATTGTAAAAACAATGCCATTGAGATCATAATGAAGAAAAATCAAAACAGTGATTTCTGTTGGACTTTAAGCTCTTTTCATATATAAGAAAGTTTTTTGAGTAAAGTCCATTAAACAATATATTTTTCAGTATTTACAATAAGTGAGGGAATTAATCTGCTACTATTTGATTACTTGAATTTCTTCACCAAAGAGAAGGATAAGGAATACCAACTTAAGCAACCAAATCAATGTTTCTTATTTTCACCTCAGACCCATCACAGATCTACATTACTGCTGTTTTGCCTCTTAATACATTAGCATTGCCTTCTTGCTGTAAGAATCATAACTAATTTCATTTGGTTTTCCCTAAACTATCTTTATTCCTTCTTCCATGGCACCTCAGTTGAAACACTTTAGTATAAAACCAGCAAAAGTTCTGGATCTTGATATCGCTCATTAAATGATAACTTAATGCTTCCTACAAGATATGAACTCATTGGGAGACAAGATGAGAAGAGTTAGACACAGTTTATTTTAAAAACATTGCAAGATTTTATAGTATGTAGGAGTATGGATATACATGTATCTACATTCACAGAGGAGAATGTGGCATACATATCAATTTCACAGTTCAATTTTTCATATATATGTATAAATATCTATGCTAATATACACAGATGCATATTTAAGTGATTTTTCTGTTATACTATGCTACCACCTTTAGAGATAGCTTGTCATCTTAGTCTGTAAAATCTTTGGAATAGAGAATATCTCCTTATATGCTTATGCATTTCTCTAGGCAATTAGACCATGACCCTTTATAAAGATCACTGAGCACTACTACTATCAGAAAAAAAGTGGGTTTTGTATGCATCTTTGCCTTAAATTACCATTCTGTTTCCAGAAATTTATATGCATTTATTATTTTCTTTCTACACATAAAGTTTGATATAAATATTTTAAAAGATTTACGTACCACATATTTGTGTATATGATTCTACCAGCCCAGAAACATTTCTTTCTCTGGTAAAACTACACACATGATACAAGGGCTTATTCAAACTTTCTTTCCATGAAAATTGTTGCTTTTAGAACCATCATGGAAATATTTGTCTTTCTTGAGAAATTTAACAGAAGGAAGAATCAATATACAAAATGTGGATTCTAAAGGGAAAAGCACTGTAGCATCATATGGTGATCATCAGGATCTCATTAAAGCCATCATCTGACAAGCTTCTGCAATCATGCTCTACCCTTTTAAACTTTATGTAAGATAAATGTCTTATTTCATTACAGAAAATGCTGCTCTGCAAATTTGGTGACAATACTGAAGACCACAATATCATTATATGGCACATTACCAGTGAAATGTAAATAGTTGCTAATAGACTATATTTTTAAATACTTGCTTAACTGTTTAACTACTTGATTCATATTTTGATATATTTCTTAGCTTGTACCTTTTTTGAAGGAATAGCTATGCATTTGTGATCCTGTCTTTGATAGCAGTATTTGTGACTGTCTCTTAGCCTATATTCAGACAGCCATTTTCTAAGAAGAAATTTAGGACAATTTCATTATTTGTCTTAAGTTTAATTACTAACGATGAATGGTCCAAGTAATCATAACTGTTAACTGACAATGATGTATGTCTCTGTCATTTCGAAAAGCTTTTGTATTATTGACCAGGAGATCACATCGATTCTTACATATAAGGTCAGTTTATCTGCATCCTATAAGGCACTGCAAAATGTGATATGAAAAATAATATTTGTTTAATGAACAATAACATGTAAAACATAAAAAGAAAATATCCTGCCTGTTCATTTCATATTTGCATATTATTATGTGTATGGATTGCCCACCTATAGGTCTAGACTAATGTTTTCTATTGTCACATTAGAAGGAAAATCAAGCCTTCTGGGAAAGACTGGTGAGACTGAGTGCATTCTTTGTGTATGATTTGTAAAAAAAACCAGAAGTGAAGTGTCCTTATTTAAGTCATGAACAGGATTTTTTGAAGAGTCATAGAGTATCTCCACTGCAAATTTTTACAAAATTAATTTTAAGAGCCAGTCAAGGAAAGAAGAATTTGCTCCAGGTCCCTGATATGTGCACATATATAACAACAAAAAAATCTACTCTGAATTGGAGAGGAGAGGAAGAGGAGNGAGAGGAGAGGAGAGGAGAGGTACACTAAGAGATACACTGAGATAAAGATTTCTAAAATGTGCAATAATATTCAGATGGTGCTTTAATTTTTGTTAGAAGCTTTATGGTTAGACTGCACTCTGACATTAAAAATGCATAACAATAAAACATAAAACCATTTCCTTATTGCTGGCATTTATGCAAAACCACTTACAGCCATTCAAAATATTAATATCCTTTCCTACTTAGCAATTAATGCTGTACTATGGATTCAGTACTCCATGCACTAGAAAATAGCATCGCTACAGTTCACAGTGACCCACTGTACTTAATTACACAACAAAGTTCTCGACTTTAAGTCACAGAAATGAAAAGTCAGGGTAAGGTTTCACTGCAAAATCAAGTCAAAATCCATAAACAATTTCAATGTATGTACCATGTACACTAGAGAGCAATTTGAAGAGTCAGAGATGTGAAATTATAACATGCCGATTTTTACTACTCGCTTTTACTAAGTAGATTATTAGTAGCAAGTTTGTAAAAACAGACACAATAAACATGTGCTCTCAATTGTCTGCAA
Source organism: Formicarius rufipectus (assembly GCA_013399695.1). NCBI lineage: Eukaryota > Metazoa > Chordata > Aves > Passeriformes > Formicariidae > Formicarius > Formicarius rufipectus. Next base: position 13,423 of record VXAU01001154.1, read on the forward strand.
AGAGAAATATGTATACACTGTTTTAATTTCTCTACGTGCTACTTTACTGACCTTTAGGCCTCAGTCCCTCATTTGACATGCACAGACATAGTTTCTTAGGAAGATCAGTGAGCAATTATGCTCTCAAAGAATAAGCAAATAAATAGACCATCTTCCTCTTTAAGCTTTTTCACAAAATGGAGTCCAAAATTAGTCTTTGCTGTACTGCCATGAATGCCCAAGAGAACAGTTAGGTGTAGTGTACAGGCCCAGATTCCTCTGAGTTAAATTAAAATTTAACTGTATTTTTTCCAGCTGAAACCCAAAGCCTCAGTATCCTAGTAGAGTAATGGAACTAAGACATCTTTTGTTATCTTGCCAGAGCATTGGTTCTAAGTGTCAGAGTTTTACTAATTGGGGTTTTGAGCAAATTTCAGCTCTTTCTGTGGAGGTAAACTAGAGTAATTTTTGTCTTTATTTTTATTTTTTTTGTCTTTATTTTTTGTCTATAGTTTTACATATGTTTTGAATTATGACTTGCAGCCAAATTATGCCTCCAGTTCCAAGCGCATGGATGTTCCTGGATTTAAGGGTGAAATTTGGACCATAACAGTTATGGCAATTTTACAGATTCTTTGCAGTTTCACAAGACTGAACCAATACACTGGTTTAGTCATTCTACCTGACCTTCCTTATTCTATGTCCTGAACTTCAGCCTGTGATTTACAAGATGTATCATACCATATTGCATTGGAAAACATTTAATTGACAAGTCTTCAGCTTATCAAAGACACTTGGAAAATGATGCTTCTCTAAACCTAAGCACTTTAATTGCTTGGACCCACACTTTACAAGGTAAAATCTTTCTTAACATAGGCATTTCATCTGATTCAGTTCCAACTGAATAATGTAATTCAGACTCCATGGATAACAGATGACTGACATTCACATGAAAAAGGACAAGGAAAAAGATTCAGACTATTCTATCAACATGACAAACAAGCAGATTAAACCAGTTTTCTTAAATAGTTTTGATTACTTTCTTTATCATTTGAAGAGGGCAGTCATGTTGAAGAGCATCCATTTCTAATACAGCACATTGAATTAAACCCTTTTAATATGTCTTGAGATTAACCAGAAATATTTCCAAGTTTTACTATCAATCAGCCTTCCTCTTCTTAAATTGTCATAAAAATTAGTCTTGTCATTGGATGCTCAGTTGTACTGAGCAAATGATGTACTGTATCTGCTCATGGATTGGTCAAACACTCACTTAATATTTGACTTGGTAAGCACACTCAGAAGCTCCAGATCTGAATACACTCTCTAGTGTCTGGAAGATTTTGTGCTTAATGCCCAAGGGTATATTTTGGTTTTAACTGTCCATAAAAATTTCCACTATGTTTTTTAGAAATTTGTATGATTTTTTGCATTGGTCCACTGATACATACATACTCTGCATTCAAGTCTTACAAAGTGTTATTCTCATGCATTATAACATCTTATTCCTTAAGAATAGCTACATCTGCACTCATTTTCTGAACAGATTAGTAGTTTGGTCTTATTTTTCTACCTGATGTACCTCTAAGGTCTCTATTTCCGAAAATACAAAATAAAACAAATTACTCATCAAAAACTACTAGCCACTTCATATGGCACAAATTACTCATCAAAAACTACTAGCCACTTCATATGGCACAAAATTACTACTGAGAGTAAAGTATTATGACTCTTACAGTTTTATATTTGCTGACTCCTGAAGTAGCTGCTGACTCTAGATCTGTCCATCCCTGCAGTGGTGCTACTGGTGCTTCAGCAGTGACCAAATGATTCTCATGTCTTTCTTTAAATAACCTTGCCTGCAGAGATCCTGGAATTACTGTTTGAAGACCCCAAAGCAAACAATTATTCTCAAGAGACAGTTCTGATATAGGATTGTTATTTCAACAGAACCTCTAACAAATGGTTGATGTGAAATAGAGTATACTGAGGGGTGGGGAAACTTTTTCAGTATGGCCATTTACCATATTGTAGAATTTAAATTAGAAAATAAGGAATCCAAACCACAATTTTTTTTAATATGTCTGTCTTTAATTTAAAAAAAAAATGGTGATGAGAATGATAACAGTAATATTATGAAAAATCTTAATGTGATATCCACCACTAATAACTTCCTACTCTGCTTTTCAGAGCACAGGCATGCCTGAAAACGCAATTAGAACTGCAATAGTTTTGTGGTGTCTGGGCACCTCAAAAGTATCACCTGGAGAATTGTGAATTACCTAAAGCATACTAGTCTCAAGCCTGTACCTGAATTAATCCCATATTTAGTGCTTCAGACTTTCTACTGTCCACCTGTGTTGCCTTTGTTTCTCTCCTTGAGGAAAAAGAAAAAAACCAAACCAAACCAAAACAAAACAAAAACAACCAGATGGAGAGGATAAGATATATATGGAGAAAAAAAAAAAAAAGGCTACAAGGAAAAATATTATGTTAGCGTTAAGAANACAAGGAAAAATATTATGTTAGCGTTAAGAAGCAATTAGGATAGCTAAATGAAGACTAAGTATTGCTGTTTATTCTGATGCAATCAATACTAGTAGCATCACAAAAAAAGAGAAGCAGGATTATGTATTCTATTCAGAGCAAGAGTACAGGACTGCAGAAAAACTGAATATCCTCTACTAGCTCAAAAAGGTATTATTCAGTTTGCCAGAACAATATATTCCAAACAAAACAAACTTGCATGACATTGAAAATAAATGATACTTTTGATTTTATCCCTCTGAAAATAAGAAATATTTGAGAACACTTGTTTCATTCATTCTCTCAAATAAATGTTGCATTAATTTTGTAGAATGAGGTGTTTCATTTACAACTGGAAGAGCAATACATGACATGTCTATCACTTTTTAGAATATGATCTTTGGCTAAAATAGGACATTTCCCACTTCCTAGAAGCTACAATCTGCGGCACATATGGGAAGGAAGCCTACTACTAGATATCTAAGAAAGAATTTTGCTGTTTAAACTTTATATAACTTTTGTTCTCATGTCTGATTTAGTCTGGTCTAAAACAGTATTGAAAATTTTTTCCTGTCTCTGTAATCTCATAGCTTCATGAAACTCTCCCTGCATATTTTTTTTGTATGCTGGGCTAGGTACTATGGCTCCACCACCTAAATTTGGAACAGATATTCTATTGTTGCTCATTCTATAGCACCTTTCTTGGAAAGGAAACATCACAGAAGTGGGATTGCAATTTGCTCACAGTTCCAAATAATCCTTTCACAGTTTATGGAAAAAACTACATGGCAAAGAAATTGGGATGCATGTATCAGTCTGTTCTTCCAACAGAACTCTTTCCCAGTATTTACTGAACAGAAGGCAATTTTCATACAGCGTTAATGTAATGCCAAGAAATCTTTTCCCATAGATAAATATTTGATCACTTTCCAATGGTAGGGTAGCAATATGTTTCTATTCCTCTCCACTTCTTCCTGTCTGAGAGGAACACTACAACATACCATATTCCTGCAATCCTCATCCATCATCTTCTAAGGTACCATTGAATAACCATGGTATGGGTGCCTCATAACACATCATTGTTATGAAACTCCTGAGAAATTTGTTTAAAAGCTACACAAGTTCCTTACAGAAAATTTCTCCTTTCAAAAAGGAATTTAATATGTGACTTACACTCAAGGTGAAAACCTGATAGAATGTTGCATGAACTGTATTTTCAGTATTCAAAAAAAAAAA
>VXAU01001161.1:0-10076 GCA_013399695.1 Formicarius rufipectus
GGGGGTGTCCGTGGAGAAGGGAAAAGATATAGTTTTGTTTTTTTAACGTATGTTTATCTCTTTAGACATGAATAACTTTTGTTTTCTAGTGGGAGTGATGCTGCATCAATCCAGACCAGAGCAACCCTCAGTGAAGATGGGAAATACTTCCTGCTAAATGGCTCCAAGGTACCCTCTGGGAAGAAGACAGGTTTTCGTTGCAAGTGCATAGCAAGTTCAGTGTCCTCTGCAGCACTGCCATCAGTCTAGCTTAGTGACAGGCTGCTGTGGCAGCTCTCTGGGAAACGGGAAGTTTCCCGGCTCATCAAGAATGACCATGACCACTTCTGCTGGTTTGGGGCCAAAGAGAATAGAAAAGCACTGTCAGGGAATAGCTGCAGTGAACTCTTGGTAAGAAAAGTAGAAAACCACTCCTAAGTTCCTCTTCTATCACCTGCTCATGGGTTCAGCTTCAGGGAGGGTTGGTTGGTTAGTTAGCCCTCTCTGTAACACCACAGACAAAAAGAAACCTAGACGTGTTTTCCCCTCTCTTCATTCATCAGGCCAGATTTTGTAGGTGTTTTTAGAAGAAAACTTGCCATTTAATTTGAAATAGGGCAGCTTGGAACAGTTTTGCTGAGAGAAACAAGAATACAGTACAGGAGAAATGTAGAGATGGACTGGATTCAGCAATACGTGATACATTGCAGGCTTGATCTGCAGTTGTTGATCTGTTTGTGATATGAAGAGACCCACCTGTGGGAGAGGCTGAACATATGTGGCCTGATCAGAGAATTTCTCATCAGAGTTAAATAATTTTTGGGCACAAGTTTCCTCCAATCTTCATTCCCTTGTATCCCTCACATGCTTCATGCAGCAAGATGTAGAAGCTTTTGAGGAAATGCACCATGGATTTTAATTCATTTTGATATTATCACCTGGGTTTATAGCTGTTCTAAACTTCCCATCTGCGGTCAGCTCGCCTTGGAGAGACAAAACCAGTAGCAGACAGTCAGAATTTAAGGGAAGAAGCAGCAATTTCTCACCACACTGTTCTTTGCCCAGTCTATTACAAAACCGTTCAGGACAGTGCTCACAAAACCACAACTGATACATTTCTTGTGCTGGTTTCCTCTCTCAAAACAGGTCTGGATATCCAATGGTGGCCTTGCAAGTATTTTCACAGTGTTTGCCAGGACAGAGGTTGTGGATAAAGATGGGGAAAAGAAAGACAAAATCACTGCCTTCATTGTGGAGCGGGATTTTGGGGGAGTCACCAGTGGGAAGCCCGAGGACAAGTTGGGCATTCGAGGCTCCAATAGTAAGCATCTCTTAAATTGTTAACAGAAATAGATTTAATATTTTAATTAATATTAATTAATTTTTACTTTGTTTGGATCACCTGAATTCTGAGGCAGATCAATATCTGTTCCATGTAACAGTATAAGTTTCATGTATCTTTACATGGCTTTTCCTACTGCAGGGTCTGAGACAATAGATCCATTAGCTTTAATCTAGAAGTAAGATTTCATCAGTTCTTCTTAAGCTTATTAATGGTTACAGCTTTTCACCATGTGTCTTTTGGACTTGAGTCCTGAATCAGTTCCCTAGAACTGAGACAAAATAAAGACAAAACTGTAGCTCCCTCTTTACACAATGTACAATAATTACATTTTTAATGTTTTACATCAGTAACTGATGTAAACTACAGCCTTTTCCCGAAATCTCACTGTTTTGGCAAGGCACGTGTAATTCTGTCTTAATGCTTTAGGAAAACTTCATTTCTTGTGATAAATAGTGACATGTTCTTGAGTATCTCTTAAATATTTCTGTCATACTTGAACAGATGTTAATTCTGTGTTTCAGCCTGTGAAGTACATTTTGAAAACACCAAAGTGCCTGTAGAGAATGTAATTGGAGAAGTTGGAGGGGGATTTAAGGTAAGCAATGGACCATAACTACTGAACGAGACTGTGTTTCCCCCTGTGTTGGAGTTTCCTTAGGGGCAGTGCGAGCTCTGTCTCACTGAGGGTCCTGGAGGAGACTCTGCATTTACCTCAGGTGTTCTGTGTAAATTGTCTTCACTGCAGGCTCGGATTTCTGTGTAGCTCAGTGCAGTTAAAGGGGCTGCTTCTGCTGTTCGTGGGCTTTTGATTGTTCCTCATGATGTTCTCTTCAGAAAAGGGAGAGACTTCTTCAGCCTTCTGAGCTGAATCAGGGAATGTCACCTGCTGTTTCCTACAGCCAGATCTGTGGCCAGTGTAGAAAGGGAGAGAAGGAAATATGTGTAACAGGGAGAGCCCAGATCCTGCCTGAGGTCCCTTGCCTGTCAGGTGCTTTTCCAGGGTTCGATTATTGTACAAGGAAATAGTGGCAGGAGTTCCCTGACCAGCTGCCTCAGCACTGACTGCTCCTCTGGCATCAGGGAAGAGTGATACCAGCAGCCACTTTGCTCTTACTGATCCTTCTCAGTGCCTTACTCTTTTGTAGCAGGCAAGTCTAGACTTAAAAGCCAAATTAAATGAATTTTTTAAATGTAATAAAGATTAAAAGAAGATTTTTATTTTCCTCTTGAGTTAGTTATCACAAGTTAAAATGTAGGAACAGTAACTTCTTTGTAAGAGTCTTTTGACCTGAGTCATCTATGTTTCTCTTGCTAAGAAATACTATATTACCAAATCTGGTTTTGTCCATTATTGATCTGTATTTTGTTTCTACACCTTTCATTCTGGTTCCCTTCTGTGGTATGTTGCTGGAAGGAATCTGAAGCAGAGATCATCCATCACATGCAAGGGATTTTATAAATATAAATAATATAATCAGACCATATTGTGTGTCTTCTTTTTTTGATAAACCAGAGCAGTGCTGTCTGCTTGGAATCTTGTGTATCTAGCTGCAGATAAATACATTTTACCTTCATGTACTTTGAATAGAGAGTACTTCCAGATCACTGGCTCATCAGTCTCTGGAAACTGTTTCAAATATGAAATCTGATGTAGTGAGTCACAGTAAAAGCCCAGTTTGGAAGTGTTTTCCCTGGAATGCTGTGCTGGCAGACATGGGCAGGTGTCCCAGGATGGGAAGTGTGTTTCAGGGAGGAATGAGTTCCAGGGAAGCATTGAAGCATGAAGCAAGATAGCAGGAACCATTGTGGCCTAAGGAGAAGGTTTGCTAAACCCCATTCATTTTCTTCACAGGTTGCCATGAACATCCTGAACAGTGGAAGATTCAGCATGGGCAGTGCATCTGCTGGGATGATTAAAAAGTTGATAGGTGGGTGAATTGGGTGCCAGGCAGGAGCTCCTCTGACTGAGGGAGGGAATGCAGGGCATGCAGAATGGGAACATGGGTCTGGATCACAGTGGCTGCATTATCAGTCATAACATGCTTTGACATCTTTAAAGCAGTAAAATACATTTACTTTAAGTGGTTCTTAAAAGCCTGTTTACAGAGGTTTTGCACTGGGGATTTTTTCAGTTCATAGAGTGCAAGGTTATTGCCCCTGTTGAATTTCTCTGAGGTAAAATGTTCTTCCTAAGAATGCCTCTGTACTGTTGTTTCCAGAACCTCCACTTGAATCATTGGCTCAAAGCCATAAATGGTAATAATTGGTTTCTGCCAATAATTAGCCAGAAGAGTAACATGTTAGCACTAAAATCGATTACTTCTCTAAGAGTACAGGTTCACAGCTCAGGCTCAGGTTCCAAAGGCCCAGACTGGCTCAACACTGTCACTGTGAGGGTGTTTTTCCCAAAGTGGGAGTTCCTGGATGTGAAGTGTCCCCAGGGATGGAAAGGCATCAGCAGCAGCATGGTCTGTCACAGTTCTGCTGTTCTGACATGGAATTTTTTTCTTCTTTTTTTAAAGAAATGACATCAGAGTATGCTTGTACCAGGAAACAGTTCAATAAGAGACTCAGCCAATTTGGATTAATTCAGGTAATAAAAAATAAACTCCTGACTCTGTGCTTTGTATTGATTGAGTGCAAGGACACATTACATTGGGGGTATCTGGCTGTACTGCTTTAGAAAATTTCCTAGAAGTCTTAAATTTGTGTAAACATAGCACAGACCTATGTACACTGATATTTTCAATGTCTAAGAATCATAAAGAACTAAAGATGTTTTATTTGTTTTGCACTAGTACTTTTTATTAATATTTTATTTCTAATATTTTATTAATGTTTTAAGCATATGAGAAGTGCAGTTGTGTTTTTCAGTTTGAGGCTTGACTGTGTGATTTTGGCCCTGAATTTCTGTGTGATTCCTCACATTGCTGTTTGACAGGAGAAGTTTTGTTTTATGGCTGTGAAAGCATATGTAATGGAGAGTATGGCTTACCTCACTGCAGGCATGATGGACAGGCCAGGCTTCCCAGACTGCTCCGTGGAGGCAGCCATGGTCAAGGTGAGCAGCTTTGCTGCAGGATAAAGGAAGTTCAGGGAAGGGTCTGAGGGTTTCACTCTGTTCCAGAGTGCTCAGAGGCTCAGGGGTTGCATTTAGACAAATGATAGGAGAGCCTCGGCCAGGTGAACAGTAGGCATTACACACCATTGATTGGCTCAGGTCAAGCTTTTGTCACCACACAAAATACAAACTGCAGACAACAGGCTGGGAATGTCACAGCCCTCCTGAGCCTCTGGTGAGGACAAGAGCACAAAGATGTGTGGCCACAGTTCCACTGCCAGCCTGGGCAAGCTGCTCCTGCCCCAGCTTTAGCTGAGAACTGGTTCAGAAGAAATCCTGAGGGAGAGCCAGGCCCTGCCTGCTGCGTGTCCCTGCCCAGGGCAGGCTCCCTCCTTTCCGGCCCCACTCGTGGTCCCTTGCAGTGTGCTCAGTGCAGAGATCTCGTGTTCTGGTGACCCTGGGCAGCATGACAGCTCCAGCCAACCACCTGCAGCTCTTCTGCCAGCTTGTGGCTGCGCGTCTCCCCAAACATATCCTTTTAGAGATTCTCCTGTGGATTGCGAGGGCACTGAGCTTAACCAAGGCTTACACCCTGAGCCAAAAGGATGCTGTTTCAGGCAAGTTAACAGGACTAGTGTAACAGCAGTAGCAAATGGCCCAGCAGTGTGCTGTAGGTGCGGCCCCAGAGCAGTGTGTCCTGCCCTGCTGCTGCTCCATGCTGTGTGTCCCTGTCCCTGGCAGGTGTTCAGCTCGGAAGGTGCCTGGGCGTGTGTGAGTGAAGCGCTGCAGATCCTGGGCGGCCTCGGCTATATGAAGGACTACCCGTACGAGCGCTACCTGCGGGACACCAGGATCCTGCTCATCTTTGAGGCAAGCACCAGTGCTGCTGGGCACTGCAGCTCCCTCTGCCAGCTGGAAACCTGAGCAGAAGCACAACAAGCACGTTGTTCCTTTAGCTGCAGAATCTGCAGCAGAGTGAGATGAGAACTATCCTGTTCTCTTTGGGCGTATGGGTGGCAGTTTTCTATAACACAAAAAGCTCTGATGGCTTTTCTATACTAAGCCCAGAGTTACAGCAGGAACTGGCACCAGCTTTGCCTGTGGGAAGAACAAACTGGCAAAATAGATATATACATGGCAGTATACATACAGTGATATGTAAACACTGGTGGTTCGTTTACAGTTCCTTAAATAGAGACTTGTTGGATGATTTAACAAAATAAACATCTGCTTTAAATATACTGTCATGAGGAAAAACCACCCCAGTTGATAGCTTGACTGTTGCTTCTTTAAACAGAGTAGAGAGTTCTAAATTATGTAAAGGCCTGAAACTGTTCTGGTTGACCAAAGCAACTCCTCAGTCTCTGGTCAGTAAATGGCTGTAACTGCACACGCTGACTAAGTGAAATCAGGATACTGCAACTGCCTGAGCAGGAGCCTCAGGAGGAATCACTTGGCTTTGGATCAAGCATTTTTTGAAACCTTTTTGCTGCTTCATCTGTTCTAGTGTAAGCAATAGGATTTGGTAAGAGGTGTCTCTAATAGGATTTTCTGGATTTCTGTGGCTGAGCTGCTCTGTTGGTGCTTGAGCTGGAGAAACCTTTTCTCTTGTGTGCTTCTCATAAGTGAAGTAGGGAAACTCATAAAAGATTTATTTAGAAGTTTAATTAACTTACTGATGGGCATTTATTTAAAAGAAAAGGTTGGCTGTGAAGTTTACTCAGTTTCCATTCTGGATTGTCATTGACCATCATCTACAGGTCTGAGTCAGAGCCAGGTTTGGTTGTTCTTGGTGGGCCATTTAGGAATGATCATATACTGCCTGGTGCCAGGACAACAATTAGTTCCAGCTCTTCATCTGAACTCTGTGCATGGCAGTCACCTCAGTCACGTGGCTGCTCCTGTGTGCCTGTGTTTGGCCGCTGTGAGTAGCGGGTCAAAGAGCAAACTCAACCAGCCTGTCAGGTCATTATCCTGCAGCCTGCAGGGCTGGGTGTTCAGGAGTCTGACAGACTTCCAAATAGGAACATCTAAAACCAGACACAAGGAGCATGTTCTGGTCTGGCTGAAGCAGAGAAGGCCTTTTAGACAGGTTATAGGAAGCTTTGTTTGAAACAACAAACCGGCACACCATTGGAATTCCTGCAAGCCAGCTCATTTTGGTCACTACTACAACTACTTAAATGTTCCTTCACTGGAACAATGCAGAACTTTATTCACTCAAAATGCATTTGGTCTGTTTTCTTTTTCATTGTGATACATTTGAATGTTTAATAATGAGGGGCTTAACTTCTGCACAGCTACCTGAAATCCAAATTAAAACTGAGGTCCAGCAAAAGAGCAAACATTCATCGGTGGAGGGAGTGTCATCTGGCAAAACGAGAACAATGGAAAGGGCAGACTGCTTGGAAAGCACTCAACATTGCCAACTTCATAATTATCTAAAGAACCTGCCTGCAAAATCGTACACAGGCTTAAATAATTAATAGAGTGTTTAGCCCTTGTGGCTTCTTGTTTTGCCTCCCCAGCTCCTGTTTCTGCTCTAGGCAACCTCACCTTGGAAGCAGCTTCTGGCCACAGGTGTGTTTTCCTTACAGGTGCTGATCATCCTCTAGCTCAGAGCTCTCAAAAGATTTTTATCTTAAAAGCCCAAATGCATTTATGAACATTCCATGGCAAACTACAAGCTATTTAGACACAAAAGCAGTTTTAGGAAAACAAAAAGGATACAAAATATTAGCACAGCATGTCTGGGTTTTTTTAAATACTAAAAATACTTGATGCCTCATCCTGACTTCACTTTCTATCCTGTTTTTCCCAGGGAACAAATGAAATCCTGCGACTGTATATTGCACTGACAGGGATGCAACATGCAGGCAGAATCCTAACTGACAAACTTAAGTATGTCCTTATTTATTGTTTCTAGTGAATTAAACAGAATCTGATAATTTATATATAAGAGGGAAAACTGTAAGAAAGAACTGCAGTGTTTTCAATGTATTGTCTGTAAAAGGTAGTTCAGTGTTATGGAGGTCTCTTTTGGTCTTTTTAATTGGTTGGTTCATAGATTTAGAAATCTTAGCCTTGAATGCATTTTATCTTAGAATTATAGCTGGTGTCAAAGTCTTTCCTACAAGACCAGTAATGCAAATGTTAAATCTGGACAAAGTTGTATGGGTAGCACACCTCTGTTGTGCGTATTTGAGGGCCTGGGCTCTGGAGTTCCTTGGGAGTGTGTTGGAGAGGAGCTGGTGACTTTGAAGGCTCCATAATTGTCCTCCAGATGTCTCAGTAAAATGGATTGTTTGGTAATTCACAGACAAACTGCAGGTGTTCTGCCATTCAGCATTTAGAATTTCAGCTGGTTATGTCTGAACCTCCTGGAATTTCCTTAACAGCTGTTCTTTCCCTAACACTGCAGAGAAATCAAGAAAGGAAATGTGGGAGTGGCACTGGGGGAGTTTGCAAACAGAATGCGAGACATGATGGGCCGGAAGGTGGATTACGGGCTGGTTGGTGACCGTGGGGTGGTGCACCCCAGCCTGCAGGTGAGGGCAGGGCAGGGCTCCTTCCCTGCTTGCACTGCTTCCCCCTGCTGCTTCCCACTACCTGCTGCTGCAAAACAAAGTGTGTGCTCAGGAGCACTGCAGTTTGCCAGGGCAGTGGCATTTAGGAAGGCAAGGGAGAAGGAAAACTGTTCTAAGTCTGTGTTTATACCAAACTCAGGCTTATATCCATTTTAGTAATCTGTATAAACTGAGCCTTCACCAGATTAAAGTCTCTGTATTAGGGCTGTTGCTGCCCCTCACAGGTCAGTCACAAACCACAGGATTTCTTCCTGTTTAACACAGTTTGAGGCAAGAATTCCTGTGAATTATACAGACATATACTTGCTTCACTACTTAGTAAATAGTTTTTATGACCAAAAATGGATGTTTTGTTAATAGGAAAAAGATAACGTTTTTCCTACGATGTTCTGTTAGTTATTTTTGCAAACTTAAGCCTGAACTGAAAACTTGTCAAAAGTAAAATCTAGAAAACTTTAATGCATGTTTTATAGAGAAAGAATAGTGCCTTGTCTGGCTTTCAGCGGCAATGTGGATGAATGCTAAAAAGAGAGCAAGAGAAAATCTAGTGTCCTGTTTAAAAGAGGTGAGAGTGTACTGCTTTTTTCCCCTTGCAAAACCACTCACATTGTTGTATTTTCTGTTTTATTTTGTAGGAGAGTGGCAAGAAACTTGAGGAAAACGTTTATTATTTTGGAACAACAGTGAGGGGTCTGCTAACTAGGTTTGGCAAGGTAACTTGTTTTGTCTGTTGTCTTTGTTACTGAATAGTTTATCCTCCAGGCCTCACTGGAATCTGGAGTGGACTGTGGAAAGGACCAGGACTTCCCTCACATGACACATTTTCATTGACTGTGAAAAAATACACTGAAATTCTGTACTCAGTGTAATGGGCAACTCGTTTTTAAAATCAAAACCAAAGCATAGGCAATCTTGGTGAGTTTTCTTCTACTTCTGTAAGCTAAGTCCTGCTGCAGCAACTGCTTTAAGTCCTTTGCTGTGAGCAGCCACTGGAACCCCCTATCCCGTCAAGTGATGGATTTATGCTGTTCATCCCTGTTGTGCAGCAAACCCACCAGTTATCCTTGCACAGTGGTGGAGTTCCATCAGGAGAGACTGAAGGTGGAATGGGCTGGATTTTAATGTGGTGGCAGTTAATCTGAGGTGCTCTGGGGATTCTGACCAGAGCACTTCACTCAGTACATATTTTGAACAGTATCTGTGATACCTAAATTTCAGTGATTTTTGGCATTAACCAAGGTAGTTTAAGATAGCAGTTTTACTGTTGGCTGCAGCCATAAAAGTGTAGCACAGGTAGTGCACAACTTGGATTTAGGTTGGAACCTGCTTGTGTTAAATAAATATGGACCTGAATACAAAGTACAAACAAGAACGTTTGGTTGAAGTTTTAAACTGAACTGATAATAATGTTTACTCTCCTAGACCATTGTGGAAGAGCAGCTGGTGCTGAAGAGAGTGGCAGACGTTGTGATTAACTTGTATGCCATGACAGCAGCCCTCTCCAGAGCCAGCCGCTCCATCAGCATCGGGCTGCGCAACCACGACCACGAGGTGAGCACCCTGCTGCCAGCCCCCCCCTGCCCCTCGCTGCCAGGCCTTCTCAGTCCCTGTCGCTGCTCCTGGAAGCATCACACGCTGCACTTGCTGAGCACTCGACACCCTCTGCCATCCAGCCAGCAGAGCCCCAGAGCGCTGCCAAACCAGCTGGTCCCAGGGGGCAGTGCCCAGTTGTCTCTCAGGGCTCTCAAGGTTGAGTTCCACATACTCAGTGTGTTTCAGATTCTTATTTAACACGTACCCACACACTTAGAAGCTCATTACACAGTTGCATGTTCTCTGAAACCTGCTCATGCTGTGCAGTTCTCCCCGAACGCTTTCCAGAGAATCCTGAATCTGAACAGAGCATCACAACAATGTTTTGTCAATACATTGAATGACAGGAAAGTGATTCCAGAGGAGCTCAGTCAAGTGTCATGGCAACAGTTATACTACAGGACATCGACCACAATCATGTGTTAGACAAACCCAAAGTTATTAACCTTTGATTTTGGCCTTGAGACTTCCCTGTGTGTTTCTCAGCCCTGGTGTGGATTCCGAAAATTCG
>VXAU01001165.1:0-15363 GCA_013399695.1 Formicarius rufipectus
ATTGAAACAGCTACAATATTTTAGCATTTTTAGCATATTTTAGAAGGTGAGACTATACAATGGACTCACTAAATATTCATCACTTAGGCCTGGCTCAGGTTCCAGGTCAAGGCTCTGAATCACAACTTGTCCTGTCTTTGATGCTTTTCCTACTCATCAGGTAACTATTTGCACACCAGTTTTATTGTGCTTTTTGTCACTGGCTCCATTTTTTGTGCGTTTAAAGCACTGTGCTTTCTCTTGTCTCCTGAGGTGTATCTTCACTAGCTTGTGACAGAATCAGAGCTATGCAGACAAACTCTGGCTCAGCTGACCTTAGCTCTATGGAGAAGGTGTTGTGCACAAAGCATGTCTGTTATGATTTTGTATTTCTTGTTAAACTGTGCAGTGTTTTTAATGGCAGAGGTTTACCACCTTATGAAAATGTTGTAAAAGAAAAAATAATCAATTTTCTTCTCCCTCAGCATTGACAGTTTATACTTAATGATATATATCTGGCCAACTTCTCTGATGGAAAAAACCCAACATGTTAATTACTATTATGTCTAGATTATGCATGAATTGCACATACAGGCAAGAAAACCTGCTGCCAAACAGTATTGCAAACAGAGAGGCAAAGAAAAATTCCTTCAACCGATCTGACAGTCTAGCTGATGTTGAGATCCCACATTATGCAACCTGTCTGAGATAGGTTCCTCTGTCTGAGTTGATTAGGTGTAGCATCTACTAGATGTGCTAGCATTTACTTGCCTTGCAAGTAGTCTCTTCTTCTGCTCAAGGATGGGCAACTTTCAACAGTACTTGACTACTCCTGTCTATAAAGATTTCTCTCGAACTAATGTCAGTGCTGTTTCATTTAATTTCTAGCAAATACACCTGCCCGATTGAGGGAAATGTAGACCCTATTTCCCAAATAACTTGCCCTCATTTCAAACATGTGCAAGTTGAAAACCTGTTTCTCTGGGAAGCCATAGTTCATGTCCCTGGGGCTGACACAGAGAAGTTTGACACTGCCCTCTTTTGCCTAAGCCTGTACTAGCTGCTGAAATGCAGACGTTGAGGTTTAAGTGTTAGATATTTACATATATCACCACACTTTCTTAAAAGGTCAAACGTCGTATTTTTTTTAAAGAAGTTCACTGTCACTAAATGCAGTTCTAGTTTCAATATAGTTAGCTCCATTAGTGGCAATTGTCCACTGTGGAGATCTCAAAAAATTGCTTGTGACTTTAAGAACCTTAAAACATATCAAAGAAGACTTCTTACTGTTAAAAGCAGATGCCTGCTGATCTGGTTGATTGGAATCAGATGCATAAGTACTATTGCTGAATTTTACCCAAGAGTTCAAAAAGAAAGCACAATAATGTCTCTAATGTCTATCTAACAACAGTGTATCTATGAATCCCCAGTGAAGATTTCAGCTAACTTCTGTTACTAGCCCAAGGTGGGTTCCACCCTGAAGGAAACATTTATTCTCTTGCTGGGCTTATCAGGTCTGCCTTTCAGACATTCAGAGCAGTCTTACCTCCTTTGATTTTCTGATTGCAGTGTTTGGCACTTCTTAAATCAATTTATAGGGAGCTTAGATCAGAGACTGAGCTTTGAAAAGTAGCTTGCAGGCTTATAGTCAAGATTTAGATTAATGCTTATGTGTTTCTAAAGAGCTTTGTTTCAAGGTTCTAGTTAGTAGCATTCATAAGAGATGCATTCAAGGTTCTGACAGTCAAAAAGTTTGGAAAGAATGAGGCTGGACCTCATGTTCTGGTTTTGGGTTCTCCTTCCCTTGATTATTGGGACGAATGTACATTTAAAAACCCCCAAAACTCACCTACACAGATATATTTAAGAATATTATGATAGTTTCAAAATACATCTGGCAGCAACATCTGTGATATGGTATCTATGATACCTTGGTTTTTTATGCTGTTATGGGATTATGCTTGTATATTCCTGAAACAGTGGACTGTTAGTCTTTATTTAGTAGCCAGATAGTAATCTCAAGTTAGTGGATGTATTCAGATGTGTGGATTGCACCTTTTTCACTCATCAGCTATGTTTTGGCAACTTTCTACTTGTATGGTAAGAGTAGAATTGTCAAGGAGGTTACTAATTCATTACATTAAGGATGCAGTATAAAATGATTGATGTGTAATTTAACAGTTTATTATTCTTCATTAAAAATGTAATAGAACATTAACAGAGTTTTTTTCTCAAAGGTATTGCACATAGAGAAAAAAGAGAGAGGCTAGAATGGAAAATAAAGCTGCACAGGTTTGTATATTTTTAAAGTTGCATGACAAACCATATTTGCTAATCCCAAAGCATCATTATGCAGTAAAACAGAATTAATGAGACATCAGCCCCACTGCTCAGAGTTCTTAAATTTTGACAAATCTCAGTTCATCATCAGTTTGGAGATATGCAAATCTGATGTTTGGTCTCTTCTTCTGCAGCTTCTACAGAAGTCTTTTCTATGCAGCTTTCTAATTAGTAGCTCCAAAAGGATAAGAAAATGTGTCATCCTCAGTAGTTTTTCTAGCTATGTGTAAGAGCTTTACTCCAGGACTTTTACATTGTTTTCTTTCCTGCTTCTTAAATCCATGTAAGTAGTGTATTTCTCAAATTAAAGATTTATTGGAATAAGAGATCAATACTATTTTTCATTTAGAACACTACATGAAATAATTTTAAACAGCTTGATTTTGAATTAGGATTCCTGTAATTTATTTTTTTTTATGACGTCTGAATAGAATTATTTTTCTGTTAGGTGCATATACAATCCCTACTTACATAAGAAAGCTGAAACAGCTGATGTTATATTTAGGGTGCTATAAGAGCAAAAACTTCAGCTCTGACTGGAAGCACAAAATTTCTGTGTTTTTTTCGTCAGTCATGAGATTTCCATTTGCAGGTATTTCCTTGAGAACCTGTTTGAACAAAACACTTCTTGGAAACAAATGGAATAATGAAACATTCAAACTCTGGTTATAGCCATAAGAGAGAGGAAGAAAAGACTACCTCCCCCTTTTGAAGTATTTCTCACATAGTTATACATGTTTTCTGCAGAAAGGAAAGTGTATTCTGACCCCAGATATTTCTCTCTTTCCCAGTAGACTAATTACATTCTCCTATGAGAGACTATAAAGCAGTTCTGCAAAGTTGTTGGCAAAGAAAAGATTGCAGGGCCCTGGGCTTCATATGCTGTATTTGACGATGATCATATTTGACCTGAAGGCAGGAAGGAAAAAGGGTCGCTGGCAGGTAGAATGGGGTAAAGGTACATGGTAAAGGTACATGAGTCCTTTTGCATATTTAACACAAGCAGTTTAACTTTCATATTTAGGAATACTCATTATATTAGAACAATCACTGTAGCTGAGATGTAACTTCTTTTCAAGGTTAGAGAAGGAGTTAGTCTTCTTGTGGTCATGATCATTTATAAACATACACTAAAACTCAAATAAATTCTGTGACAAAAATAGCTCTGTTAGAAACATGAGCCTTGATCCTTCACTATATGTAAGCATGGCTTACATTAACATAGGTTAAAAACAAACAAACCCACATCAGTGGGTTTTCCATTTTGCTGAAAGTGCCAGGGATTTTGTTAGAACTGTTAGAGGTAAAAAGCAGAAACATGAATGAGTCATTTACAGCAAGTAGGTTGATTATTGTTGTTTTCTTTTTCCTTCATTCATCATATTTCACTCATTTGAATGACACATATATATATATATATATATATGTATTTTTCACTGGCTTTTATTTTTGTCAACTAAATGCAAAAGAGAGGAATCTATAATTTTGCTTCCTGTACCTCTGATTTGAGAATATAATGTTCAGGAAGTTCCGTTGAGCTTGCAACAGTCTATTGAAAATTAGCTCATTTGTATGAGCTGAAAGAAGCACTAAAATGTCAGGTGTGTTCCTTTTCCCAGCATCATTGCTTATCCATACTTTTGGTAACTGGAGAGAAGCGATGTATAATGAAAATGTCTACTGTGCTGTGTATCATTAGCTATTCCTTATTACAGTCAGTCATCTATTCATCCTTTCTGGATGTACTCATGAATAAGATGCATAACAAACTGATGTTCTGTTTTTGTTTTTGTTTTTGTTTTTGTTTTTTTTTCTCATTAGGAATCTGATATCTTGTTCAGCAATACTGAAGAGGAAACGATTTTCTTTTAGTTCTAAGTACGCATTTTGTAACCCATAGAAAATTAAAAATACACAAAAATATCTACAGTGGTTTCACATACTTTCTTCATATAAATTGGAAGCATTTTGAAAAATTATGTCAGACATAGCCAGTGAATGTATGTTAGAAAATATCCTTGCAGCAATGTGAAGGCTCCTTTTGGAAGTGATTCGTAGTATATCTGATGAACCAACATGCATCAGGTACATATGTTCTGCACTTAATTCTTTAGTGTGATACAATTATTCAGATTTTTCTCAAATCTCTCCTTTAAATGTTGATTTTTAGCAGTGTCTCCAGTTCAACAGACTTACAATGTACAGAAATAAGTATAGCTTTCATTGCATTCAGTGGAAGGTAGGAATGATCAAGTAAGTCCTTCCAGCTAAGAAGGACACATAAAATTTAGCTTCTTTCTTAGCTGATCGAGAAACCAATTCACAATAGTTTAATTGCAGTTTGTTTCTGCTGCTTTCCTTACTCTGAGTGGAACATAAGCTCCTTAGAATTCAGAAATTGTTTAGTTTTGGGGGGATTTCTGTGGTTGGTTGACTTTTTTTTGGTTTGTTTGTTTGTTTGTTTTGTTTCAGCACCTAACTCCACAGAACTGGTACTCTAGGATATCACTGTCAGATACAAATTTTATAGAAACATAAGCTTAAGATGACTGAGATTTATTTGGTAACCAATTGCAATTGCATAACTGTTCATATAAATGTTGAAATCGTAACAGGACCTGTTACCCTAATTTTAGATGCAGTTTGGAAAACTGAAAATCATTGCCCACCTGAAAATGATTTCCAACCTGAAGGAAGTAGGGAAAAAAAGTTAAAATGGAAATTATGTACTCTGTTACTTTAAGGGTTTCTGATTGACAGTTTCTGGTATATTGTGTAGAAATGTGGCTGATATTAATAGTGCTTCGCTCACTTGTGAAGCACTTGCAGGGCCAGATTCTCATTCACTCTACATTAGATCAGTAAAAGATGAAGAGAGCTTTTAGTTTATCCTTAATGTCTTCTGCTTCCACTCTGAATGTGTTAGCAAACAGATATAGTGAAAACTCTCAAGATAAATATAATAGTTACACTTTTACTGATAATCCATCATCTGATTCTTGTTCATATATACCCTGTGATGCATAGCTGACAAAACTACAAAATACTGTCAATAATCACAGTGAAAATACATCACTCTGGAACTGCCTGGTGAAACAGTCTCCTCGGACTTAGAGAGTGTTTCTCAGTTTAAAAAAAAAAAAAAAAAAAAGAAAAAAAAAGAAAAGATCTGTTATCTCATTTTACACATAAAATCCGAAGTGATAACTGTTCTTAAAAATAACTCTTGTCAATCAGTGCTATTTGTCCAGATGGAAATATGTTTCCCCTTCGATGCTATCTGTGCCTGTATCGCTATTGGAGAATTCAAACCCAGCAATGCTGTGTATGGATGACTAACACAGGACATGGTTTTTTAATAACTAGTTGAGAAGGATCAAAGAAGGCACAGTAAGTTACATAGAACTGGTATTGATCAACAAGGTTTTCTTGAGGCATAAAAGTACTTTCAGCTGTACCACATATTCCAACCATCAGATTCGCTTTGTATGTGTGTTGGGGAAGGAAAATAATAAAAGGAATTTAGGAGAGAATTCGAATAGATAAATCAAGTCAAACGTACAATGCAGCTGCCTATTTTTCAGTTACTTTGAAAAAATTCAGTTACTTTGGGCAATACTGTGAAGCACAAATGCCAGGCAAGGAAGGCTTGGCAGTTTTTGGAGCACATCATATAAGATGGGTGAAAAAGTAGGGCTGTGGTTTTATCAGGCTGCAAATATGTCTTACTTTACCACTGAATATTGCCTCTTTCTATATACTCCATATAGATATAATGCTGCTGTATATTATACTGCTATACTTGTGTGTGTGTATATGTATATATACATAAAATATTACACAGAAACAGGAGAACTGCCCTCAATAGTGTTTTCTAAACTCTTAATATGATTCTTGGCCCAGCCTTGCAGTGTATGGGGATGGAATGTGGGAACACAGTTCCTCTGATGTTAGAGGGTAGGAATCAAAACTTGATGATTTTTTCTAGCAAATTTCTTGAAGACTTGCTTTATTCAAAGATTGTTCTCTTTGTTGAACAAGTGAGACTGGCAATCCATTCACTAGTGCCCCTTGGTTGTTTATAGCAGGATTATTAGTATTTACTTCTTTGATTTTTTCCAAACTCTCTTCCAATACCAGTATATGATGGAGAGTCATACCCCACTCACTTTTTCCTTCACTTAATTTAGATGTGTTCTTCTGTAGTTTGTCCACCTAAACTTGACTTTGTTCCTTATATCTTTTTTACTATGTTTCAATCACAATGAGCTCCTATATCCTGCTTTGTGTATTTCTTTAATCATAAAGTTTATCAAGGTTTAAATATAGTTTCTACAATAAATACAACTTTTCCCTCCTGAAAAGTATCTAGATGTATTTTTCTCTCTGTCTCAATTCCAAAGCATTTCATAATTTCAAGGAACACAGTATTTATAAAAACATTATTGTAATGTAAATCATGTCAAATGTTAGTAGCATGGGGAAGTTATCATACAAAAAGCCATCTTTAGTCCAGTTGTATTTCCGTGTCACAACAAACTGTTTGGATTGTCACAATGGGATGGGTAGCTTGAACTGCTATAAGCAGTGCATTACAGGGAGCAGGAAGAGTGGGCAGGAAACCAGCACACCATCCCCATTTCTAACACATTCACTTGCAATCTGAGATAAAAATGCAGGCCTTCTCAGTATGTTGAAGACTTAATTTTAATAACTGATGTTTACTTAATGGTTGTAACTGCAGCTTCCAAAGAGATTGGCAGTTTAGAATATGCAAGCTTTCCCAGCTGTTATTCAAATAAGAAGCAAATTGAAGAAATTAACACTGAGTAAACTCCTTATCCACATGGTAGCACATGGGGTATAAACTTGACTGTAAAAGAACAGAACAGTGCTTAGAAAATAAACATTTTCCCCACTATATCATACGTTTTCAGATGTAGTTGTTTGTTACACTGGGCATACAAAGCTTTCACAGAAAAATCTTTTTGACTTGCTAATACCCACCTCCTAGTATTTCTACCTGTTTGTAATGTATGTCTATAGTTGGATTTTTTGTAGAAAAATCAGAGTAGAATTGATTGATTGGTAGTTATTAGCCTCATTTTGTCAAAGCCAGAATTGGCATGATTCTATTCAGATTTTCGGAGAAATTACAGTACCAAACGGTATCATCAAATCTAATGTTCTGTAGAAGAATGATATTTTTATTATAGTTATTTAGAGGGATGAAGAAATGATATCAAGGTCTTATTCAGGAAGGAATTCATCACAGTGTAGCCTTTTGTGCCCAGCTTAATGCTTGATGATTTTTGCTCCCAATGTATAGATTTTGCTGTTTCCACATCCATCTCCAAATGCTTTCAAAGAAAAAGCAAGTTCCAGTTACCTTATCTAGGTAAGCAAAGGCACAAAATGATAAAAATTATTCATCTAGTCTTACATTGCAGCTCAGCAGCAAAATCAGGAGCATAACTAGGGACACTTGGCTGCTAATCAGTATTTTTGTCAAACTCCCTTTCATGCCATGTGTAGTGTTGTCTTATAGTTTGTGAATCTCAATAGCAACATTTATAATAGAAATGATTTTTTGTGACTTTTTTTTTTTTTTTAAGCTACAGACATGGGCATGTGAGTCTTGGTACACTGTGAAATAGGCAGGCATGACCAAGACTGTGCTGTGCCATATCAACCCATGTGAGCACTGTAGACTCACAGTGTCAGTCTAGAGATACTAATTCAGATGCCTTTGAGCAATGGTGGTATTTGAAACTATCAGTGAGGGAAGTCTGTGTGCTAAAAGAATGGGTTTTATCTATCCTAGGTGATGGCAAAGCATTGTTTTCCATAGTGTTTGTTATGTTTCACTCCTTCTGTGGAGCTTGAGTATTGACAGCATGAGAATTACTGGGAATGGGAGGTGGGGCCAGCCAAGAGTCTCTAACTGTCTGCCATAGAAGAGAGTAGTGACATGATAAATAATGTGAAATTCAACTGAGAGTATCCAAAATATGCACATGCTCTTATGGACAGTGGGAAGAGAAGGATAAGGTATATGAATGAGTGTAGGCCAGTAACTGTTAGCTAGGAAATTTATATTTCTGTTTCTTCCCTGAGGACTGAATCTCTCCTTTTTCTTTTCTTTCTCCTTTTTCCACTCAAATTGGTATATGTTATAGCCTTAAGGTGGCAGTGAAATAAATATGAAAAGAAATCACATTATTCATTATGAATTGTCCACACTTCTAATAGTATGGATGTGGTAAGAGTAATTTGCATTAACACTTATAAGCCAACTTTGTTGTTGGTTTCTCATAACAACATAAATAATAAACAATAATGAACAAAATTTGTTTTAGTTTAGACATTTCACTGAAGCTATAACCATGAAATGAAAATATAGTTTTATAGAGTCTCATTAGTTTTCTTTTTTTTCTCCATAAAATATAAGCAATAAGCTTTTCTGTTCCAAGTGCTCATTATTTTTCAGTATTTCATTTTCTGCAGTTCTGTAAAAGCTAATATAGTTATCCATGCATTTTCATTCTAGTGGTGTATTATACATTAAGTTAACCTTAAATATCACTAGGTACATTTTCAGAGTTCTAACTCAGCACAATTTCTTTGACTTAACACTTTCTAATTTAAAATCTTCTTTCTAGCTATAAATTCTAACCTTTGGCTTCTTACACCATTTTCTACAAAACCAATATTTGCTATTTGCAAACAAGCATTTTATCTTCAGAGTGAATTATTTATTTTTCCAGTGGGAGAGCTCTAATATATATTAGCTTGAATTTTGAATTAATAATAAACACAGGTGTTTGCCTAATTTCTACCTATATTATAAAATGCAGAGAATATTTTTCTTGTCTCTGAACTTCCAATCCAATCTTCTTTGTACAGTATCTGAAGATAAGACAAAGGAGATAATAAAAACCTCCTTTTAATCTGTAAATATTGGTCCATGCTCTGCAATGAAATGTATATGCCCCCTGTGATCCTGACTGCTAAAGGAGATTAACTACCTGTTCATCTGGGACTAATTACTGACTGCAGCAGCAAGAGAGAAAGATCAGGAGACCAGAGGGCTTGGAATGGTGCAGGGATTTTCTTCCACCAACAGGTTTCAAAGGACTTCCTCAGTGATCTGGGAAAGATTACCATGGGATGTGAGAAATAAAAACTCCTGGTGAGTGAGACTATTTATGAAGTAGAAAACATTCATAATGGGTTTGTCCCATTTTTTTGAATGTGGAATAGCTGCATCCAGGCATTCCTATCAATCAGCTTTGGAAAGAGATGAGGTAGGAGAGCATCTGGATGCTGCAGCGGCTTCTGCAACTGAGTTCTCTCTCCCCACCAAAAGTTTTGCTGCTGGGGAGAAGGACACTGCTTGGTCATGAGTAACTGGTAGAGTGATGACTATTTGTGTATCATTTTCTGTTCTGAATGGTAGAGTTGGTTAGCAAAGGTGAACTTCTCTGTTTATTAGTACATTAAAGACTTTGCCGATGTCCATAGTAAAACTGATGTTCTCATTAAAACTAGGCTGGCAGTTCACTGCAGGATTGCTCATTTTATCTCTGTGTTTAAATGGTTCTTTCTTCACATATTCCTTCTCTTCATTTTGGCTTATGCAAGCTTATAGTCAGGTAACTGTTATTAACTTTGCACCACTTTGGTTGCTCTTGAGTAAGTACAAGAACAAAGTGATGATAGAGATTTTACCAAATCAGTGTGTTACAAATGGCAGACTACACTGGAGAGGAAGTTTCACTAAGTTGGAGACTTTTGTCTCCAAAATGTTAGATTTACATGTGCAGTGAAAATAGTCTGTGGTGTGATTGCATTTGCATTTTATATTTCTAAGTGCAACATGCAAATGGATAAAAAGTATTTCTGAAACAAAACCTGAAAAAATCTGACCTTAACTTAAAAAAATTCTTTACTGAGCTATAGTAAACTGCCTCTCAGCTCCATAGAGTATAGGATCTATTTTATGGTACTACAGAGTGTGAATTGATAAGACTAACTGAAAATAATTTTAGGAATTTGCTGACAGCTCCTTCTCATCAGGCTGTCTGTCATCCATGGTATTAATTCTGCATATCTGAGTTTCGAAGTTTGTAGTTTGAAAATTGGAAGTAGCTGTAAATTTAACAAGCCTGTGCTAGGTTTTTGGGCTTTTTTTAATATGTATGTGATATTACAAGAAATGTAGTACAGGAATTTCAGAATTGCAGGGGTTGTCGTACAAACATTTATTTAAAAGCTTTAAAATAAATCTGGAATACTGTTAATTGGTTTTTCTTTGTTCTTATGGGAGTGGTAGATGGGGTGGGTTTTTGTGTCTTGTTTCAGATGCATTGTACTGCACACACTTTCATGCAGCATTTAATCAACATTTTAGGTTTGAGAGGCTTATGCTTTTAGTTTTGCATAGTCAGTAAGGTGAGGTTTAGTGGCAGAAGTAGAAAGATACATATGTTTATCTGTACAGTCATTTAGCCAATGATCAATAAACGTCTGACGATAAATCAATATGGATGTAATCTCCAATCTGTGGACTTCGAGGAACAATCTCCTGAGCGTTCTTACCACAAAAATCTATATTCACTCCTGTCTTCATTCTAGCTGATTTATGCTCTGATGCTATTTGCTTTCAAGGACTTCCATTTCTCTAAGTGCTGCCTGGTAGGTAAGCAACAATCCATCAGCACACTACTAATATCAAGGAGGCTTATATTTAATTACAGATAACAGGCCCAGTGGGACTGAGAACAAAGTAACCAATCACTAAGATTTGATATACTAAAATATAAAAAGAGAAGACATAAAATGTGAAGGACCTTTAGGAAAAAAATAGGTGTTCTGATGTTGTACACAAATCATATGGAATATGAGAATAAATTATATGATAGGTTGTATTTGCAGTCTGATTTTAAATCTTTCCAAATAAAAAAATACCCTTGATAAAGAAATTAAGAATGTGTCTGTGATTACCTAAATTTGGTAATGCCTTAATTATGTGCTTGTAGAGAATACATATGGGCTAGCTCTATTTCTAAATATAAATGTGCTTTTTATTTTATGGTTAGACAAAAATAATATAACTAATCTTTCTTAATATATAAAATGTTTTAGCATCCTTTCTTCCTGTACGTTAAAAAGGATGCAGTTTGCCCGTAGGTAATAGGGCAATAGGTAATAGGTAATACTCAGAGGTAGCACAATGTATTTTCTAGACACAATTTCTTAAATCTCCTCATGTCTGCATATGTTTGAGCTTGTTCTTCTGTACAGGCTTGTTAAAACTGGATCTACAGGTACAGCTGATGTCTTAATTTAAACTAGTACATGAGGGAACCTGTATGGGCTGACCTGTCAGGTGAGTGATATGTAATAAATATGAGCAATTCGTGTGTTACTTTAAACATGGTTCTGCTATAATAAATCCAAACATTCTGAATAGTCTAATGTTGTTAGGAAACCAATTTAATTATTTTAATAGAAACAAAACTAAACTATATAACATCTACTTGAAAATTCATTTTATCTGAACCTCATGTTAATCTATTAATTATTCTGAACTAATGAGAATAATTTTTTTAAGAGAAACTCATTTTTCTGAAGTAAATTTCTGTCTAGTTCTAGTCCTTGCATAGCAAAGTTAAGCCAGAATAGGTACAAATAATAAGGGATTGATATGAGCATGCATAACTGTTATAGCTGAATCTTTTGAAATGAAGGGGGGAAATCTTCATTATCTAGATGGAGATAAAAGAGCCAACAGATGGAAAAGGCAGGGAATAAAAACGAAAGAGAAAGTAGACAGATTGCAGTCAACATGAAGAAAAGGGAAAATGTCAATGAATATATGTAAAGCATGTGATGCAGTAGCTTGTTGAAGCTAAAACCTGCATTAATAACAGCAACTGTATTAATGAACATTATTGCTAGTCACTGTCTTACTTTTGTTGAAGAAATCTGAAATACTACCCATTGGCTTCTGAAAAAGCAGCCTGAAGTTGAGGGTACTGGAGGATACTTTATCTGTAAAACTGAATCTGCATGCCTGTGTAAAGGGATTATTGCTAAAGTATCTGTGAAACATCAGCAAAAGCACTAATCTCCAGGGAAGGACAGTTTGGTGAATTTAATTAACTGGTCACTGGGTTTGTACCTGCTAAGGTTTTTGTTTTCTTTTATACTATTTTTTACAAAGTTAACCTAAAACTGTGAGTTATCTGAGGAGTTTTAAGGTGTCTTTCTTTGGTGTTGAATTTGCTATTTGCACACTGTCTCAAAGCTTTTTTTTAGCATTCTACTGTATTTTTAAAATGAAAATTAGCTCGGTTGAATGGGACTTTGAGTTACTTGGTCAAGGGGAAGATATCCCTGCTCATGGCAAGGGACTTTGAATTAGATAATTTTTTAAATCCTTTCTAATCCAAACCATTCTATGATGCTATGATTGTGAAGTAAGGAACCTTTATGAGTATGCACTCAATAAAAAGCATAGGTGCATAAACCAAGGGCTTTATAAATCAAATTGCGTGCAGATTAGAAGGGAAGAATATGGATTTGCTTTTTTCTCTTTAGAGTTCCTTCCTACAACTCTGTAACTTGGCATAGTACTGCTGATATATGCCACACTTAGGATATTACCCAGAATTCTGTAAGAAAATAATGGCTTCTGTAAATGAATGATTGAGTGAACAAGAAGGAAAGAGCTTAATCTTCTTTGAAGTATGCTATGTTTGGCTGATAATAAATTAAAGGTAAATAAATAAATTAAATTGTAAGCAAAGTTCAACCAACATGTGAACTGAGTGTCCTGACACTGCAAGAAGGAAGAGTGAGTGATTCTTAGACAGCTAAAAGTGTATTATACTGGGGTTTAGTAAGACCATTAAGGATGTGTATTAAAAACTCTGTGGATTCTCCAGGCTCCTTTGTGGTCCTCAGCTTCTGGCTGTGGAGAGAAACAAATGATGAGTTTCCTTTGTGGATGATGCTGGTTTTTTCTATTGAATGTTTCTTGTGGATTCAGTCAAATTTGATACTTCTCACTGAAAATAGTTTCTTCTGTCTCATGTTCAGAAGGTCAGGTTATTTCTATTAACTGGAGTAAGAGAACATGCAAGCATCTCTGCTAGGTTTTTTCACCCCCCATTTAGGTAAATCCCCCATTGTTTTTGGGCTTAAATATTGATGGCATGATGGGTGGGTATCCAAAGAGTAGCATTATGTACTTTTGAATTACTTCTGCATGTCATCTGGTCTGCTGGTGATGCAGATATCAGAAGAGTCTACAAGTGGACAGTTGTTTTGTGCATGTCAGTGTACCAGAATCCAGGGCTAGGATAATGATCTCCAAAAACAGAGGTAAAGTGGGGTGGGAGGACACAGAAGAAGGGAAGGCTGAGAGGCAGAACAGCTTAGCCCTTAGCTGGCAAACAGCACATGACAAATCCCTTTAATTTCATCTAATAATTAGAATTTTCATTTTTTTCAAATGTTAGATTCTGGGACAGTCTGAAAGAGCGGGGTTATCATTCATACTTGGTCAAGACTCACTGTGGGACTGCATAGAGAAATCTGTAAGCAATTCTACTGTGAATGTCAGTGAACACAGGGTGTTTGTTTTCCTTTTTTTTTAATAAAAAATTGTTAACAGACAATAATACAAGTGTTCTAGTTGTTCATGTTTGCAAAAAATATAGGAATTTGTAACTTCATGTTGTAAATGAACTTCGATAAGCCTTAAAATGCAAGGCAATCATAAAATCATTTAAATAAGCTTAAAACAATCCCTGAAATTCAGACACTTATGTTGACTAATACAATGAAACATTTTCAAAACCAATGTATTAATAAGGGTGTATACATGGTTGTCAAAAAAAACCTACATGCACATACTTCTTTACCTTGCCCTCTCTAGTAACCAAGAAATCTATCACTCTCTCTCTGACTTCCCATTCATCTTTCACAGGTACTCTCTATACTGTATATTTCCCTGCTTTTATGTAGATGGCAGATTTGTGCTGTTTTTTGTTTCTACTCAATATTCTTAAAAACAAGCAAACAAAACCCCTCATATTTAATGATATTTCAGGAGAGGGAGTTTCTTTCAAGATATAATAACATGCAAGTAATTTAATCATCTTGGTTGCTTTGAATTTCAAAGATTGAATTATGTCAACTTCTATATTGGCAGGCATACAAACAAACAAAAATAGTTATCTAGATTTCCTATTACAGAGAGCAATAAAAGCTCAATTTGGTGTACAGGCAATTAGATCTTGGATTAATTCTAAATGTTGTACTTTAATAATGTGTGCATATAGAGAAATTAGTTTAATTCAGGCTAAAAGAAAAAGTCACAGGCACAGAGTTGCTGTCCTCAACATACATTAGCAGAATGTTCTGCTTGAGTGCCAAATAAATGGCCATTTTCTTTGCCTCAGGTGATCTCATGGATTCATCCATCTGAGCCTTGGATACTAGGAAGAAGTTGTGAACAAAATGACTAACTAGTTGCCTAACATCAGAAGGAATGATTTATGAATAATTATTTTAAATTGTCAATGTGTGTAGCCAGTGTGTAGATAATATTCATGGAGTCTGACAAGACATGGCTTGTCAATGTGAAAAATAATGTCACAAATAGAAAGTAAGCAGAAAAGATCCTGTGTGTCACTTTTCAATTACAAATACAAAAGTGATGAATGGAATTGGTAGGACTCTCATCCAATTCTCAGTATGTAGATAATTATAAAATAAGGTGTTCATGAAATGACTTTATTTAAACTCATATGCCCCTCAGAACACTGTGAATATTCTAGTTTGGAGCTGGTGTTTTAGCAAGTAAGGATCCTTGTTCTTGGTTGTGACCATCAAGATAACACTCCTACCTGAAATCCTGTGAGTTCTATGTTATATTTTCTTCAGAGCTTGTTTCTGAGGATGCTGACGAGACATAGTCACAGAATTAATGATGTCACTATATTGTTAATTAAATATCATCATCATCATCAT
>VXAU01001175.1:0-40258 GCA_013399695.1 Formicarius rufipectus
TGCACACTTCGACTTCACAGGGGGTGGTGGACGTGGTTACATAGGTCACAGTAGGCGTGGATGTTAGAGGAGTTGTTGTGAATGTTGTTTCTCTTTGAGTTTGCGTTGTTGGTGTTGTAGTTATTTTGGTATGAATGTATTCAGTTTTCGGCTGTGTTGTTTCTTCTGTAGTCATATGTTTTGTTTGCAAGTGCGGTGTTGTTGGTTCTTCTTTTGAAGATGTACTTAGAATTGTTGAAGACAACGTTGTTGTTTCTGGTGTTGTAGTTTCACATGGTACTGTTATATTTCTACAGCATTTAAATCTTAGTTCATAGTTATAGCAAATGGGTGGTAACTGGTCTTTATTGTAACATATCAAGCCTTCTTCTGTATTACATGTTATGTGCTGCTCCAGGAGAGGATATGGTGTGTTAGGGAACCTCACTGCTCTGCATTCCACATCCTTTCTGTTAGCACAGACTTTGTATCCCTTTTTTTTCATGTTCTCAATGGTATCAAAATCTCCATCGTCATAACCAGACCCTGGGTAACTAACATCATACCATCTTGACCAGTAGCATTCTTCTCTAAAGCAAGGAGGTGGTGTTAGTGGAGAAGTGGTGACAGGTGTTGTCATTATGGTTGTGGTTCTTGTTTCTTCAGATGTTGTACTTTCAGGAGTTGTAGAAACTTGGTATGTTGTAGAAGAGCAGGGTACAAATACACAGCATAGGACTCTGATCTCATAATTGTTGCACATTGTTGAAATTTGGTCTTTGTTGTAACATATAAGTCCATCTGTTTTAGTGCATTGTACTTTTTGGCCAAGGTCTTCCAGTGGTATATCAGGGAACTTTTCTGCTCTGCACTGAATATCTCGTGGAGCTTTACAGACTTCATAACCTTTAGCTCTTAAATCATCAAAGGTTTCAAAATCTCCCCCATCATAGCCAGGGATTTGCAAACTCCCATCATACCATTCTGACCACTGACAGACTTCATGAACACATACTGATGTCGTTGGTGACACTGCAAGAGAAAATAGAGACCATGAAACTTAAAATTCCTGCAAACTTCATCACCTTTATTTTTAAATAGATTTATAATTTTTCTAACATCATTTTTCTTTCCTTGTGATCCTTTAGGCATCTGTTTATTATACTTTTAATTCAATATTATTATTAACTTAATATTATTTAATATGATGTTTCAGGAATGGATTTGTTTTCTCTGTTTATTTTCTTTTCTTAATCTGATTACCAAATACTGACTGAAATCAAAATGCTAACAATAAATGATACTGCTGTTATGTATTTTGAGACTGTATTAATTCATTCATGTTGTGAGTGTAGGCATGGCTTTGTAGCTAAGTTTTGCTCACTAATAAATAGAATACACTCTTATTGGCTATAAAGGATTTACCTGTGGAAGTAGTGACAGGTGGCGTAGTGCTGAAATGAAATGTTGTTGCTGTTGTGGGTGATGTTAAGATTGGACATTCATAAATAAACCTTTCAAGAGTTCCATTGGGACCACAGATTGCAACAATACACCCTCCTGTGCCGTCTGTAGTGTTATAGACCACGTCTTTATAGTTATATTTCTGTCCCTCATAGAAGCAGACACACTCTGTAAATCAAAGTAGGATGTTATTCTTTGCTGTCTGAAACACAGAGCAGAGTACCTTGCATGCATCCTATTCATATAAAAACAACTTTGTCAACATACCAGATTCATCATATCTGCACTTTTTGCCATTAATTGTGCATTTGCTGGAAAAGAGAAAAAATGACATTATGAATGTGAATATATTGGTTCATGACATCAGTTTGTTGTTTCAACTTTTTTCTATCAATCCTTTAGTATTCATTGTGTATTTCAATGTAGAATGACCCTATCTTTTCTGAGTTAGATATTGAATTCTGCAGTACAAGTCCAGGTTAAGTATCATCATGCAGTTCTCTGGCCACACAGGTAACTCTTCTATGCCAGTATATGAAACATGCAGCATACTTATCAATGCTTTTGGGAGCGGGACAAAGATGTGAAAAAAAAAAGGTGGTCTCAAACAGTCTCATATCCCTGATAGGTCTGCTTGTTTCTTGGAAGGGAAAGTGCAGTAAATGTATCATTTACATTTATAAGGATATATACAGAGGATCAGTCAGTCATGGATGTTGAGATAGTCAATGCAGCAAATTTCCATCAGACTTCCAAAAGATGCAAGAATGCATTCTGGTTTAATATGGAATTCATCTATTAAGAACTGAATCTTGATATACTTTTTTACGGCGACTAAGGGAATCTATACACTGAATAAACAAATAAATACGTATTTCTCGGTTTAGGTTCAGTGCTGTTAATGGCCTAGGCAATGTAGGCAAAGCTGTCTATGAACTGGAAAACCTGCCAAGAAAGTTGGATTAGCTCAAATGGGCTTTGTGTTAATATTTTTTGCCATTTGCATTGCACTGCTTACCGTATTCAAGCATTGCTACCTTAAGGGTGTCTTAAGACAGGTGTTAAACTGCTTAGCAACTGGTTCTGCTAACTTTGTACTCTTTTATAGAAGGCTTAGCTGCACTTGTCCCAGCTCGTAAATCAGTAATGTGTGGGAGTACTTGCTGACAGTTTCAACTATACAGGTACCAGTGCAATAGCAGAAACAAGCTCAAAACCATGGAGATGAGTTGACTGCTAACTTCTAAAGAATTTTACATGTTGAGTTTAGGGATATCTTAATATCTTAATAATATCATAATATTATTATTTTATTTTAGTTCTCATTGATTTAATAATAATCATAGTAGTCTAAAAGCAGTTTAATAAATATACAGAATAAGTAGTAAATTAATCTCTCAATGGTAAAATGTTCACCATGTTATCTCTTAAGTTCCTGGGAAGGGAAGAAAAGTAGACATTATTCATCAGTCTCTGACTGACCTAGTTCCTATTGGCAAACAACAAATTTAATGTGTGATGAACTATGTTCCACAACTTTAAACTCAATTTAAAAAAATCTTTACTAATCCTACCATGATTCACAATTCTGCTTTGAAGGCATCTCCATTCCAGGTTTGTAATTTTTTCCATTTTCATAACAACCACAATTAGAAACACAAGTCATGGTTTCTTCATCAAAATATGGCTTATTCTTTGGACAGTGTGGATAGCAGCCTGCATTAATAAAAGAATCAGGTTGACACTAGGCCTTTCACAAGTGGAAGTAACTCTACACTCATATCTGCTTTCCCCAAATTTTCACATGTGTTAAGTGGAATTTCTGACCCTCCTTCTGTTATTCCTTTGATTGTACATTAAGCTTTGAAGCATTTTGTCCTCATCTTCACTTCAAACAAGTAAAGATCCATCAGGCAGTAAGATAGTAATTAGAAAATGTCTTATAATTTCTAATCTGAACATGTCATACACGGAGTAATATAAATCTTGTTAATCATACTGCATTTTAAACTTTTACTAGTAGAATGATACATGCATTATTTGTTTACCTTCCAAACCTCTCATCTCATGAAGGCAGTTCCCGCTTGGATTATTGCAGGTCTTCATACAAGGAGCTCCGCATGGCTTGTAGTGCCACTCACATTCCCCTTGTGGATTGTAGTAGTCACAGAACAGAGCTAGAAGAAGGAGAAATGTCAGTACAATACCTTTGGTCTTTTGGCTCTGTAGTCTTTCAGTTTTCCTAGGTAAGAATCCCATGGGATCAGCATAATCATATAGGTGGTGAACAGCATATTGTCTTGTTAATGTAATGCAATTCTTACATTTCTACCACATTTTAACAGCAATAAATTTATAAAGCATAGGACAGAGTTACCCATTAAGCATTAAAAAAAAAAAAAAATCAAATCAGTTGATTGACTGTGGTAGTTTGTCTGTAAGTCTTCTCTAGAAACCGGGGACATAACTAAGGACGTATTCCATATCATTCCCTTACATAATCAGGTGTATAAAGACAAGAGGGAGTTTCCTCACTTGCTCTTTTTCCTCTTCTCTCCCTGGTTGGGTCGGCAAAGAACCAGCAGCTCTCAGTGTTTAGACCTCGGCTTATTTATATGAGCTAAAGCCTGGCTGAGGGTTGTTTTCTCTTTGTCGACAGAGGAGGAAAGGCACTCACTACTCCTACAGAAAAGTTGGTGAGATCTGACTGTGTTATTGTTTTACTGAATTAATTCTTGGGATTTGATTTTGTGGCATTGTCTTGTTTTTACCATTTTCAGTCCTCTTCCCCTTTTCCATTTTTTGGGGGGGTTATTCAGGATTGTTTGGAATCCTTGTATTATATGTATGTAGTATTTAGCTGTATATATAAAAAATATTTATCTCTATATATATTCCTTTACTAATTCCTTCTTTTGCTACTTTTTTCCCTTTGTCATGGCAGAGGTGGGTTGGAAGGGCTGACCAGCTCACAGCTCTGTTTGACAGGGAGCCAAGCAGAACCCGACACATTGAAACACTGATTTTAGCTAGTATGCACTGCTATTTATTTTCATGGAGCCTGATGTAGAAAGGTGGGAGTGTGACATATTATAGTTCACTAGTTGTGTGTCATGATTGACAAGTTAATCAGACATTAATCATACCACTTGCAAAGTTACTATCTATGGTTTCGTTTTAGAAAGATAGTCTCCCAGTGAATTACTCAGCTTTCTTTGTTGGGTTTTTTTTAGATTGTTGTTTTGGTTTTATTTGTGAGTTTTTGGTCTTGTTTTATTTGTTTTTAAAGAATACAAAAAGCGCCTCTTACAAATACAATTTTTTTTTTTCCCTACTTTTTTTCCCCTTGTTTTCTTCTCTTTCCCTCTGGACATCTCACGAAAGTAGTAAGTTGAAACTTACGGCAAATTGATGGTGTTCTCCATGAAATGCAGATGTCCAGCTCATTACACGCTTGAGCATAGGCAGCTACTGCTGTACAGAAACATTCACAGTCTCCTCCAGTGTCACAGGCACAGGCATCATCCACACATGCTTGATAATACTCATTTGGTTCAACCTGATGGACAAAACAGTTTTCATGCCCATGTACTCTTTGTACCAGTCTAAAACAACTGAATAAAATACCTGAAACTAACAGCTCTGCATGTGAGAAAGGTAAGAAAGAAAGAAACCATAAGAATGCTTTGAAAAGTCAAGAGGAAAATGTAAAATAAAGGTATTACTATTAAGCTGTAGTACTAAGAACTGAGTGTTGCTGAAGATACAGTTACAGAATACTGTTAATTACTACAAGCTAGCACACAGTCATACGTATCAGATGGCTGATATTCATATTTGTAGAAAATAAACATAATGGGATTTTTCTATGGTTGTTCCTACTATTAAAAACAAATAGACAAAAACAACCAACAAAACTACCAAATTCCTTAGTGTACTTGCTCAAGGCAAAAGCTGAGAAAACAAAAGTGAAAATACTCTTGTGAAAATACTTTCCATGCAGTTTCTGTGGAACTTGGTCTGACTCCAATTTGTCAAGCATGACAAAATGTACTTTAGGGTTGTAGGGTTTTTTTGTTTTGTTTTGTTTTGTTTTGTTTGTTTGTTTGTTTGTTTGTTTTTTGGTTGGTTGGTTTTTGTTTGTTTGTTTTGGTTTTGTGTTTGGGGGTTTTTGGGGGGGATTTTTGGTTGTTTGGTTTGGTTTGGTTTGGTTTTTTCCCCCTCTACCTTACATAAGAATTGATGTCATCTTTGTCTCAGGAGAACTTAAGACTAAAGTTTTTTTCATACCTGGGAGTGACACTTTGCAAACACTTCACTGGTAATGATGCTGCATTGCTTCTGTGCCCAGGCTTTCCTGTATGGGTTTGCAGTGCATGGATCCTTTGTACGATTGGCATTTGGGCAACTGGAAGACACTTTCCAGCTATTGGCAAACTCCAGCACATTTCCTACTACAGACTGACTGCGAGTAGTGAAGTCATTATTTCCATTGCCATCGTAGTTTCCACAGAGTCCACAGACATGTCCCTGCATTGGGATAGACACACAAAATCACAGAGATCAGTAAAGTACGGTTTCTCAGTATCAGTGAGTAACAGACCTCAGAATGAATCTTATTCAAGAATATCTGTGCCTCTTAAATAACAGTGTTAGATATTTTCATAAAATGCTTTTCATGATGAGATGTCTCTAACTTGCTGTTAGGAAGGATAAGCACGAGGATAGGAAGCAGAATAAATTGATGGGTTTTGTTCTTAGTACTGAGATATGTAGTTTTAGCTGATCCTGAACGTATCTCTTCAGTGAGGTCTTTTCATGAGGAAAGCTGTTGATGTACCTGCTGTTATGCCATTGCTGTATAATGCAGTTTAAGGAAAATGCATAGTACACAATCTAAGTTAACACAGCAAGGATAATAATGTGCAACTGCTGCTCTTGTAGTCTTTTGGCTACAGACTAAATTCCCACCCTTTTTCTTTGGAAGATAATATGAATGTTTCAGAATTCAGTTTATTCAGGTTTTCAATT
This sequence comes from Formicarius rufipectus, assembly GCA_013399695.1. Taxonomy (NCBI): domain Eukaryota; kingdom Metazoa; phylum Chordata; class Aves; order Passeriformes; family Formicariidae; genus Formicarius; species Formicarius rufipectus. The sequence goes on from VXAU01001175.1 coordinate 6,475, forward strand.
TTAAAATGTACCTGAAAGCTAGGACTAAGTTTGATGAATATACTGGTTTTCTTGTCCCACATGAGTATCAGACCAGCAGTAGTGTCAACCACCAGGTAGATGCCCATGGAACGGATCTGGAATGGCATTTTTCCTCCAGGTGTCCTCTGGATGACATCAGAGTGTCCATCACTGAGTACCAGCTCATAGTTCTAAGACAGGAAAAGAAAAAGTTAGAGGCCAGTTTAAAAAACATCACCTACTTTGGTACAGTTTTATTTGTTACCAGTAACTTATTGAAATACCTCTATTATCACAAAAGGGATTCTATTTAGCCTCACATTCAGAAATTTCTCTTCAGAGCTCCCTCATTTGCTTTCTGCTAGAGAAAGCAAATGAGTAGCAGTGAGCAAAGTTGTCTAGTAATGTTTTCACTGTCTTGGGGGATAATTCTGCAATGCAGCCTGTCTGGGACAGCTTGTTCTACCCTTCCAGCACAACTTAAAGAAGACACTTACACCCAGGAAAACTTTAATAGACTTGGAGCAGGTGGTTCCTGTAGTGCCACACGGAATGTTCTCAGTGATGACTCGGAAAGTTCCCTGATTCATAGCTTGTTGACCACAGTAGTTCTGAAACAGGGGAATTATATTCAATGTTAACTGTGTCACATGGTCATAAGTAAAATGCAAGGTACGTAGTGCAAAAATCTAGGAAAGACTCTGTTACCTGGACCAAAACATATTCACAGTCTCCTTCGAAATCGAAGCGCTTGCCATCAAAGGTGGTATAATGCCCATCTCCATAAACAGAACATGTTTCCAGGCAGGGTTCCTGGGAGCAATGCCACTTTCTGTTTCTACATGTGCTACATGAGACAAAAAGCACTCCAAATGAAAAACCAGACATGCACACAATATAACTTTTAAATGCGTTAAGATGAATGAAAAAATTAGGTTTGCTTATTCTCAAAAATGTATTATAGCTTAAGAGTGTTTAGGATTTAGCCAAAGACAGTGAGTTAATGATGCAATGAATAAGTTGGATTACAAAACATTAACTCTTTAATATTTCCAAATCTTGCTGGATGTATTGAAATGTAAGGATTGCATGGGAAGAAAAAAAGGTTTCTTGACTTGAATGAATAGGGCAACCTCCAAACCATGGTGTTCTTCTGATCAATTGCAATTTCTGGGCTATACATAATTGAGAAAAATAGACAGAATTTTCTTTTTAAGTACTAAATGGATCATTTTATATAGCATTCCTTCTTATAAATCTTCATGCTGCTAAAGTGAAATGCTATTCACTCCGATGTCATTCCCCTAGAGCTTACAGTAAATATTTTTTTTTCATATACTCTTACCAGTTGTTACAGCCAACTCTGATTGATTCTCCTGGACTGTAGAAATTCCCATTGTGAACACATGGACAGTCTTCTGGAGCTATACAGCCACCTTTGCCATCTGATACTTGATCATCAGGACATACACAGCCAGACACACAGTGAGTTCTGTACTGTAAGGACCATAGAGAAAATGTCTTGAAACATTTCTCTTCTACAGGAGTCCAGCTGCAGCTGGTAATTGTAAAAGTGATCTAGTTTAATGCACTTTCAAGTATTTATGAAGAGCTTATACTTACACATTCCATATCTAAAGTCTGACAGCTTTTCTGGCATCCTGCTCCTACCACATCTGCAGTGGCATTGCCACAGTCAATATAAACCATGGGAGGTACACAGACTGGAATGGAAGAGAGAAAAGCCATGAGAAACATGACAGCAACCATGCATTTGCATCCTTGTGTTTCCTTAATACAGACTGAAGAAAAAAAGGAAGACTTCTTTGTGACATGTGTGTACTTTCATATGGTGTGTTTGACCAGAAAGAGAAACTGAAAATTGTTTTGAACTCATATTTGTATGGTTTTAGTGTTTATTGTTGGACTACTCGATGAAATTAATGTTTAGTTAGCTTTATGAAGCATCTTCCTCAGAAAAAAACTGTAAACCAAAACAAGAAAAATATCCTGGATTACTTTGTTTGAGTATTAGTTTTGGCTTTTACTACTTTAAAATAAAATATGAATCATTTTCCCTCACATTCAGTGAATTGACCAAGTATTCTCTTCTTCTGAGTAACCCAGGGGTTTATAAGTTGTTTCAGTCATCTGAAAGGTAAGACAGTGTTTCTTTATATTTTAGGAATACCCTCCACAATACAGAAGTCCTCAGTTAATTTTCTTGATTGATTTTGTACTTTTACAGTTTGCATCATTGTGAACAAAGAAGAGAGAAGTGAAAAGGATGAAGATGGAAAGGAAGAATTAAAGATGATCTTAAGTGATAAAATATGTTACCTGGTTCAGGTTTCTCTCCTATGCAGCTCAACTTTCCATAGGTGCAAGTGCTAATAAAAAAAAAAAAAAAAAAAAAAAAAAAAAAAAAAAAAAAAAACAAAAAAAAAAAAAAAAAAAAAAAAAAAAAAAAAAAACCAAAAAAAAAACCAAAAAAAACCAAAACAAAACAAAACAAAATAGGAATAGTTATGTTTTAAATTTTTGTTGTTAACTTTCATCCTGTTTCCTAGTGAATTTGAAATAATGAAAAATTACTGTGTGATAGAACAAAGAACACGTCTTTTATTAAAATAACTTGTACTATTAAAAAATATATTATATTAGAGCAGAACAAAATTCAAGTGTATTCTATACAAAGAAGTGTTTTCTTTTCCTATTGGCTTGCTTTAAAACTGTCCTTCAGAATAATCTAGATTCCATTTATAATGGGAATAATCTGAAATGGTATTATCAAGCATCTTTCACCATGGAACAACTTTTACAGTCGTAGATAAGAAAAGTGCGTGTTGAGGGGAAAGGAGGCAAGAAGGGTAGGAGAGAGAGGGACTGGGTGGGAGTTTGGCTGTTAGCAAAGGCTAATCCACCACAGTATGTTTTGTTCAATTCTTTTAAGTGTCCAAGTACAATCTCCCAAACATGGACAGCCCTAACAATTTTTAAGGATCTGTGATTTTTTAACTGAAATTATTAGGGAGAGAAATGCATTTGATTTGATTTCATAACCTGTATATGGTTTCACGATTGCCTATATCCATTCTCTTTTTTTTGTTTGTTTACAAATCTCTTACCAGACAACACCATTATCATGAATAACTTCTCCTGAAGACAGAGGCATTCCCTTGTAGTAACAAGGACAGCTAGATGCAGGCACACATTTGCCACTCTCATCCATGTAGGTTCCATTTATGCAGGTGCAGCCATCAACTGGGACAAACTTGATGCTGCATGTGACATCAGGCTCACTCAGAGACCGGCAGGTGGGCTGGCAGGTACCAACATTGTATGTGTACTTCAAAGACTTCGGACACAAGGTCGTGTATTTTGCTTGAGAATAGAAAGGTGAGTTACATTTGTAGTTCATTTATACCTATATGGATTCTTAAATGAAATATTTGAGGTAAAAGATGTATGATAAACATGGTAATGTATATACACATGCTTTACTGATATCCAGTGGGGCCAGTTCTGTGCACACTGTGCCTCACTTAAAAAATCCATTGCGCAGGCTTATCCCAAGATCTTCATTAGTGAAGTCCAGCCAACAACAACAACAAAAACTGATATCCTCAATACTGTGTTTTTATTGCTAAAGTAGGATTTTCCCCTATAAATGTGCCACAAATACAAATGTTTTGTCCAAGTTAAAAAAAAAAAAAACAAAAAAACCCCAAAAAACCCCAAAAAACGACAAAAAAACCGACAAAAAACAAAATTCAACCATATCAATACAAAATGTACTTCCTTCTCATTGTTATTTTTAGATTTTTTGGCAAAGTAAATTGAGAAATACTCTTCTTATTTAATTCCTATTGCAAGGGCATTGCTTTCCATGTTACTATTACTGGTTCTGAGCAAGTAATATAACAAAGCCTCTTTTTTTTTACTTCTCACTGTTTACTGTTTGTCTTTTATGGTATTCCTTTCCTCCTTAACTCCTTGAGAGTCAACCCTATACTTAAAAGCCAATTTAACACAGTTTACAGTAGAAATGCCTGAGAGCTGCTGTATGGGGCCTTCTGGGTGATAATTTTCAAAAGGCAAAGAAATGTAAGACTTACTGCAGGCTTTGCTTCTCCATCCAGTGAGGAGAACTCCTTTAGCAGCACAGGCTCTGACATAGCTGGAGAGGGCAGCACACATGCAGTCCTCGCTCTTCTCACAGTTACACGTGTCAAACATGCAGTTCTAAGAACAGGGGATGACAAAGGAACATCAAATTTTCATATCATTTAGACTGTTAAATTTGTTAGAGGTTAAAGTGAGTGTAATCCAGTGATGTAAGCAATCGTATGTCTGTTTTTCATTGAGGTCTTTCAAAAAATATTCTCTGCATGATGAAATATTAATTGGAGGTCCACAATTTAGAATTCTTTTTTTCCCCTTTCTCTTTCAGGTTCTGGTTTTCCAGCTATCTCAGTTTGTCCCCATTGAGCCATATATATTTAGAATAAATAAAGGGTATTTGATGTCACCTAGCTTTTGGAGCTTAGGCTTAAGAGTCTGGGCTCTCAGCATCAGAGGAAGAAAACAAGAAGTTATTTAATGTGTTTCTGTGCAGGGCGGGGATACTGTAATATTGTAATTCCAGAAGATGTTTGCTGAAGATAATCTTGCAGATTTCCAGTAAGAGGGAGGTTTTGTAAAGTACCCAGGGATTCATCTTGAATTCCTGGAATGTTTTTGTTCACATCTTATCTAAATGTCTTTGCTGCTTCTTACACACATTACTTGTCTTGTCTTTTACGTATATGCAAAAGCCTTCTAAGAGCAGTTCAGAGAAATTAAAGTGCTTGTTAATATTCTGACAAAGGCTTTCCTTCTGTCTCAGGAGGGACAGGTGTTGTGCCTTGACCTCATAAGGAGTACAAGGAGGCCAAGCTCTTAGCTTAGTCTAAGTTTGCACCTAAAAATAGGTGCAGGAGGAATACACATGGAAGTTTATCCTCCTGGGAATGGAAAGAAAGATACCTGTACAAAGGAGCACATTTTATGTTGTATAGATAAGAGCAAATCCTTGGCTTGAAAAGAATTATCATGAATGCATCTCCTTCCAGCTGGCAAGTTATTCTCTCAGGTTTTAGTATCAGAAACCTGAGTCTTATTCTCTTAAATGGAGTAAAGGTTAGAGCCAAATACCTTCTGGTAAACTTCTGGATTCACTGTTGAGTGACATTCAGCAAAAGGTCCTGTTGTATCAGAGAGCAGTCCACACCAGTGCTGAGCATACTGGTCTGTGAATTGAAAACATGGTAAGAATTTCTATTGTACTTAATTTTCAAAACTTGTCTCAACGTAACTCCGCTTTCTGTAGGGAAATTGCAGAAGCTTAGCTTTACAACAAAATTCAGCACTGCATTTGCTGAAACAGTGTTTTGCTTCTCCTATAGAGAAATATGAGCTCTTAATAAACTGAATACTCTAACTCCTGGTAGTTGTCATGGAGTGAACTAAGACATCCATAGCTGAACTTTGAAAAGGAAGGTTCACATTGTAAATTAAAAATAAGCTAGTTCATCTGAGAGAATAGAAGAGTAGCTTGTGAATAATCAAAAATTACGTATTTTATTGGCTGAAATGAAGCTTGAAAGCTTTGAAGTTCTGAATTTCAGGTCTGGTTCTCTGTTTAACAGTGGAAGGGCCACACTGAGTCCAACTTTCAGTGGGGCTATGCTGTCTTTTTCCTATATGACAATTAGCTTTTTCGAGGAATGGATCCCTAATATGCTATTTGTTTTCAGTTTCCCTTAAGTAAACTGACAAAAACACTTGCTATGTAGATTGAAAGGAATATTTTTAAAGCTCCAAAATATTTTCCTAGCTTTTGTTTATCAACTGAAGCTTTCTAGTGTCAGCTGAGGAAAATAGTGTGTGTGTGCAAATAGTTGTGTTATTTTGGCTAAATGCTTGGTGATTGTTCACCTTATTCCTGCTTTGCATCTTGAAAGAGATTAGAAATTACTATATGCTGAGTTTACCGTTTTGTATGCTGACAGTACAGGGGTTCTCAAAGGTATTTTTGGCATCAGGACAATCAGCCCGGGTTTTCCAAGTATTGCCAAAGGCAGCTGAAGTACCCTCTATGACACCACTGGTGGTTTTGAAATCATCTGTCTGCATGTCATTGAAGTTCCCACAGAGACCTAAGAGGAAGCACATGGTCTGTGAAAGTCCCCTACAGGATTACACATACTTGTGAAGGCAGTTGTTACAATAAGGTCGCTTACCACAGGTCTGTCCTTTATGTGACGGGTCTAAGTCTATAAAAAGTTGCATTAGAGGTGCAAGTTGAACCTGTAGCTGAAGACCAAAGGTTGTTTGCAGAATGATGAAAAAAGATGAAGGTCTGAAGATGGTTACATTTGCTAGGGATATAAGAGCAAAAGAGTTATAATTTCATACAAGGTGAGCAGTTGAAATAACTATTCATTATACAGACTAATTCTACAGCTGTGTTTGATATGATCCTAATTTCTGAAGAACTGGAGGGGAATGATTTACATAGGATTTCAAATGCAACACCAAAAGAGTTTAACCTTGACACCTAAACAGCAAATGTATACAAGACCTCAGCTTTCTGTCATATGTGTTTTAAAATAAGGGGAAGAACACACACTGTTGTTGCTATTTAAAATCTTGCCTTTCCTCAAAGAAAATGATCTAGCACTAGTTAATGAAAAACTCCATCCTGGACCTATTCTGTTATTTTGTGTGTTCAGGTACAATAGTATCTCAGAAGAACTGGCATGAGAGAAACTCCAGTGTTGAATGTGCTCCAAGCAAAGGGACAGACGGAACATAAGGAACTAAATGACTTGAGATCTTGGAGTCTGTTGCATGTCAGATGTTTTCTTCCCTCTCTTATGGCAATGTTTGGATTTGGAAGTGTCTAATGACACCATTTGATTGAATTGAATCGCCATTTCCTTACTGAGACTTTAATTTTGCTAAAAGTGCAGGTGTTGAATAGGCAAACTCTAGTACATTAAAAATGGGAGACTATGGTCTACTGCAGTAATTTGAGTTTGCTGCAGTGTAGTTAAAGGTAGAATTTGGCTTTAGATTAACACATGTAATAACATTTTAAAGTAAATTAGAAACATTACAAAAGTCTTACAAAACAACTTACCTGCTGAGAATGGCAGCTGTGTGTAGATCATATTCAGAAATACACTACCAGAAGGTTGGATCACAATGTTCTGTCCACAAGAAAAGGCAATGATTATAAAGCATATTTAGGAAAAAGTAAAATACTTTCAAAATGTTTTCAAATACTGTTCAAGATAGAAGGGGAAAAAAGTGATGTGAGACTATGTTGATGTTCCAACTCCTGTATTATTTCTTTAAAATTTATTACTGTGGTCCGTTGACTATCAAAAAAACCCCCAAAAGCTCAATGTTATCTAAATAAGAGAAACCTACTAGGATTTTGTCTTCTAATGTACCTGCTTTTTTCTTAATTTTACTTTGAGTAATGTTCAAGTGAGATAAAAAAAAAAGTCAGTGCAGATTTCTTGTCTGTGCTGTTGTGTCATTTGCAAAACTACTTGGCTGTTAAGCTTTGTAGTATATCAAGGGTCTACATTTGCTACTTACTGTTTGTCCTCCACTCAGGCTGATGGCTATACCCTTGAGGCATGTCTCAGTGTCAGTCAGGCCACACTTGTGGATATCTCCCAGAACCGTGAATTCATTGCTGTCACAAAGCTAGAAGAAGGAAACAAAAGACACTTATAAAAGAATTTGTTACATTAACGCTGTTATCTTAAAGTTCACACTCAAAGGAAATTCTTACTCAGGTGAGTCTTTTAAGATAGTGTTCATTTCATTTCTTCTTGCTCACATGTCCCTATACAGCCACTAAGTCAGCTGCCATTCATGCAGTTTGCACACTGGAACTGTCCATTGTTTCCAACATTCGAGGGCAATTTAGACATATTAAGCTGAACAGTAAAACTCCCTAATGCTTAGGTAATAGTAGTCCCTTAAGTTTTTATAATACTAGTTCAATATGCTAGAGAAGAAGGAAGTTTGCTTTCTTACTCAGTGGTTATGAAGTTTACCAAGGAGAGGGAAGAAATTATTTCCAGCCTTCTGCACTGAATAGATTATCAAAGACCCTGGCGATTTAAACATTCTTTTAACTAGGAAATAATGCATTTAAATATCCTCCAATAGGAGAAAATTAAGCTGAAATCTTTATTCAGTAAGTTAATGAATAAAGGCAAAGTTCAATTTTTGTCTGGGTTCTGATTTTTATTGCACTGTGTTCATTGAACCACCTTCAAAGGGTGACTAATGGCCCAGACATAACAGGGAAACACTCAAAGAAGGCTGTGATTTTGATTGTCTTATTACTTTTTTGGCATAATAAAGACTAAATTGAGGACAGCTGAGATGCAGAAGTACAGCCACCTGGACTCCAGTATTAAATTCGTGGGCTTTTTGAACTTTTGAGTACAAATTTAGTGATTTTCTCTACTTCCAGAGACACTGAGAATCTAATTTTACATTGTTGGTTCTAAAAAGAGGAGTATAAAGTGTAAGTCTGATTGACACTTTGATTGTGGATCAAGAACAGTGCTTTTGAATATCATTCAAAAGTTTCATCAATTTAGCCTAGTCTATTTCTAAATTACTCTAGCTCTTGTCTAAGTTTTTATCATTCTTTTTTTTGGTAATATTCAGATTGATCTGGTTGATAACAGGTTTGAGTCAACATGAAGTCCTTATGAAAATAGTTTACATTACTCACCCAATACAAATAAACCATAAAAATACCTAGGGTTATGAAATCTAACCTAAAAACTCAATGCAATTTTAAAGCAATGATCAAAGAGCACAAAACTACTACAACATTATTTAGTAGAACCCTATCAGACAGGTCCTTGAAATCCATTTAAGGCTCCTCGTTGACTCTCTGATTTTCAGAAAGTTGATGTTTTCATCAAACAATGTTATATATAATAAAAACATTTTCCTTTAGTAAGGGTGACTCATTTTTACCTTGGTTAGGACATAGCTACAGTCTCCAAAGAAAGAGTAATATTTCTCATCAAATGTTGAAATGTGGGAGCCTCCTTCAATACTGCAAGTCCCAGGGCATGACTGAGTGACACAAGACCATTCACCTCCAACACAGGTACTGAAATGAAGAAGGTAATCAGTAACAGTGAGTAATGCAAATGTAAATTAAATAAAAGACAATAAGGGCAGATGATGCCTCAATTTTCCTCTTGTAACATTCATCATGCTGTCAAAGAAATGAGTATTTCTTTAAAAAATCAGATTTACTATGGCACAGGTATATTAGTAATAATTTTACATATATAGTGCTGTTCATTTCCAGTTTTTGGACAGAATTTATGATTAACTGTCATCCATCCTGCTGCATATGAAGTATCACTCCTCATCTCCATTAGCATGGCTCAAGCTTCAAATACATTAAGTATTTAATGGAAAACAATATGCACGCTTGTGGTTCTTGTATTTATAGATAGGTGTATTTGCATACACTTCTCAATAATACTTCAGTAGTTATAGTGATATTCAAAAAACATAGATAACATTTGCCAAACTTGCCTCTCAAATGTGATCTTCCACTCTGAATGCAACATGTCCCTAAATGTCATGTTCTCTATAGTATTTATATGAGCATTCTAGTGTTATGCTGTAGTGTTGCAAAAGATATAACACTACTTAAAATTTTAAACACCTCCATTGTTTGACTGTCTCCTACAATTGGTAAGTCTTGAAACTGGAAAACCTATTCAAAATCTCAACCTTACATTCCAGGTGTAAGGGTAAAACAGACATGAAACCATCCTCTAAAACAGTGTAATCAGAAAACTTCAATTGAAAAGTAGTTCCAAAATTTTTAAGGGGAAATTAACAATTTCCCCTGTCATCAAAATACTTAGGTAGTGCACCTAAAAGAACAGAAGTGTGAGAAAATATGTTACCATGATCTGCATTTGGATGAGAAGGAGGCACCAGGAGCATAAGTTTCACCTTCATAGGTACAGTGGCATTCTCTACGGGGAATGCAGCCAACACCATTAACGTCATCAAATACCATTCCTAGGTAAAAACATAAAAATGGTCTATTACTCATCCTGTGCACTGCACAACTACCTCTGAACACAGATCTAGCAGATGCCTGAGAATGTGTCTCATTTCTTCTGTAATGCACAGTACTTTAAAATAATAAAATAAAGCTATATAGAGACTGAAGGGTGATATTCCATTGAAGCCTATCTAAAAATCTCAGGGTGATCAAAAGAGCTCTACGGAAATACCTTTCTGTTATGGACTTCATTAGAGTGGAATTAGAATTAAAATAACTAGATAAAGAGGTGGAATAGATTAACCATTTGTAAGACTGCCCAGGGACTTATTTATATAGTAAATATTTTTGTGCCCAGGGACAGAGGACTGTCTAAGAGAAGTTGGTGCCATTACATGCACAAATGATGGTGAATTCTGAGACATCATGAGAATGGGCAAAGGAGCTGCAAGGGGTGAACATCCTACCATACACTCACAACAGCAATAACAGTTCTCAGCCCCAAAAGCATGCACAAAAAGGACTCATTTGCATTGTTTGTCTTGTACTGATACTCAGGTCTCATGCACAATTCTCTGAAGTACCAGATTTTAGCCACTGCCTAGTGCTCTCTTAGCTCCTTGTTCTTTAGACACACAGCACTTGACAAGGAGTTGGTAACTTGGTGGATGAGATGCAGCTTTGCTGACAGCAGGAGTTATCATTGTGTGCAAAATGCAATTAAATATTTTATACTATCTGGGAACTGAATCAGAATGCTGAGAACAGATGCCTTCCTCTTGTTGCTAGGAATAAATTATCTTACTCTCAGTTCATTCATTTTATGCACGTCATCAGCATATTTGCTGTTTAAAAGGGCATTTTGTAATTTGAATAGAAACAGTGTACATGTATCAAGGAAAAGCGTAGCTTTTCTTTCAATGATAAAAGCACTGATGAGGTGGTGAGAATGATAGAAAGCGCTAAAGTTGTTAAATGTGTACAGATAAGTATTCTAGTAAGTTTGGCTACAAGCAAAGGCTAGGAAATAAGCTTGCCTGGAGGACAGATGCAGCCATCTGTACAGTGGTCTTCACAAAGCGCAGATCGTTCTGGGTTGCTGCACGTGTCAGAGCAGGGAGAGCCACACTCATGGTATTGCATGTTGAATGGACATGATTTGGCTGAAAGTAGAAAGAGTATTATAAAACTGACTTGTCTTTGAAAGGTTGAAGAAACAGTGTGTTTGAAATTTAGGATATTTTCTGTCAAGATCTGATGGGGAATCCTGGTCCAAGTGGAGGCTAAAACATTTTAGTTTTCCTGATATGCATTAAAAACCCTTAGTAAGGCAAAATCCCCTAAACTTCCATATTCCCAAAGTCTTTAGTATGATCAGGTTGAAACTGATTTCATGATAATAGTATGCACCGTTAAACAACTGCCTTCGTAAGAAAATTAAAAAACATATCTGAAATTTAATAGATGTGGGTAATAAGCGCAGGTGGAAGTCCCTTTCTGAGATACTTACGACACAGTTGTGAGGTTCTCCAGTTCAGAGGATATCCACCTGCGTGAGCACACTGCCGGGAGTATTCAGCAAAAGTGTTGCACATGCAGAAGTCAGCCATAGAACTCTCGCAGTGGCATAGGTCTTGCACACAAGTGTCAATGTAGTCCTGAACGTTCACAAGCATGTTACAACTCGTGAATGCTTTACTGGTTAATACTGTCTCACAGATAGAAGCCTAGGAAGGAAAACAGAGAAGGTAAACGAAGTATTTAGAAAACATGAGACTAATTATTTAAGGCATGTAGCAGAACAAATCAAAGATCCATCTGATCCATAAAACCTGTACAACAGTAGCCATAAGCATATATTTAGAGAAAAGTATATCAATAGGGCAAGAAAATAAGGAACCCCAACATTAAATTTAGAAAACTTTTCTTTTCAGACCTACAATTAAGTCATATTCATGTTACATTTTTCCCCTTCTAAACAAATTTTCTTTAAAGATAGGGAGAATATATTTCATACTAAGAAACAAATTTTGAGAGAGGTTCTTACAAATTCTGATGAGCAGTTCATCTGAACAGTAGGAGGAATAGGATCATCACACTGCTCTGTTGGTCCATCCATCTTCTGCCTATTACCAAACTGTATGGGAGTTAGTTTTGTCCCTGTAAAAAAAGCAGTTCAATTATTAGAATGTTTACTGGGCTTTGTGTGGAGATATTTCCTTTTGTGACACTATTTGTTCTGACATAAACATTGATTACCAAGTAACATCACTGTAATATCAAAGGTAAAAGATGATGAACAAGGAACTCAACCCTAACTGTTGAAAACAAGAAGGAAGTTTTATGTAGCTAGTCTTAAAATATCTACAGGGATGGAAGCAACCTAATACATCTCAAAGCCCTGACTATAGACATAACTGGTACCACAGAAATACATGAAAAGGATCACTAGTTTTGCTGTTAATACAACCCATGTAACAGTAAATTGTAAAAAGAAAAAGAAATACCGATACTAAATTATGTTTTTTATTACTTACTCCCTGAAATAAATTCATCGTTAACTGGAATTCCATTGAAATCCCCACAAAGTCCACAAGTTTGATTGGCATATTTCTTATCTAGTTCCACCTAAAAGAAATTAGGAAAGAGGTTCATAGAAATGTCAGTCTTGATGGTTGGGAGCTCCACCTACATCAATATTGTGTGTGTACTCTTAAATTTGACATATGTTTGCTGTGAAGACTGTGTTGTGGGATAACAAGGGAGGCACCCTTGGAAAGGTCAATGATGACCAGGAAAAACTTACTGTAATTCTAGCCCTGGGTTGTGACCATCAGTAGATTGCCAGATCTGGAATCTGAGAAGTACTTCATTGTAAGATGGGAATATTATAATTGGATATCTGTTGACTGAGCTGAGACTGGTGGGGAGGGAAAAATGGACACTGGGAGAAGACTGGAAGACTGAACAATACACTAAAAATGGACACAAATCCCAACATAACTAATGTCTGCCTGGTTTATTAATACTGCAAAGATGTAAACAGATGATTTACAAAATACAAACTTCTTGCCATGTTTTGAATGTTTTCTTACCAGGAGGGCATCCTGTTCATTCCAAAGGAAGGTCAGTCCTAACTTGGCAGAAACTTTCAAATAGTTGTTACTTTTCTCTATCAAGACTCCCATGTGGCTGTAAGGCACCTGGACCCTGAGGAAAGATTATGAGTCAGTAGGGGTAGGGATAGACTATTCATTGAATATCTACATTGGCATTCTTTCTCATTGTCTTTGAGAATTTTCAACATTCATCAGTGAGGAAACTAGAGCAGCAGCTAAATACAGACAGCATGGGTTTGTAATGTCCATTTCCTATACAATTGCTTCTCAATGTGCAAATGGATTGGCCTTGCTTTCCCTGTTGTTCCTTTTGGCTTTCTCTTTCAAAAGTGTTTTTCCAGGTAAAATGTTGGCATATGTTTTAGGTTATATTGTTCAAAGAAGTGCTGGGAGGCTCTGCTTTGCAGGTAGTGTGATTCAGGCCTTAAAGCACTTGATGATAAAGGGGTAGACTCCCACAATTTCTGTGACTTGAGTGACATTCAGAAAGCTCTACCCAAGATAACCTTCAGACTAGCTCACTCTACATAGCTGCTGTAATAGACAACTCACTGTGAGAAAGCTGCCCAAATATTTACTTGGCCCTTAGGACAGGTTTCACACCATATACCAAAGTCAGTGCTACAGTTTCTACATAGACAGCAAGTTTTCGGAATAGATAATTTATAATTAACTCAGATATAAGCTGCAGTCACTGCTTTACTGCTCACTGTTTGGTGCCAAGGACAAGAACCATCAAACATTCCTCTCAAGGATCCTGTTCTAGTAAAATTAGTAGCAAGTAGAAACTTAAAGATTGTGAAAACCTAACACTTCGACTGAATATCTCTTATAGACTCAGTTATATATATATACACACACACACAATTGTAGCAGTGGGGCAGCATGTGGGATACAGCTCACCTGAATAAAAGGGGACACAGTGCACAAGTGTCACTTAGCTCACTGTCCTTCATTGTTGTTAATATTTCAGGAAGGACCTGAACTCTTCAGCTGCTTGGGAGCCATGTGGGATCAGATGAGTGAAAGGGATGCTTGCCCAAAGAGCCCCCTGGGAGCAACAGCAGTGATGTCAGTTGGAAGTTATGAACTTACAGTTTGTTATCCAGGCGAACAGAGCCACGGGTCAGTTCAATCACTGCTCCTTCCAGCTTCATGATGACGTGAGTGATCACAGTAGCATTTTCCACCACTGTGCGCCTAATCTGAATGTTGAAGTCCTCATAGGAAGACTTGCAGTTGGATGCAAAGATGTAATTGCAGGCCCCAGGGAAGTAAAAAATGTCCCCATCAAAGGTCTTGAAGTGAAAGTTACCCCATGTGCTGCACACACGGCCATTGTGAGAGGGGTTGCCAGCTGTGGATTCAAAACAAGCACTGTGAATTTTCTGCAATTTGCTCTAGTACCCTCCCTGTCCATGCTTTTCCCCTCCTAATTTTCAGTAGCTTCTGTCCAAAAAGCCCATCTTCTGTTTTCCTTCTTGTCAAGCTATTTGCTCATCATGATTTACTTATTCAGTTCAGTTACTTTTTATGCTTAATCTGTTTTGCATAGGAAAAGAGACCTCCTGGGTCACTAGATCCAATGCTCTCATTCTGTCAATATCCTATAAATCCTTTCCTAAATGTATGAAGTTCTAAAATTTCACCATAAAACCAGCTTAAAGTTAGTTTAAAACTAGTTGATAGTCTTACTAGGGAAGCCCACTCATACCTGCAACCTTTGAATGGCTGGAAGACTTTTGTCAATGTCTCCCAAACCATATCCCTGTCTCATGTATGCCTGGTTGTTCTTGTGCCAAAATTGCACTTCAGCATGAAGAGGTTCCATCCCCCTGCTACTCCCTCCACCAATTATAGAAACATCTTAACTCTTTCCAGTCTTCATTTCCTTTCAAACAGGCTCTCCTGTGTCCCTGTTTATCTTCACAGTCCCCTGCTGCATTTCATCCACATTTACACTCACCCTACTTGAATGCTACCCTATACCCTAGATCAGATGTCTTCCCACTGTGTTCAGCATATTAATATTTTCCTTTCTTTACTGGAAATATTGCACAGGATTTTACCTATTATTACATATATATATATGTATCTATAAATACATTTTTAAAAAATTTTTCTTTACAACTGCATTATATAAACTTCAGCACAGCTGAAGCACTGGATTCACAGATTATCCATATTACCTGATGAACTGGCTACTTTTCTGTAATTTTTTGGCTTATAGTGCTAAAGGACCTTACACAACCTATTGATCTATTCAGTCATGTGTGATCAACAATAACACGTATCTGCACCGTGACTTTTGCTTAACTTACCCTTTACTTTCAGTGTGTTTGGAAAAGGTGGAATGATTGTCACTTCCTGGGATTTGAAAGCTGGTGGAAAATCAAAAGGAGGAAAAGATGACCAAGTTTAATTTTATTAGAAGCACTACAAAATGGATAGACGTATCCTAGTCTTTTTAGTGATTAATATTTCCTACTATTTACACTCTAGAGGGAAGTTTCCACAAGGTTTTATTGCTGGTTTTTACACAAGGCTTTGTGTTCAGTCTTTCTATAATTTTCACTAACAGCTAAAACCCGAAGACTATGCCCTTTGGTTGTAGTACTTTCTTTCATTATTTGTTCAAGACTACTATCTGATGCTGGCCCTGATTATGAATTCAAAAGCAACAATATGATCCTCAGAGCACACTGTTGTAAAAATGATCCCAACGGCTGTTTTTAAATAATTTGTGGTGCACTTCTTGCGGGACAGACTTAGTGATCAGTTGTTTCAGCCTGTCATCACTAATATACCAGTTAGCGTGATATCCTTTCACCCTTATTTTGCTCTGTACAGTTATGTGTCATGCACAGTCTTGTAGTGCTTAATTATTCTAATATATAAGGTAGTTTTCTTATTCTCTCATGAGTGATGCAGTCATCTTGACACAGTCAGAAAAAAAAATGTGTCTTTTATTACCTACTATCAAGTACCTTGGTGATATGTATGTAAACACACACCTCTTCTGAAAATACACTTTTAGATATAAGGTATGTACCTTTCCTGAAGTTAAAGATTAGATAACTGTATCATATCAGTAGAGCAGATCCACTGGACGAGAACCCAGAGGACTGGTTGAGAATTGGATATATTTTACAGAGGACTTATCTTTTAATGTGTGTGTTTTAGTATTCAAGCTAGGAATAAAAACATTCTGGTACTCTTATTATTTATCAACTTTATTTGGAACAAAATATTAGCAACCGATCACCATAAAAATACTTACACTTTTGTCGCTGCAGGATAGATGGAGAAATATACTTTGCTTTTATTGGTTGTTCACCATCCTGGGCTTGAACTTCAACAAGAATAGTAGAAAAAGAAATGTTAATTAGGAGTTCCCTCATAATTTCTCAATTATATCTGTTTAAACATAGAACAGTCAGTATATGAAAAAAATCAGCAAAGATACGCTCATGTACAGGTCAAATTTGAATCAGGGCCTGTGCTACAAGCAACCATGGTGGCCAAACACCACTCCTTCAGCTTTTCTCTCTTTTTTGTTTTTATTTTTTAGCTAATGGATTCCTACAGCAAAGCCATCAAAAACATGCCTATGGTAAGTTGAGCAGATCCTTATTCTGGTATTGCCACAACGTACCTCTAGATTCCCTTATAAGCTTTTCAGAGAAAGGACTTAATTTTCTTAGGCTTTACTTTATGGTCACTCTGTACTTTAAGCACCAGTGAAACTTTCCCTCCACCTCCCCATTAGCCAGAGGGATTTAAAATACATCCCTTTTGTACAGGAAGAATTCATTTTGGGTTAGAGGACTGATCTATGTCCTCTCTTACTGAAAGTCAAAGTTACTCTGTATTTTACAGTTTCAAGTAACCCTTTGTTGAAAGCAGCAGAAGGAAAATAAATGCAAAAGCCTCACAGAAAGAAATAGGTCCTTCCAATAGGTACATTTGTGCCTGTTGATTTTGCCCCAAAGCAAAACTTTTTGTTTCCAGCAAAGAAATAATTTTTCATTCTGTTCCACTGCAGCATCACAATAGGCATACATAGATTATCTGCAGGGACCAGAGGGCTTTCAACGCCGCTCAGTGAGAGTCCATCAAAAGTCTGGTTACAGTGGAGACTGTGCTGGCCAGAGAACACCAAAACGGCAGGCTCAACCCCTGCTGCACCCTGCAAAGGCTGTCTGTGGGTAGCACCACTAGAGGGTCTAAGGCTAAGGTCAGAGCTGTTGGGAGCTCTGCAAGTCCTTTTTTTTTTTTTTTTAATCACTATCCAGTGGTCTGCAGCCGTTGTGGGAAGGACATGCTATGCCCATTATTAAGGTAGGAACCATTCAGTGCTTCTGGGTTCCTCCTCTGCCCAGCCTCAGAGAGCATTTGCTTCTCTCTCCACTCACAGTGTGGTTGCACTGTGTGTTATGCCACATGCATGGCAGGTATCTGTTTCCACTGCATGGTGTGGCAGTGTTGCAGCTACTCTTCTGATGGGCTATTCCTTCCCACTACCACTTTTTAAAAGAATTTATTATGGAATTACCTAGGAGTAGGAAAAATATAAAATCTTACAACAGAATCTGCACCTGAGATCAAAATAGAAAACTAACATTTTGTTGTTATCTTAAACTTTAAGGGAAGTTATATGTTGAAAAAAGAATAATAAAATGTAAAAAGACATTTCAATCCATTGGTGATCATTAATGACCTCTTAGAATATTTAAAATAATTCCATTTGTTTTCAGCCCATTGCAAACCAACCCTGTGTGCTCATCTTTTATGCAAGTTTATGGGTAGAAGAATTTTTAAAACCTGTTGTCCAATGATTTTCAAGCAAAACCGTCCCTTTTTTCAATACTGTGTCATCAGCTGATGAATCAAATCTTTAATAACACATGCAGGCAATCTCATCCACTGACTTATTCCTTCCTAGAGGTACTTTTGCACCTTTTGGTTTGTGCTTTTAGAAATGATGTACCACCTTGAAAAGAACATCAAAAGCTAACTGCAAATCTTGAGGCATTTCAGTAGAAATGTAAGTTCTGATTGAGTTTCACTGAATGCAGTGGAGTTGCTCCAGATTTCAACTTGAGATAAAAAGGATGACAGTTTGAAGAGAGTTAATTTCCTCTTCTTAGGAAGGAAAGTATTTGTAACAGAAAAGAAAACCTTGCGTAAATGCAACAGGTTCATTAACCCCACAAAGCCAAGAAAAAAATGTTTCAAACTCCAAAGCAAGTTCTAAATTCTTTAAAACAGTAAAAAAAACCAAGCATGTGAATCTTCCTACCTTTACTCTGTATAAAGACAAGTGTTAGTATTGATATCCATAGTGGTATTTGCGTCCCACCACCTCTGCCCATCTTCTGGAAGTCCGGTAGAAACTACCGAACAACCTGCCTCTGAGGAAATACCTGTCTGTCCCCGAGCCTTATATACTGAGAGACTAGGCTTTGGCTCAGTTCCCAGACTCTTTCACAAGGCTCTTAAGAGGTGGGGCTTCAGACATTTTCATTTTCCTTTGCAGGTAATAGAGGATGCTCTGACTTTCCCTCAGGTATTTACACTCTAGGAGGAATATTCTTTCTACAGGTCTTTTTGACAACATGCCAAGAGGTGAGCAGGAAGAATTTTTGTTTAGGCTTAGTCTTCCCAAATTTTTGTATGTTATGGGATAAACACAATTTAAGGGACTTCTAAATGACTTTTGAGCAGGAACTTGGAGTGAATATCTTCCTCTTTTTTTTTTTTTTTTTTTTTAAGTTTTCCTCCTTATAGTAAATAAAAGTAATTAACTTCTCACAAAAGCCCAAAGAAGTTTCAATTGGTACATATTCATTTTAATGAGTTCACACCTGCTTATGTAGCTACTTTGTTTGTGAAAATGGAGAAATCTAATGCCTTCTGAGGTCAGGTCAGCATTTATCCCACTGGCCAGGCACAACACAAGTCTATGTAATTATAATCCTTCAGTATTGGGGAGTCAGTAATATGGACCTCTCCTTGAGAAATTCCTCTTCTCACGTGGGCAGTTTTAGTGCGATTTCAGCTGTTTCCCTTCTGAGAAAATATTGTTTTGCCATTAAAAATTAAATTAATTATACCTAAAAAAATAATTAAAAATAAATTCTTGGTGATTGTTAACCCTATAGACAGGAGAATGGAGACACAAAAAGACTGTTTTGCAAGAATATTCCTTATCTTAGGAACAATGAGAGAGTGAACAATGCTTTGTGCCTTTTAAAATAGTTACAGTTATATTACTCTGATGAATTGACCTCTTATAACGCTTTACCCTGGGGTGCAGTGAAACACAGTCTTTGAGTAGCAGAACAGATTCCATAATCCCACATAGGTTCAAACAGTTCTGGTAAGGAAGAATTTACTGAGATTACTCCACATTCTTTGGAGTCATAACTATGTTTAAAATACAGGAAGGAAGTTTAGACATTGGAGAGAAAATTTCTTTTTGCGTGGATGGTGAAATATAGGTTGTCTAAGAAGACCGACAAACCTGAGCATGAGTGGTTTATAAGAACAGGTTAGTAAAATACCTACCTCATAAAGGTGTAAGTGCTACGGATAGTGCCCTGGGGCAAAAGTGCCTTGGCCCCATTTAAATGACGATTTAAAATTATCTCAGATATGATTTTCTATTATTTTTTTCTGAAAAATAATCACAGAATCATAGAATGGTTTGTGTTGAAGGGACCTTAAAGATCATCTGGTTCCAACCTCCCTTCCACTAGTCCCGGTTGCTCAAAGCAGCCCCATCCAGCTCTGCCTTGAACGCTTCCAGGGATGGAGCATCCTCAGCTTATCTGGGCTACCTGTTCCTGTGCCTTAACACTCTCTCAAAAAGGAATTTCTTCCCAATATCTGACTGAAATCTATTTCCTGTTCCAACAGTCAGATTTGAGGAAGTAACTTCAACACTAAGAGAGAAATAAAAGGTACAATTTTTCCCTAAGCACCAAACAGAAGCAATAAAATATGCCAGAGGTCCTGAATATTTTAAGAGAACAAGTGATTATTAATATTTTAAGAAGAGGTGACATAACAAAATTAAATTGGAACAGTCGAGGAAAAGTATTATTCAGTTTCAGTCATGAGTTATACCTCTGGCAAACTTCATTGATGTACAAGTCTGTAGACTTTACCTTAGCATTATTTAACAAGGAAAAGAAGATATCTATGAGATACTTGTACATATGGAAATACATGCAGTGAAAATTTAAGGAAATATCATTGTCTTTAATTATTATTATCAAAGTTCCAGAATGAGGATCTAGGAAAACAAAAAAGAATTTAAATAGATTTAAATGGTGCATATTTAAAGTAATTATAAAACAGTATGGTAAACTCAGGTGGGTAACATGCATAAGCTTAGTAAGAGATTATGTACGAGAGAAGAAAAATATGCTTTATGAATCATTACATTGCTTAACACTGAAAAATCAATTCTTATCAACAGTTGCTATGCTGTGGTTTCAAATACATTTCCTGCATGTTCAGGGAAGAACTGTGATGTCTGAGAGATCCCAGTTTGGTCATCACAGATTAGGCTGACACTGGTTTACAGTTAAATTTAATCCCTTTAACTGAGCTTTAAGACATCATCAAAAGTGGTTTCCTATATCTGCACATTTTACTTCTGAAATCTCATCTATATCATGAATCACATTATTCTTTCACTCCTAAATGGTTGATTCATTGATTAACTCTCCTGCCATAACTTAAGATAACTTCCTTATCTTGCGCTATTTCTTCTAGGAAATTATTATAAAATGTGTTAAAATATACTAGTTTTGAACAAACAATCTGCAAATGTTTATGATAAATTTAGTAGCGTTACTATTTATGCAAAGATATAATTCCTCTTCAGATTGTATTTCACCTCCATTCACTCCATAGACATACAGAGGTCATATGGGAGAGTATTCTTTTAAGATTAGTGTGGAGTAACATGTTCAATTTGTGCAACAGTTTATGATCAAATCCATACACTTGACTGCATAGACAGAAGTATTAATATATTAGAAAAATTTATTAATGCACCTATTTTAATTTTTTCTTTACTAGAAAAGGTAGAATATTTTGAAGTTACATTTGATCTGAAAATCCTGACACTTTTTTCTGTATCTTCTCTTTCTTTAAATGGGATCATATTCCTAATCTGTGCATTATTAAATATTGTCAACATTTTAGTAGAAGAGTTGTTAGCATTTTCAGAACAATTCTTTTTAATCCTACATGATCAAATGCTACATGGTGATGATGTAATTTCCACATCTTACTCATGATTTCTGAATCACATTCTTTATAAGAAAAAAAAGACTACCGTATCTTATTTTCATACATTCTTTCTGTAGGATGCAAATAAAATGTCATAGCAAATTTGGTTAATTTTTGGATGCAATAATGATTGAAATTGGTGTCTTCATTTGTAATTAAACAGGACAGAATGATGCACGCAGAGCTACACAAAAGATGTGTAGTCCACCTAGTGCCACTTTGGAGCAGGGACTGTTCATTTCAAGGGAAGGATGAAAATCTCTGTAATTGTTAGGAATTACTCTATGCCAAGGCTAAAATACAAGTTTACAAGGAGCTGCCTGCTGGGCTTTTCTCTGGCCATTTTTGTCCTCTTCTGAAACTATTTTTGAGCTCCAGAATGGTGCCGGGATGTTTGGCACTGCATTCAGGTGAAGTACCATTTTGATTGTTCCTAAATTTTGATCTGCACAAATTCAAACACACAGTTTTTATCTGCAAGTCTATTTGGAATGGGAAGCAACTGATCTGTTTCTGTTTAAAAGTTGTTCATTAACATCTTAGGTGTTTTTTTAATTATGTGCAGATGAACTACATTTCAACCAATTGCAGTATGTGTTTCATAGCACACTAGGATATAGTCTATCTACAGTATAGTTAAAGACTAAAATGGGGATACAATTCCTTTTATGCTCTTTACTAAATCTTAGCCAAACATAGCGCCATTGATGCATTCCTTTACTTCCGAATGCTAAGATAAAACTCATTGATTAAAACTCAAATCCCATTAATAACTGAATTTGAGGCCATTTCATTAACAAGAGTAGTTCTCATGCTGTCTTTTAGTGTGTACATTGCAGAGGACCAATACATAACGCCTTGAACTCCATTGCAGTCTCCGTGTTTCACTATAAAACAAGTAACTTGTAACACGATTAGGATCCATTTCTTGTTTTAGTTCTCTTATCTGTTCATTCCAAAGGTTGAAGTGTCATTTTGAAGAATCCAGGCAAGGCATAATATTTTAAACCAGGCACTGCAGACTGTGTAGCTACAATGTGACAGGCCACCTAATAGCAATACGGCTAGGATGTAAAAGATATTGAGCATAATACCTCTCAATTTATTTTACAGTTGTCCTTTGGGAATCAAATCAGTCAGAGAACATTTTAGAGCACTGTATTAAGATCTTCCACCTATGTAAAGTTATGAAAGTATGAAGTTGGTATAGAAAAAAACATTGCACGTCCTGTACCATGAGAAGTATGAACACGGGGGCCAGAGTAAGGTTTCCATGTTGTCTGAATATGTCCAGGATATCTCTGTGTATAAAGGGGATACGCACTTAAGCCTCTTTACAGTTTGTAAACACAGACACCACAACCGTGCATGCTAATATTTGCAATTGGCATTATGGACTAAAAAACTGGTGTGCACACACATACTTGAGGGCATATTTACATTATGCAGTGGTGCGTGTTGTAGAGATCCCTCTGCTAGCAACAGCCAAGGTAAATTTATAATAGGAAATAGTGTCACTACATTAATATGAAGCTATAGCTGAGAGAGTTTGCCTTTCTCTGGGGCACTGACACTGCAGCATTGTCTCTGGGATTTGAGCTCTGCTTAGGGCTATACAATGCCATAGAATCATTGAAGCACTGTGTAATGTCACTCTGTTATGTAGTGCCATAGTGCCTAAATTATAAAATCAGTCTTTAGAACCAATTGGTCTTTGCAGGCTCAGAAAAATAAATGGAACAACTAGTAAAAAAGTAGGTGAAGTGCAGAGCACTACATATAAACCCTCAATGGAACCTATTAATGATGCACAACCTCAAAAATCTACATATTAGTATAATCCAGTGGACATAATTCTGCTGAATGACATTTTGTTTCTAATAACATAAACTACAGACTGTGTAAGTTTATATAAATACTATTACCACTAGCAAGTTTTGTCAGAAGTTCTATTAGTAGTGGGTGCTATACAGCTCTTTCCTCACTGGACCCTTGAATACATACCCTTAGCTTAAATCTGTAGCAGACACTCTTTGTCCAAAACGTGCATGGAAGATATAATGAAGTGCATACAGACAAGAACAAACATGGTGAAGGAAACAAAATCCTTTAGTCCATGCATAATTCAAGACTTGGAGAAATTAATAAAGTTTGTACCTTTTATATAAAAGTTAGCTGACGCCTCTTTAGGATTTCAGTTCAAATGTTGCTATTTCATCTAATAATTAAAGTTTCTGTTATGTCATCTTCCTCCAAAGGAGAACATATTGCGTATGACTATCTCCACATATGCATTCAATCTGTACTGTAAAATAACTTCTAGATGTTCCTTTTCTATATTCATCATTTCAGTTTATAAACTTGGATAATGGTACAACAGAAAAACCAATGGAAGATGCTGAACAAAATACAGGGAGGTACAAATTTGCCACAGGTTGGTTTCATTCGGAAATTTGGATAAAATTTCTAAGTGTCAAAGCATTGTGCTTAAGACCTTATTGCAATAGAAAGAATCAAGACCATATGCACTTTGAAGATGAACGTGAGGCTCATTCATGTGGTTATTGGTATGAGGGTTTATTGTCTTTGTTGCCGTTACCCATTGTTTGATTATTATTTTAGCAAATTTTATGCAAAGGTTATATTTACTGTTATAAAATGCTATTAAGTTTGCAATATCAAAACACCAGGAGGTATTGGTGCTAAGACCATAAGTGCAGTTCCATGAGACAACTTTAAATTACATGGGTGAAATACTATGTTTCTTAGATGGTTCTTGCTTTTTTTGAGACAGAGCTTGGATAACGAGTATCTCTTCAGTCATTTGTTTCATTATTTTTACCTGTGTTCTAAGTTTGTTACTGTGCTATTCAATATGCTCACTATGAATATAGGCTAATCAATTTCCTTGGTTATTTCTCTGTGGCGTCTATCACTGGAGTACCCGAGAAGTTCATAAATAGAAATGTATTGCTTTTGAAAATAAGTTTTTAAATAATAATGCTATATTATCTTTGTTACATATTGCTAGATGAGGCATAGATTTCTCGGGGGAAATAAAGAGTCTAACAATCCCAGGACTTTTAAGTACTGAACTTTATTTCAGTAATGTGCGTGTTCAGAGTGTAGTCTTCAGGCAGAACTGTGAAGATCTCTCAGTTCTGCAGCTGAGATGTTGAAGTACCCAGCACAGTATCTAGAAGAAAACAAATCACTGATTGTGAAAATTCCAGTTTAAATAGATATGCACAACATCAAAAAAGGAAAAGGGATAATTTGCATCCGTTTCAACATGATGAAATCTGGGTGCCATTTTCACTCCTTAGCAGCCAAATTATCCAGGCAATGAGAGAGATACAACTGTGGACAACCACCACGCTCAAAACATGCTCTCATTCAACCTTGAATCTGGGTTTAACCTCTCTACAGAGGCTACTTGATGCACACGCAGTCCAGTGGAGAACAGCAGGATCCAGTCATACCCTCAGATGTTGTGTAATACTGCATACGCACAAAGATGGCACGATACGACTTCAGATAGTCTGAACTCTGCTCACGTAAGTAATCCTTCCTCTTTGAGGCTGAGTAGGCAGAGGAGAACTAGTCATGAGAAATTCTCATTTCTCTGGGCTATTGTAAGCTATCATAGACCGTGGATTTTAGATATATTCTCTAAATATGCATCATGGAGGTGACTAATGGATCTTGCACGGTTTGCTAAGCTGAGCTGTCAGCCTTCTTATCATTTTGCAATGCCAAAGTATGATAAAAACCAAGAATGCTGTCAAACTTGAGCAGCTAGACTTGTACTGTATTAAACATTCAATACGTCAGTGAATGAATTGTCCATTGACCCCTTTTATAGTCAGTTTTCAGCCTTATTGATGTGAAAACTGAAAATCCTTATCTGCTTTGGTCCTGCATTTGTTACTGCAAATGGCTGAAAACTGCTATTGCATGTTCATGTTTTGTGCATAAGACCTGTATTGAGTGAAGTTTCTTACTTTGACCTGAAATGACTGACAGAGTTATGGATGAGGTGAAGGTTTTCCTGCTCTTTTCCATTGTCATTATCAGGCAAACCTTATCCAGGGCAATTTGACTCTCTAACAGACTTCAGTAGAAGTATGGTGTTATAAGTCGGTAGTGAATGTTGTAACCATTGACTAATCTCAAGAGTACATCTTCTAACTCTTCAACTCTTTCAAGTGTTAACAATATTTTTGAGGGAATGAAGGTAGAGTCTGAATTCTTAGCATTAATAAATTGAACAGAAAGAATCTCATGTAGATTTTGGATCTGAAGTAGATTTTGGCAAGCTGCTAATTAGGAAAGTAAGACCACTGTTCATATTCACTTTAGACATCAAAATAATGGTATTTCTAGTTGGACAGTGTGAAATTCACTCATTTTTCATTGCAAAAAATGGTATTCAGACAGTACTTAAACTTCATTTCTAGGGGATAGATTTGCCTTTTCATTTGCTTCTTTAAGTTTTCAAACCTTTGATTTTATTCAGTATCTCATCTGTCTCTTGATACAATGGCCACTGTGGTGAGATTAAATATGTGGATTTTTTTGTCAAATCTTGTCTTCCTGATACTTTTGCCCAAGATTATGTATCTCAAGACTTATTCTGTGTGTGGTTAGTTCTAATACCTGCTTATGTAATGTACAGAGTGGAAGAACTATGATTCCTTTTGTATGACAAAACCCCCACAATTATCTCTTGTTAAAGCTTCTTAAAAGTGTTTTGGACACTACAGATAGAAAATACTGCATTAACTCAAATAAGATAAAGTAATTAATGCATCAAGTGCAGATCTGGACAATCTTACAGCCTCCATGCAGTGGATGTTAGAGACATTGGGAGTAAGCTTGTCCATTGTAGAACTAATTACATGATCATGGAAATGGTTGCAAAAGTATTTCTTTGAAAGTCTGACTTTTTTGAAAGTGAAAGTGGTCTTTCTTGAAGAAATTTATCTCAGGTTAATATTGACACAAAGGGTTGTTTTATCTTGTTAGCCTTATCAATGAAATAATATTTTTGATACAGAAAACATTGCCTTGAAATGAGGAGATATTTTTTTCTCTCTTCACAAGGATGAACAAATATATTAGTCTACCACAAACCTTAGAAAGAAACAGAAAAATTTGACTTATGTTTCATAGGAGACAGTGAGCTCTTAAGCATTCTAAAACAAGCAGAATCCAGAAGGTTGTTCATCTCTATTTTGTATTTCTATCCAACAAGAAGAGAAACAGGAAAAGTAAGTTTGCTTTTATGGTGTGGATCCTGCAGTTTTGGAACTCCTTTGTATACTCATTTGTTCTCTCTGAATCATTCCTGCAAACAGGTGGGGAGTGCTTTCTTTTCTTACAGGTTTTGGATTGAATTCAAGACTCCAGGAAACTCAAGTCTCTTATGCTGCCTTACTTTCAAAGTAGTTCAGCGTAATTCAATTGAGCTGCACAGAAGTAAATCTTCATGTGAGTTCCCTGCTTTTCAACGATGTTCCAAACATCATGCTTCTTGACTCAAAGATTAAAGCTGTCAGAGGTCATTAGGATCATTTTTGTTGAATCAGACCTACTCTATAATCCAGATTATACTCTCATACACTTTTAATCCTGTACTTTTTTTTTCATGTAACTTACAAGTTTGCATTTAGGGCAGATCATTTGGGCAAACATCTCTTCTTGGCTCAGAGATTTCCAATGACAGAAAATTGCCTGAATCTGTTGATCTGTTCTAGCTGTTATATACTTAACATTGCTAAATGACAGTCTTATTTTTCTAAGGGAAGTGTTGAGGGGAGAAAGCACATTTATATCAGTAGCTGAAACTTTGCCCAGCTGAGCACTGGGCCAGTTTGCTGAAATATTGATGTCAAAATTTGGTTAAAATTGGCTTGACTGCCTTGTTTTTCATGAAAAGTCCAATTTTTATCCCACACCAAGTGACTGTGTATCATAACAAGACACAACACAGGTGAAAAAAGGGAGAGAAGCCTTTCACTGTGGGTTGCATGTAACCAGAGGTGTTTTGACCACATTGGAGCAGTACAACAGTCTCTTCCACACACTTTCTGGGCTTTGTGGTGTATTTCAACTTTGATGTAACTACTACATATCAAAAGGTTCAAATTGTTTTGTCTTTTCTTCTATGATTTGTTTATCACTTAGTAATTATTGACTTGCTTATGCACATAATGGTTTGATGGTTCATCAATCTAGACCCTCTGAACCAGCTCACAATAATTCATTGTGTTTACATTGATTAAGATAGTTGAGGAAATATAGATGTTTCCTTAGTGTAATCACATTTGCTTCTAATGATTCCAAGCTGAACTGATAAGCATTACTAAGAGTTCATAGTACAAATTTTGTACATTTTATCTTGTGTAACAATATAATTTACATGCTTAAGTAGTAGAAAGGAGTTTCAGTGTATCTGATGTATAAAGTCTTGATAGTCAATTAAACTTTGTCCACTGAAAGATTCCTTTGCAGATGTTCACAAAACTTCCCATAGTGTTCTCAAAGCAAAGCCTTTACTCAGTTTGCCCTCAACTCTAAAGGAAGTAATGATTGCCCCTGTGTTGTGCAATCCACTAAATTCAGTGGTTCTGGGAGATGATCCACCTTGATAAACAATCTAGTTTGACATTAGAAAGGCTAGGGGAAAATTTCATGGGCTTAGAATATGCATCTTTTTAATTTCTAAGCTGCAAAAGGTGGATTTGGATTTTTTTTAAATTTATTTTTTTATTATTATTATTTTGTGTGTTCTAAGTGAAAATGGGTATGCACAGTTGTCTCCTACCTTAGAGGTGTAAAACTCAGAGAAATTGAAGGGATGGTAATTTTTGCTGGTTCCTATCTTGAAAAATAAAGGAGTAGGCTAGAAACACCTGAGAAACCTTGTAAATGAAAGGCAAATAAATGAGTCTAAGGACACTTTCCCTGGATAAAGAGCAATGACTGTTTTACACTGTGCAGTTACAATGTATAAGATTAGCCAGGACAAATCCCATTAAAATCTTAGATACACAACAAGCCTAGCCACCGTCTAGGGCAGTGTAGAACAAAGCTCAGCATTTAGTAACACAGGATGTCAGAATATGAGCTGAAAAGGGCGGAGACCAGGGCTGTGGCATTGCTGATGATTTTAAGTGCCCGCGCTCTGGGTGCACAAGTTCAGTCAGTCTTGCCTTTGTCATTCCCTGCAAACAAGGCATTTAAAACTCAGAACCACATTTCACACTGTGAAAACAGCATTTGTTGAAACACTTAAAGTCAGAAACAATGCTTTTGTTGTTGGCAGCCGTTTGATGTGTGCCTGTTCAAAGCAGGGAAGAAATTATGTGCTACATAGTATTGGAGAAACAGTTTCAGATAAGTATCTCCTCAGCATTACTTTTCCTCTTCATTCCAATAATAGTAAAACTCCCTTTGATGGAAGTACCACCATAGTGTGTGTCTTAGCAGGTGTGCAGAGAATATTCTTGTTCCACTCTCATGGGTATGCTGGGAGAAAAAGGATGAAAAGTGGAAGGAATTATAAATGTCGGAAGTGTCCTGTGCAATGGTAACGTTGCATCTTAAACGATGGGCACAATCATGAAACAGATTTGTTTACATCATACTTTTTGTGTGATGTAATACTTTCGAAGGTATTACAACACTGGTTAAGGCGAGCTAAAAGGATACCTTCTGGAAATGGAATTGAGAGGGGCTGAACTGAGCAGAAGGTGTTACAGGCAGACAGCTTCCTTCATGTGTCACTGCCATAATCTACAAGTAACATGATTGAGCTCGAAGAGAAGGTTTTCCCTTACAATTAATAATGTATTTAGAGAGGTATGCAGCTCTCTAGTTTACTGACAGTTGCCTCTTATGTTCCCAACACTTTGAGTCTGACTAGTATATTCTTGACTGCCTTACTTGAGACTAGCCATAAGACTTTTCCTATTGCTAGCAGGAAATGTAATCATTTTAAGAACACTGGTAGTTACAAACTAAAATTTGATTTGAGAATCTCCCTCATAAGAGTGAAGCTGCAGTAAAAACTCCTGGCAGCTTGCATATATAGGATTGTGCAGCAATGCTCTGGAAGCATAAGGCTTGCAAGCCTCCCTAATGTTAAAGAGGAAGTAAAATGATGCTATTGTACTAATATGCTAACTGGAAATTATTGCAAACTTTATGTCAGTTGCCAGTCTGGCTTTTGCCATCTAATTCCCTCTGTAATTTCTGAATTCCTTTTACCAACACAAAATCAACTACTCAAAGAGGTTTATATTCTGGTTTTAATTTTAAATATTTTTCCAGTTTATCTGTATAAATTTGATGCCAATTATTTTTCCAGAGTACTTATTGCCCACCCAATGATGGTATCATCAAGAAATATTATTACCAAACCATGAATCAAATCATGAATGGAATTGTGTCCAGAACAAATATCAATTTGCATGTTTGCATAAAGAACTAGAATGATTTGTGATATTATAATATATAATAATAATTTTCTGTATTATTTTAATATACAATTTATAGAATTTCTATCTTAGCAATTTCCCATTCTTCTAGTGCAAAATCTGTGCTATTTGAAAATGTCAGTATTTTCTGTTGTAGAGAAGGGCAGATTTTTATCATGACAGTATTTTTAAACAAAATATTTAGCAAGTACACACCACTGCCAAAAAAGTTATTCTCTCCATGCCAAAACACTAAATGAACAACTTCAAGCCAAGCATCTGTGAAAACAAAGACTAGCCTGTTCAAACCATTATCTAGGAGAACAAAAACAATAGTAAAGAACATCATTTGTTGGTTCATTTTCACCGAGAAATGTGTGCTTAATATTAAGCTGTGCTTTGCAGGTAGGAATCTGAAAGGACGTTTCTTATACTGAGTAAGAACAAAGTACAGAACTCTCACTTCATTTTATCCAAGATAAATAACAAGCTTTCTCTTGATAGTAACCACACAGGTCTCAAATTTGAAATTCCTGTTCAGTTGAAACATCACATATGAAGAACTACAAAGTTAAATCTGTTTGTTTCTGCAATGATTGCAAAAAAATAAATTGCAATTTCATCTGGACAGGTCTCCTGTCTCATCTAATGTAAACAGAAGAATCATTTATTCCTGGTCCATGTTGTTGAGCACTAAGGAGTTTAAATATATTCAGCTGAGCACCAGCCTGTATGCTGAGCATGCCAGCTTCCATATGGTTTGTGGGGATATCAGATGACATCTTTTACACCACAGAAGGGACAAATACTACTGTATCTGTTACAAGCCCTTTGAAACAACCCCTAACACCAGCATGAGCTTCATTCTTGGCTGACTCAAAAGGGAGCAACATGCCTGAAAGGGCAAGTTCTGGTTGATAGCTATGGTGTAGCAACAGCAGGAAGTAAGCAGAGTCCTCAGCAATCTGTCTTGCCACTGAGCCCCAGGTTCTTTCCATGATTGCAGTCACTCAGATCAACATATTTCTGTCAGGACATTTAACTCTATTTTGAACCAAAACACTGTGATCAAGTTAAAACCCGGATTCTGAAGTGTATTCTGTCTTTATCTTTAGTAGAATGTTTGATTGAAGTAATGAAATATGTTTACCGATAGTCTTTGTAATTAATTATATCCAACATCTGTGCAACTATCCCATGACTTGTGGTTGTTTATTTGCCTGTTTGATAACACAGATACCTGCAATGTGCGACTTCCTGCTGAAAAGATCACGCACTTTCTTTGCCTGGAAAAACAGTACTTTAAATTCTGAAAATTCTCAGGTGCTGTCCCAGTGATATTCTGTCCAAATCAGACCATATTCCAATCCCATTTCCTACTTCTTTGGCAGAGATTTGGCTAATCAAGTAACAAGACTCTGCAACTGGGGCAAGGCAGAGCCTCTCATAGCTCCTTTTCTGTACTGGCAAGTAGTGAAGTAGGGATTCCAGGAGCAAAGCCCATGTGAGAATGGAGTGATGATGCTGATGGAGTTAGAACTGACAAACTTGGATGAAACCAACTCCTTTTAGGGCACAAAGGGAGAAAAGGCTATTTTTCTAGTTAGTTGAGTCAGAAAATGAAGGAGGAATATTTTGATCCATTGCATAATAATTAATTTCATTTGTGAACACCGGTTAGAGAGGAAATTCTGCCTTCACATGAACTTATTGACCAATGGTTGTTCTTAGAGGTCATCATGGCTAGACTTTGTGAATGAAGATTTGGGAGGGCTTTGCCAATGCTCGCTGCAAATACACTGATGGCTGATAAGGCCAAAGTGAGATAGGCAAGTCTGGTTGCAAAAGGCACAGCAGAAAGTCTCCATAGGTGGTACTGTCAAGGCACGGTTCTTTCTGCATTGTCTTTTCTCCTCCAGACTGACTCTGCGTGCGGTTTCAAAGGAGACAGCAGTGTTATAGATGATGTGTCTCCACGTCTCCCAGTTGGAGGCCAGAGTGGACCACTGATGGTGGTCAGTATGGCCAAGGCTGAGGTGTTGTTTCAGGCAGTCCTTGTATCTCCTCTTTGGGGCTCCTCTCTTGCAGCAGCCAGTGGCGAGTTCACCATAGAGCACAATCTCAGGGAGGCGGTGATCCTCCATCCTGGAGACGTGCCCTGCCCAGCGCAGCTGCGTTCTCAGCAGCATGGCCTCGATACTGGTGACCTCTGCCTGTTCCAGAACAGACACGTTAGTCATGTAATCAGACCAGTGGATGTTTAGGATTGTACGGAGGCAGCGCTGGTGGAAGCACTCGAGGAGTCGCAGGTGGTGGCGGTAGATGACCCAAGATTCAGACCCATAGAGAAGAGTGGACAGTACAATAGTTCTGTAGGCACTGATCTTTGTACTTTTCTTCAGGTGTTTATTGCGCCAGACTCTTTTATGGAGTTTCCCGAAAGAGCCGTATGCCTTTGCTAACCTGTTGTCAATCTCTTTGTCAATCTTCCCATCTGAGGAAATGACGTTTCCCAGATAAGTGAGCTGCTGGACTGACTTCAGCTCTGATTCACCTATGGTGATGTGGGGCTGATGGAAAACTTCCTGAGGTGCAGGTTGATAGAGAACATCTGTCTTCTTCAGGCTGACTTCCAGCCCAAAAAGCTCAGCAGCCTCTGCAAAGCAGGATGTTAAGTGCTGCAGAGCTGTTTCTGTGTGAGCAACAAGGGCAGCATCGTCACCAAAAAGCAGCTCACAGACAAGGTGGTTTAGGGTCTTGCTGTGGGCCTTCAGCCTCCTTAGGTTGAAGAGGCTTCCATCA
Source organism: Formicarius rufipectus (assembly GCA_013399695.1). NCBI lineage: Eukaryota > Metazoa > Chordata > Aves > Passeriformes > Formicariidae > Formicarius > Formicarius rufipectus. Next base: position 39,309 of record VXAU01001175.1, read on the forward strand.
GTATGATACCAGATGTAGATGCTGTTTTCTTCATTGAGATCTGCCATGGCCCTTTGGAGCATCATGCTGAAGAAGATTGTGAATAGAGTTGGTTGTTTCACACCACTGGTTATTGGAAAGGGTTCAGAGAGAGCATTGTCATATCTCACTTGGCTGCGCTGATCCTCATATAACATGATGATCATTTTGAGGAACTGAGGGGACATCCTAATTGTTCCAAGATCTGCAACAGAAATTTATGTAGAGTCCTTTGTTCTGTTCCCTACACTTCTCTTGCATTTGCCTGATAACAAATACCATGTCTGCCATACTCCTATTGGCTCTGAAACCACATTGGCTTTCAGGTAGAAGTTCTTCTGTGATGGCAGGTACCTGTCTGTTCAGAAGTATTCCTGCAAGGATTTTACCAGCAATGGAGAGCAAAGGAATACCTTGGTAATTTGAACAGTCTGATTTTTCCCCTTTCTTCTTGTACATGGTGATGATAACTGCATCACAGAGATCTGGTGGTAGTTAACCTTGTTCCCAGCAACGCACAATGAGCTTGTGAAATTTAGCATGGAGTGTTTGACCTCCATGCTTCCAGACTTTAGGTGGAATTCTGTCAACTCCAGCTGCCTTGCCAGTTTTCACCTGCTGTATGGCCTTCAGAGTTTCTTCCATGGTAGGGGCTATATCCAATTCGTTTCTCACTGGTGTGTGATGTGCTGAATTGCTGAGTTTTGGATTACATGGTTGGCAATGAAGAGAATCTGAAAATGTTCAGGATGGAGGTTTTATCTGTGAGAAGCATTTGGCCATCTGCACTGAGTTGGGGGCTTCGAACCTGGTGTGTGGGTCTGTACACTGCTTTCAGAGCCTCATAGAATCCTCTGTGGTCACCCAAATCTGCACATAGTTGAGTCTTTTCTGCTAGGNTTCAACAGATCCTGGATCTCTTGATTGTTTTC
>VXAU01001183.1:0-25891 GCA_013399695.1 Formicarius rufipectus
ACAGCGAGCCGTGTCCTCACGGCCGGGGGGGCTGCAGGGGCCGAGGATGGGGTGGGGGATCCCCTCGGGGGGGGACCCGGGAGGGGGCCCGGCTCTCGCTTGTTTCCCTCCGTCCCTCCAGCCATCCCCGTTCCCGCAGCCCGGGTGGGCTGAGCTCGGCGTCGGTGCCCCCTCGGGATGGGGGTCGGTCCCTGCCCGGGGATTGTCTGTCCGTGCCGATCCGATTAGTCCCGGCCGGGCACGGAGGGGCCACGGCCCGGCTGATCTCTCGGGCACCCGGGGGTGAGGGGACCCCTGACCTTGGGGGGACCCCTGAGCCTGCCCCGCTGTGCCCGACCCCACGAGCAATGCCCCTGTTGGGCGGGCTCCTGGTGCTCTGACCTGCAGCGGGAGCGTTGGAGGATCGTGGAATATCCTGACTCAGAAGGGACCCCCAGGGACCATCCAGTGCCACCCCCAGCACACCCCAACACTCCCCCTGTCCCGCTGTCCAAAGGCTCCTGGAGCTGTGGCAGCCTCGGGGCCGTGCCCACTGCCCTGGGCAGCCTGGGCAGTGCCCACCACCCTCTGGGAGCAGATCTCCGAGCTCCCTCCCCCTGCCCTGCCGCAGGATGCGGACTGCTGTCCGTGCTGGTGCCGGGAACAGTGGCAGCAGGATGAGGGCGGGCTGGGGGTGTTTGGGGGGTGCTGGAGGAACCGCGGCTCCCGGCAGTGGCCTCACCGCGTCAGCCCTGCCCCGTGCTCCGAGCCGGGGAACGCTCTGGATGGATCCCGGGGGAAAGGGCTCACGTGTCCTTCAGCCAGACGGCTCTGGAGGGCCGCAGGGACATCCCACTGCCTGCAGCCCCTCTGCCCCTGCTCTGCCCTGCTCCCCCTCTGCTGTGAGTCTCGGGGTTCCCCTGGCCCCACAATGGGGTCTTCTTTGGTTGCCCATCCCTGCTGCCCATCCTGGGGCTGTGTGGGGTCATATGGGGTGATCCCCGTGTCCATCCCTGGGCTGTGTGGGGTCACACAGGGTGTGAGAGGTGATCCCCGTGTCCGTCCCTGGGCTGTGTGGGGTCACACAGGGTGTGAGAGGTGATCCCCGTGTCCGTCCCTGGGCTGTGTGGGGTCACACAGGCTGTGAGGGGTGATCCCCCTGTCCATCCCTGGGCTGTGTGGGGTCACACAGGGTGTGAGGGGTGATCCCCGTGTCCATCCCTGGGCTGTGTGGGGTCACACAGGGTGTGAGGGGTGATCCCCGTGTCCATCCCTGGGCTGTGTGGGGTCACACAGGGTGTGAGGGGTGACCCCTGTGTCCATCCCTGGGCTCTGTGGTGCTGGGCAGAATCCCAGAGCCACTGAGGGTGGAAAAGCCCTCCCTGGCCATCGAGGCCACTCTGAGTGATGCCCATCTCCTCACCCAGAGCAGGAGGGTGGGGAGCTCCTGTCACCTCTTTGTTTGGTTGGTTCCAGGTTCCCCAAGATGCTGCAGGTGCCACTGCCCCTGGATCGGGATGGGATCCTGTTCCGGCTGCGTTTCACCACGCTGGCCCTGGGCACTGTGTTCTGCCCACTCTTTGGCTTCCTCTTCTGTGTGACCTGGTCCCTGCTCTTCCATTTCCGTGAGACCACCGCCACCCACTGCGGGGTGAGAGACTCCCGTGGGAAAAACCCCAAATCCTGCGGGGCTGGGGCAGCCAGAGCAGAGACAGAGCTCCTGTGTCCTCCTGGGCTCCTCGCCCTCCCTCCTTGGGCTCCTCTTTGCCCCTCTCCCCTCCTGGGCCTCTCCCCCTCCCTCCTTGGGCTCCTTTCCTCCTCCTGGGCTTTCCCACCAGCAGTGTTACAGAGCCCAGAACGAGTGGCTTCATTCCACTGTCCTTGTGATCCCTCAGGACTGACAGTGGAGGGTTTGGCTTTGGAATGGGACCGAGGGAAGTACAGACTGGTCAGGCTGGTATCTGTACTGGGCACACTGGGGTGATTGTGGTGAGGAAATGGTGGGAAATACGCTGTCCTGTGGAAGGGTTGGCCCAGAACTCCTGCCCCCTAGATCTGCTTGAGTTCAGAGGAATCACAGGGAAGTGCCTGGGGAGGGATGGTCTGGAGTTCCAGACAGGACGAGATTGGGCTCCTCCAGAGCTTTCAAGCTGCTGGATGAGCAGCTGGATCTGAACTGGGGAGAGAGAACAGGAGTCATCTCACTCCAGGAGGAAGCCTTTAGCAGGACCTGTTGCAACAGGACAAGGAGTGGCCTCTCACACACAGAGGGCAGGGTTAGATGGGATATTTGGAAAGAATTCTTCCCTGTTAAGGTGGGCATGCCCTGGCACGGGTTGGGCAGAGCAACTGTGGCTGCCCCATCCCTGGAAGTGTCCAAGGGCAGGTTGGACGGGGCTTGGAGCCACCTGTGCTGGTGGAAGGTGTCCCTGCCCATGGCAGGGGGTGGGGCTGGATGTGCTTTAAGGTTCTTCCTAAACCAGTCTGGTTTAGGAACCAGTCTGGCATTCTGTGGAAGAACAGAACCGTAAAGCAGACACCCTGAGCAGGCCCCCCAACACCCCAGACTGTCCCCGCAGGGCTCCACAGGGTGACATTCCTGAGCTTTGGAAACGGGAATTAACTCACGTAGAATGAGACCCAAGGCAGCTTTAACTCCCCCAGGAGCGACAGCCCCGGGCCGTGCCACCCCACGAACCCCTCTTTCCATGCAGGTGCCCAACTACCTGCCGTCCATCAGCGCGGCCATCGGGGGCGAGACCCCGCAGCGCTACGTGTGGCGCCTCTGCGTGGCCCTGCACTGCGCCCCGCGCTTCCTCGTGGCCGTGGCCTACTGGAACCACTACCAGAGCTGCCACTGCTCCCACCCCCGCTACCCGCGCCTCTGCCACTGCACCCTGCTGCTCAACCTGCTGGAGAACGGCGCGCTGCTCATCCTCACCTACGTGTCCTCCTCCGAGAACTATGGTACGTGCCCGGGCTCTGGCGGCGCTCAGCCAGCAGGGACAACAGCCCAGACCCTCCACAAAGTCTGGCAGTGTTCACAGGGGAAAGTGCCGTTCGGGATGTGCTTCCCAGAGCTCTTGGCTGCGGCCAGGTCATTGACACCAGGGGCTCGGTTCTGGAATCAAGCCTGCTTCAGACCTTGGTGCTTGGTTGCCACCCACATGCCAAGGCCCCGCTGCAGGGGCTGAGGGCAGATGAGCAGGGATGGCTTGTCCTGCTTCCCTCTGTCCCCACTGCTGGGATGGGCTTGAGATTGGAGCTGGCTGTGCTCCACCTGCCGTGGAATACCCTCCTGCAGAAATTCTGGGTAAAATTTTATAGAATCACACAATCCCAGGCAGATCTGGTTTGGGACAACCTTGAAGCCCATCTCTTTCCATGGTCAGGGACATCTTCCAGCAGCCCAGGTGGCTCCAAGCCCCATCCAGCCTGGCCTGGGACACTCCCAGGGATGGGGCAGCCACAGCTGCTCTGCCCACCCTGTGCCAGGGCCTGCCCACCCTCCCAGACAGCAATTCCCTCCCAATATCCCATCCATCCCTGCCCTCTGGCACTGGGAAGCCATTCCCCCGTGTCCTATCCCCCCACCCCTTGTCCCCAGTCCCTCTCCAGCTCTCCTGGAGCCCCTTTAGGCACTGGAAGGGGCTCTGAGGTCTCCCTGGAGCCTTCCCTTCCCCAGGTGACCCCCCAGCTCTCCCAGCCTGTCCCTGAGCAGAGGGGCTCCAGCCCTCTAAAATGCCCTGAAAACAGGATCAAAGTTTTTCAGGTTAAGTCAGTGTGTGCCAAAACTGGTCATGATGGGCTGGGAAATGCTCCTCCCCCACGTGGTCTCATACAAACCAACAGTATCTTCATTCTGAGACCTTGGGGAGCACCAGGAATGGACTGGGGATCACTGAAATCCAGGAGCCAGGAAGGTGGTGCTATTGCAGTGGGNAGGGAAGTGCCTGGGGAGGGATGGTCTGGAGTTCCAGACAGGACGAGATTGGGCTCCTCCAGAGCTTTCAAGCTGCTGGATGAGCAGCTGGATCTGAACTGGGGAGAGAGAACAGGAGTCATCTCACTCCAGGAGGAAGCCTTTAGCAGGACCTGTTGCAACAGGACAAGGAGTGGCCTCTCACACACAGAGGGCAGGGTTAGATGGGATATTTGGAAAGAATTCTTCCCTGTTAAGGTGGGCATGCCCTGGCACGGGTTGGGCAGAGCAACTGTGGCTGCCCCATCCCTGGAAGTGTCCAAGGGCAGGTTGGACGGGGCTTGGAGCCACCTGTGCTGGTGGAAGGTGTCCCTGCCCATGGCAGGGGGTGGGGCTGGATGTGCTTTAAGGTTCTTCCTAAACCAGTCTGGTTTAGGAACCAGTCTGGCATTCTGTGGAAGAACAGAACCGTAAAGCAGACACCCTGAGCAGGCCCCCCAACACCCCAGACTGTCCCCGCAGGGCTCCACAGGGTGACATTCCTGAGCTTTGGAAACGGGAATTAACTCACGTAGAATGAGACCCAAGGCAGCTTTAACTCCCCCAGGAGCGACAGCCCCGGGCCGTGCCACCCCACGAACCCCTCTTTCCATGCAGGTGCCCAACTACCTGCCGTCCATCAGCGCGGCCATCGGGGGCGAGACCCCGCAGCGCTACGTGTGGCGCCTCTGCGTGGCCCTGCACTGCGCCCCGCGCTTCCTCGTGGCCGTGGCCTACTGGAACCACTACCAGAGCTGCCACTGCTCCCACCCCCGCTACCCGCGCCTCTGCCACTGCACCCTGCTGCTCAACCTGCTGGAGAACGGCGCGCTGCTCATCCTCACCTACGTGTCCTCCTCCGAGAACTATGGTACGTGCCCGGGCTCTGGCGGCGCTCAGCCAGCAGGGACAACAGCCCAGACCCTCCACAAAGTCTGGCAGTGTTCACAGGGGAAAGTGCCGTTCGGGATGTGCTTCCCAGAGCTCTTGGCTGCGGCCAGGTCATTGACACCAGGGGCTCGGTTCTGGAATCAAGCCTGCTTCAGACCTTGGTGCTTGGTTGCCACCCACATGCCAAGGCCCCGCTGCAGGGGCTGAGGGCAGATGAGCAGGGATGGCTTGTCCTGCTTCCCTCTGTCCCCACTGCTGGGATGGGCTTGAGATTGGAGCTGGCTGTGCTCCACCTGCCGTGGAATACCCTCCTGCAGAAATTCTGGGTAAAATTTTATAGAATCACACAATCCCAGGCAGATCTGGTTTGGGACAACCTTGAAGCCCATCTCTTTCCATGGTCAGGGACATCTTCCAGCAGCCCAGGTGGCTCCAAGCCCCATCCAGCCTGGCCTGGGACACTCCCAGGGATGGGGCAGCCACAGCTGCTCTGCCCACCCTGTGCCAGGGCCTGCCCACCCTCCCAGACAGCAATTCCCTCCCAATATCCCATCCATCCCTGCCCTCTGGCACTGGGAAGCCATTCCCCCGTGTCCTATCCCCCCACCCCTTGTCCCCAGTCCCTCTCCAGCTCTCCTGGAGCCCCTTTAGGCACTGGAAGGGGCTCTGAGGTCTCCCTGGAGCCTTCCCTTCCCCAGGTGACCCCCCAGCTCTCCCAGCCTGTCCCTGAGCAGAGGGGCTCCAGCCCTCTAAAATGCCCTGAAAACAGGATCAAAGTTTTTCAGGTTAAGTCAGTGTGTGCCAAAACTGGTCATGATGGGCTGGGAAATGCTCCTCCCCCACGTGGTCTCATACAAACCAACAGTATCTTCATTCTGAGACCTTGGGGAGCACCAGGAATGGACTGGGGATCACTGAAATCCAGGAGCCAGGAAGGTGGTGCTATTGCAGTGGGAACAAACCCCGTGCTGGGATGTGTCAGCAGGAAAGTCGTGTGGGCTGTCCCTGCACAGCTGGATGGTGAGCATGGATGTTGTTCCCAGCTGGGAGAGAGGCTGCAGAAGGACTTTGGAGGGACAGGACAAGGGGCAATGGCTTCCCACTGCCAGAGAGGAGGGTTAGATGGGGTATTGGGAAGGAATTCTTGGCTGGGAGGGTGGGCAGGTCCTGGCACAGGTTGGGCAGAGAAGCTGTGACTGCCCCATCCCTGGGAGTGTCCCAGGCTGGATTGGACAGAGCTTGGAGACACCTGGGCTGGTGGAAGGTGTCCCTGCCCATGGCAAGGGGTGGCACTGGATGGGCTTTAAGGTCCTTCCCAATCCAAACTAGTCTGGAATTCAGGGCTGTGGTGTTATGTACAGAGCCCTAGGACCTCCCTCAGCCCTTCAGGTAAGGATGAAGGTCTGTGGTGGAGCCCAGAGACAGGGGTGGCTGGTTGTGAATCTCCAGCTGATGAAGGTTTGTGGTTCTGGGGTGTTCCTGTCCAGCTCACCTTCTTCATCTCCTGCCCAAACTCCCTGTGCTCCATGGAGAGTTATCCCATTCCTGCTCTTCCTGCCAGTGTCCCCCCATGGCAGGATCTGCAGCCTGACCTGTTCCTGGGGGTGTTCTGGCCTGTCTGGGCTTGGGACCTGCTCTTAGAAATCCAGGTGCTCATTTGGGGTTTGGATAACCCCATCATACCTGGGATGGCCCTACTTGCACCTCGTGCAGAGCTCTGGGACAGGAAGGGCAAGTGTCCCTGGACAGAGCCACTCCAGGAACTGAGCCTGACCCAGTTTCTCAGATCCTTATCTCAGACTAATCCCAGGTTTGTGGGGAAAGTTCCAGCCCTGAGCTGCCTGCTGGGATGAAAAGGGGCTCAGGTTAATCCTTCCTGTGGGACATGGCTCAGATCTTACCTCTCACACCTCCTGTGCTTCCCTTCCCCTGGGATCAAGCAAGGAAACAGGGGCAATTATTTCTGGTGTTCTGGTGGTTTGAGTTCAGCCTGAGGTTCAATTCCTGGAGAAAGGGCTGGGAAACTCTGACACAGCAGCACTTGTGAAAATCTCTCACCTGAGGGTGCAGGGACTGCAGGTGGTTTGGATCCTGGGGCGCTGCTCCAGCTGCATTTCCAGCCTGATCCTGTAACTGGACTGGTTCAGGAATGCACAAGGCAGCCTCAGTGCTGAGGATGAGGCTGCTGATGGTGTTAATTGGCAGGTGGGTAATGCAGGAGGCCAGAAGATGGACTTTCCTGGAGTTTGGACTGGTGTGCTCAGCTCCTCCCACCCTCTGTACCTGTTTGCCCATCCCCAAAACAAGTGGTGATGCTGAGCTGCTCCCAAGGGTCTCTGAGGTTACAGCCATGTGAGCACATATACACCCTCCAGGCCCTTTGGGATAAGTGTTCCAGCAGCCTTTATCCCCTTCCAGGGTGCCTTGAGGCACCACAGGCAGGTTATGGAGCTGTGCTGTGCCTGTCTCCTGCAAAGAGAGTTCCCAGACTGCCTCTTGCACTGGGGCCTTGGCACCGCCTGGGCACTGGGATTCCCAGCAGGACCATCTCCTGCACAGAGCAGTCCTTCAGCCTCCCAAATCCCACCCCGTGTCCCCCTTGTGCTCTGGGCGTGGATTGAACAGGAAACCTGTTGTCTTGTCAATCCAGCAATCCATGAAAATGCCTTCATCGTCTTCATCTCGGCAGCCCTGGGCCACATGCTGCTCACCTGCATTCTCTGGAGAATGACTAAGAAACACACAGTAAGTCCCGAGGTACAGACACTTTCCTTTCTTTTCTCTTGCTGGGAATGGGGTCTGGTGCTGTGCTGGGAGCTGGGAGGGGGCTCTGATGCGGTTTTGGGTGCAGGGAGGGGGCTCTGGGCTCCCCGTTGGGGGCTTTGGCTGCTCTTGCTTGTGAAATAACCCTGAGCAGGTACTAAAGGAGCCACCAGCAGCAGGTGGAACTGGGAAACAGTCACCAAAATGCATTGTTTATCAAAGCAAAGTAGGGAGGAATCTCTTCGTTTCCCATTTTGTGGTTTTATCACAGAATCACTGACTGGTTTGGGGTGAAGGGGACCTTAAAGCCCATTCAGCCCCATGCCCTGCCATGGGCAGGGACACCTCCCACCAGCCCAGGCTGCTCCAAGCCCCATCCAACCCGCCCTTGGGCATTTCCAGGGATGGGGCAGCCACAGCTTCTCTGGGAAGCCTGTGCCAGGGCCTGCCCACCCTCCCAGCCAGGAATTTCTTCCCAATATCTGATTAAATTTTCATTTAGAACCAATATGGAAAATCACCATTAGCATCCCAGTGAATCAGGATTGCTGATCCCTTCTCCATGCCTGTTTCCAAGCTGATGTTGCCTCCACTGTGCTGGGAATTGCTGGTCCTGCAAGCTGGGAGCAGCAGGAGTTGTTCTCCCTTTCCTCCTGGATTGGCTGTGTGGAGCAGGCTGGCTCTGGCTCTGGTCCTTGGGGAGGGGGCTGGGGGTGCAGGACAGGCTGGGTGGGCAGCAGGTCTGGTGGAGGATCCAGCCAGGAGCTCCTGGATCCATTGCCTGGATGCAGTTTCCATGCTGTGCTGGTGTGTGGCACAACCCCTGGACCATGGGCACAGTGCAGCCATGGGCAGGACATCCAGGTTTGTCCTGGAGCCAGGGCAGGGTAGGACATCGGGTTTGGAACTGTGTGGGACCTGCTTCTGCACCCAGTGGCTCCTGCACCCTCAACTTCTGCAGCTCTGGGCTCCCTGGGCCTCCCTGTCCTTTGCCCTCAGGATGCATCTCCCCAGCAGGCCCCAGTACTAACTGGGAGGGGGTCCCCAGGCCTGTGCTGCTCCAGGAAGATGACCCTTTGCAAAGCAGGGCCCTTTGGGACTGCATCCATATCCGTGGGCTGGGAAGCAGGCAAGGGCTGGAGCAAGTCTCTCCAAAGGGATTGTATGGGGTGGGATGCAGGGGTTGCTGTGCTTGGGGTCTGCTGAGCCCTCCCATGTCCCAGCAGGATATGCCCTGGGAGGGCTCTGCTCCCGCAGCCCTGGAGCTCCTGCTCCATCCCCACTGTTTGTCCTCCCCTTCCGCCAATTAATTGAGCCTGTCCCTGGGCTGTCATTCCAGAGACCTGGAAAAGAAGCTTCCAGCAGTTGTTTGGCTATAAGGTTCCCTAGGAAAGAGGCTTTTGGAGATGCTGGGGTTCCCCTCGCTGGCTGGGAAGTGCTGTGGGAATATCAGGAGCTCAGTCATTCCTTGGCAGGTTTCCCATGACTTCCTTTATTTATGTCATTCTTTTTGGCCTGTGAGATCTCCAAGGCCCTGGATCTCCTCCCCAGCACTGCCCTTCCCCTGCCTGGGCTGGATCATGTTCCCTGCCCTGGGCACATGTGAGACACCCCGAATCCTGGAGTCAGCTTTGGGCCCCTCCCTGCAAGGAGACACTGAGGGGCAGGAGTGTGTCGTGGGAAAGAAATGGATCTGGGAAGGGGCTGGAGCAGCAGGAGGGGCTGAGGGAGCTAGGGGGGCTCAGCCTGGAGAAAAGGAGGCTCAGGGGGGACCTTGTGGCTCTGCAAGTCCCTGCCAGGAGGGGGGAGCTGAGGGGGGTCGGGCTGTGCTGCAGGAACAGGGACAGGAGCAGAGGGAACGGGCTCAGGTGGGACAGGGCAGGGGCAGGTTGGATATTGGGAAGATTCCTTCCTGGCTGTGAGTGTCCCTCCCTGGCACAGGCTGCCCAGGGCAGTGGTGGAGTCACATCCCTGGAGGCATTTAACATCCCTGTAGATGTGACCCTCTGGGACAGGGATCAGCAGTGTCTCGGCAGTGCTGGGAAGTTAGTTGGACTTGAGGATCTCGGAGAGATTTACTCCCCTCGATGATTCTGTGATTCCATTACCCGAGGAGCTCATCCCTGGGTGGAAGGGCAGGGGAAGGTGGTGACACCTTGACTGAAGATGCCACCAGCCGGCCCGGTGCCCCCTCCCGGCTCCCTGCTCCGTCCGTGCTGCTGCAGGGGAGCCCTCCGGGGCCAGCCCTGACCCGGGGCCAGCCCTGACCCGGGACCACCGCGGTGGGTGTCCCTGTGCCAGCCCCGTGCGGGGCCACAGGATGGAGCTGTTGCCCATCTGTGATGTGGGGTGTGATGTGACGACCGAGCGAGGAGGAAGAGGAGAAGGTGCTGCGGGGTGTCGCAGCTCCCAGCTTGGATGTGTCTGGGTGAAGCAGGTCCAGGGCTCATCACCCTGGGACAAAGGCACTCACTGTCACTCTGCACATCTGCCCTGCCCCCTGTCAGTGTCCCATGAGGTGTGAGTTGGGTTCCTGCTGGGAATCGCTCCCAGGGATCCTCCAGCCCGAGCAGGGTCTGCTGGGGCTTGTCCCACTCACTGTCTGGGTTCCTCAGGCTCCAAGCCCTCTGCTCACAGGTGGTGGCCCCTGGTGGGCTTGGCCCAGCTCCTGTGGCACCCATGGGTGGCTTCACTCCGCAGGGAGGGACAGTGGGGACATGGGAGGTGGCACTGCCACTCCCTGCTGATCCCAGTGCTGGCAGAACTGCCCGGCTCAGGGCAGCAGGGACAGGTTGGGCAGTGCCAGCTGAGCTCATGGACAGGGGACAAGTGATCCTTCCCTGTGGGTCACAGCTCCCTGGGGACAGATTCTGTCTCTGTGTCCCTTGTGGGGACTTTTTGTTCCCCCTGGAGGAGACAGATGAAGGGACAGCTCCAGTCCCACGGGTCCCATCCTTCAGCAGAGGAGGCCACGAGGATCTCCAGGTTCTCCAAGGTCAAACCCAGGACAGTCTCCAGGACAAACTCCATTCAAAGAGCTGGAAGGCTGGGTCTGTCAGGAGGAGGGAGAGGGGGGTCTGTGTCCTTCCCAGCCCTCAGTCTGGTACTGCTTTTAATGCTGTCAGAGCGGGTGAAGCTCCCTGGGAGTGTCAGAGTTTCAGCGTGTGAGGGACAGGAATTGGTCTTGCAAAAGCTTTTTGTCCATCAGGGCTCGTGTTGCAACTGCTCGTCTGTGAGGGCAGGAAGGTGGAGAGGAACTGGCTCAAAATGGGGAAGTGCCAGCGGCCTCTGGTTGCAAGGTGGCAAAGGGTGGGAGAGAAAATAAAGCTCTGCAGGAGGGGAGAAAAGGGAAAGCAGGAGAGAGGATGAGGGAATGGGGCAAAGCAGCGGAGGAAGCTCCTGAGAAGGGAAATGGAGCCCAGGAGTCTCCAGCTGTGGCTGATCACACCCCCTGTCCTTGGGGTTGGCAGTGGTGTGACAGCTCTGCTGGTCCGGGCCAGCTGATCGCCCTGCAAACCCTCCTTCCCCCAACCCTGCCGGGACAGCAGAGCAGTTTCACTTCTTGTTTGCAAACACATTTCCTCCCCAGCCAGGGCTGGTGGCACCAGCAGAGACACTGCTGTGTGCATGGGCTCAGGCCCATCAGAGGAGGCACGGGGGATGCTCCGAGGGCTGGAGCCCCTCTACTCTGGAGCCAGGCTGGGAGAGCTGGAGAAGAGAAGGCTCCAGGGAGACCTGAGAGCCCCCTTCAGTGCCTAAAGGGGCTCCAGGAGAGCTGGAGAGGACAGGACAAGAGGGAGTGGCTTTCCACTGCCAGAGGGCAGGGCTGGATGGGATATTGGGAAGGAATTGCTGGCTGGGAGGGTGGGCAGGCACTGGCACAGGGTGGGCAGAGAAGCTGTGGCTGCCCCATCCCTGGGAGTGTCCCAGGCCAGGCTGGATGGGGCTTGGAGCAGCCTGGGCTGGTGGGAGGTGTCCCTGCCCATGGCAGGGGTGGCACTGGGTGGACTTTAGGATCCCTCCCAACCCAGCACAGTGTGTGGGCAGTGGGGCTGTGTCCTGCTGTGCCCCCTCCCCTGGGCTCAGTCCCGCAGCATCCCAGGCTCCTGCCACCGCACCCTACAGGGCACACAGGTCTGGGAACACCCCTGCAGCTGTGCAGGGCCAGAGGGGGCTCGGGTGCAACCCCTGCGTGTCCCTCACCCCGTGAGCCCCTGCCGTGTGAGTGGGGACCGCAGGCACCTCGGGGACCGTGTGTGGTTTCACCGCAGCTCGGCGGAGCGGCGGCGGCTCCGGAGAGTCCTCTATAAATATCTGTGACCGCACCCTTGGCCTCGCTCCTCCTGCAGGGACCCAGAAACCTGCCAGGGCTGGGGAGGTCCCCAGACAGTGAGCTGCTGCCTTTTGAGTTAATGCCCCTGTGTTCCATCAGGAACCGGGGGGTGAACTCAGGAGGGTCCCTCTTCTTCCTCTCCAGAGGTGCTGGAAGATGGTGGCTCCCAGCAGCCACCCCTCAACCCTCCAAGGAGACCCCCCAATGCTCCCCGTGAGCTCAGGGCAGCATCCCAGGCTGTCCCTCTGGGCTGGGTGGGTGCAGCCGTGCTCCTCTCTTCCCCACTGTCTGCTCTGCTGCTCCTGACTCCCCTTGGAGCCCAGGGAAGGGGCCTCAGCTCCCACCTGGGCACTAAATAGAGTTTCCCTGTGGTTTTCTGGGCCAGACATGCATCTAACTCTGGAAGACTGGTGGGGGTGAAGCCAGGGGAGCTCGCAGGGCACACGGGTGCCCTGGTATGTCATGCCAGGAGGAAGTTGTGAAGCCGGGTTGGCAATGCTGCTGTGCCAGCCTGGCACCAGCTCAGCCTGGAGCACCCTGTCCTTCAGGATTTTCTTACCCTCCTTTTTCCTCACAGGCATCTGGAGTGTGGAGGTGTTGGGCTCCTGCCAGGCTGCTGGAGCTGCCAACTCCTCTCTAGGGCACTGACCTGGGGCCTCCTGCCCCACTCTTGCTGCAGCACCCCAAGGTGTCCCTGCAGGAGGAACCAGCCCGGGCTCACCGCAGCACCCCGCCCCTCTGGGTGCCCTCTCTGCCCCCCCTGCCAGTCTGGGCTGAGGATTATCCTGTAGATAATTATGTGTTAATCCCTAATGCCAGGGCTCAGCCCAGTGCCCTGAGGGTCACACCAGCAGGGTCCCCAGGGGCAGGAGGAGGACAGGGAGGTGGCACCTGCAGACTGATGCCCACGATGCCAAGCAGATGTTTCCCAGCAGCTGCTGGCTGGATATGTGTCACCTCAGGGAAGGTCCCTGCAGGAGCACGAGCAGGAATGAGGGAGATGAAGTGTTACCTGCTCCCTGCTGCAGGAGGAGGCAGGAACTGGCCTGCCTGCACTTGGGCAGTGTGGTGGGAGCTCCAGGAGCTGCTGGATGGAGAGGAGCTGCTCACTCACTGCTCACTGGTGAGGGCTGGGCACCTCAGGCAGTGCCAGGCCCTGTCCCTACTTCCCCTGGCCCCACTTTGTGGGAATCCCTCACTTGTGTCCCCCTGTGGTGCTCCCTGGGATGTCCCCAGGTGGCAGTTCAGAGAAGGCCACCAAGATTAGAGGGATGGGGCTCCTCTGCTACAAAGAAAGGCTGAGAGAGCTGAGATCGCTCTCCCTGGAGAGGGGGAGGCTCTGGGGGGGACCTACTTGTGACCTGCCTGTACCAGAAGGGAACTGACCAGAAACATGGAGAGAGACTATTTACAAGGGCCTGGAGTGGCTGGACAGGGGGAATGGCCTTAAGCTGAAGGAGGGCAGAGTTAGATGGGATATTGTGAGGAAACTCTTCCATGTGAGGGTGGGCAGAGCAGCTGTGGCTGCCCCATCCCTGGGAGTGTCCAAGGCCAGCTCAGACCGGGCTTGGAGCTCCCTGGGCTGGTGGGAGGTGTCCCTGCCCATGCCCATGGAACTGGATGGTCTTTGGAGTCCCACCCGAGCCATTCCATGGTCCCTGGAGGTTCGGGTGGCTGGTACCCCCCCAGCCTTTGGTGCCAGGGTGCTGGGAGCCCTGGGCAGGGCTGTGGGGGTGCAGTGGGGCTACCCCAGGCGGGGCCCGTGCTGGGAGGTGTCGGCACAGCCGTTTGTGCTGCCGTGGGACCGGGGAGAGAATGGGGCTGTTTGTGAGCCGCGTTTCCGCTGTGAAACCTGACGTGACGCCCCGGCTGCTCCGGGTGTCTCACCCGGGCTGGCACTGCTGCTCCTGCCACCCCACGCCCTCCCGGCTGAGCATCAGATCCACGGGGTGCCTGGAGCGCCGGGGATGGAGACCCAACCTGGTCTGACCGTGGTGGACCTGCCCGGGCCCCTCGGGGTGGAGGTGGCGTCACCAGCGTGTCCCCACATGGGGAAGGCACTCGTCCTTCCTCTCTGGGTTTTCCTCCCCAGCAAACGTTCCAGGGGTAATGGAAATAGTGATGGGGCAATTTAAATTTTCCTTACTCTCAGCACTCCCTCAGAATGGAATTTCTGTCTCACGTGAAGCGTCAGACGAGGGGGAAATTCCCCTCCCACCCGTGACAGCCCGGGCTATCTGTGGCATCCCCAACCTCCTGTGTGGGGCTGAGCCCCCCCCTTGCAGCCCCCCTGCTTCCTCCTGGGAGTCCAGTCATGGTTCCTCTGCCCTGGGGCTTCCTGTGCACCCCAGGGCTGTAGGTTTCCTTAGCCACAACCCTCAGTGTGATGGGAGAGAGGAAGGGGGCTTGAACCCATCCATGCCATGACTTCTGGGGTCCACTGCCCCCATGGCCCCCCAGCTTTGGGAGCTGCTGGGCAGTGTGGGGACAGGGTGATGGGTTGGGGGAACCCATCATGGGGAACAAGCCTGGCCCCTGGGCTGCCCCCTTTGTGAAGGGCTGAACTCTGCTGGTACAGAACCAGCAAGCTGGAGTTGTGGGGTGCTGGCAGCCTCCCTGTGCTCTCCCCCTGCCTGTTGCAGGCGGTGCTGGGGGGCAGGATGGGGCCCCTGCAGCTCCACGGCAGGTCATGCAGCACCTCTGCCACCCCAGCTGCCTCCCCTTCATGTGGTTTCCTCCTCCCTGGTGCAGTTGTGAGTGAGGGGGTGCAGCACCCAGGGAATTCCCCATGCCTGGGGGAGAGTCAGGGCCACCTGCAGCTGTGGGATCTGCCGTCTGGTAGAGCCATTGTCCCATCCTCAGGGAGCCCCTCGTGCACCCCAGCACTGACAGGGACTCCCACCCCCAGGGTCCCCCACTTTTTCTGGGGCCCCCATGGCTCCGTGATCCCCCCCGTGCCCAGGACAGCCCTGCCAAAGCCCCCGGGCAGCTCATGGGCGTCACCTGGGGGGCTCTGCCCGAGGAGCCAGAGGGCAGAGGGCAGAGCTTCCCTGGGGATGAGCATGGGAGGGGGATGGGGATGGCTGTGCTGGCATCTCCATCATCTGCAGGGTGGGGGTCCTGGGAGGGCTGGGGCCCTGACCCCCTCTCGGCCTCTTCCAGGAGCGCAAGTCGTACAAGTGGAAGCAGCTGCTCTTCTTCTTCACCTTCATCACGTTCGCGTTCGCCGTGTGTGTGTATTTCCACCACAACTGGTACTGCGGCCCCGGAGGTGAGGGCACAGGCAGGGGGCTGCCTGCAGGGAGGGGCTGGGGGACCACAGAATCCCAGGATCACGGAGGTTGCAAAAGCCCTCCCAGCCCCCAGAGCCCACCCTGTGCCCAATGCCCACCTGTCCCCCAGCCCAGAGCTCTGAGTGCCACGGCCACTCCTGCCTTGGGCACCTCCAGGGCTGGGCACTCCAAACCTCCCTGGGCAGCCCCTTCCAATGTTTAATGACCCTTTCAGTGAAAAAATTCTTCCCAATGTCCAGAAATTCGCAGACTCACAGAGTAGGTTGGAAAAGACTTCTGAGATCAAGTCCAACCTATGACCAATCACCACCATGGCAGCTAGACCATGCACTAGTCCTCCTAGTTCCTCACAATTCTTCCTCATCTCCAATGCCCACTTAATGTGATGCCTCACCTTCCAAATCACAGTCGAGGAGGGCTTCTCTAGGAGAGCTGGTTTCTGGCTGCCCTTCTGCTCCTGGGGGTGTTGAGCCCCACGGCCCATACCTTCCTGCCCTGAGATGCCCCCAGCTGCAGGGGCAGATCCAGCTGTGTGTTCCCCTCACCTGCTGTGTTCCTTCCTCCAGTGTACACTGTCTTCGCCTTCCTGGAGTACCTGGTTGTCCTCTCCAACATGGCCTTCCACATGACTGCCTTCTGGGACTTCGGCAACAAGGAGCTGGTGGTGAGCTCCCTGCTGGAGGACAAGCACTTCTAGCCAGCCCCAGTGCCAGGGGGCTGCTCCTCTGGGGGGAGGCAGAGAGCCCCCTCCCTCTCCTGCTGGGGCTGGGGTGTTTGCTGTGGAGCTGCTGCAAGGATCCTGCCAGGATCCTGGGCCCCCCGAGTGTCTCTGCATGGTCCCTGGCTGTGCCTGCAGCCCTCGTACAAGGGAGCTGGGGGCTCTTCCCAGGGACCCCCTGCCCTGACTCCCTGCCAGCTGTGGGAGGGCAGGACAGAGCAGGAACAAGGACCTGCTGTTTCTTTGGAGAATGTTCCAGGCAGAGCAGGATCCTGCTCCCAGCATTGGGGCATGGGAGGCTGGCACTGCCCTGCTTGGCTTACGGTTCTCATGGTTCCTCCTCCAGGCTGGGGGTCCTGGGACAAGCCCTCAGAAAGGGCTGGTGGCCTTTTGGGCTGGCTCTGGGCACTGGTGTCCCATTGGACTGGGGCAGGATCCCAGCCCACCCGTGCCTGAGTTCCCAGGAGGGGAGCAGGAAGGTGCTGGCTCATGCACAGACTGCACAGAGCAGGGTGGGATCAGCGGGGGCAGAGCAGGTGTGGGAGCATCCACACTCTCCTTCCAGCACCACAGGCTACTCCCAAGGCGGGGCTGGTGCTGGAGGTACTCGTTCTGATACCTGCATGGCCTCCCCTCTGCTGGGGGACTGGACTGGGGAACTGCTGGGCTCTGGCTGCCAGGGCACCGTGGGCATGGCTGGGTGGGAGCTGGGGGTTGGCAGCATCCCCAGGCTCCTCTTGGCAGTGCTGCTGGAAGGGGCACCTGGAACTGACTTGTTTTGGGGGAGCTCTGTATTTGCCAGGGCTCATCACACCCTGCGCTTGGCCAGGAAGGACCAGCGTAGGTCCTTCCCCGCCCTTCCCCACCGAGAGTCCCCTGGGATGCCCCAGTGCTCACCCCTGCACTCCCAGGGTTGGGCAGAGCCTCCTGCAGCAGGAGCTGCAGAGCTGGGGCTGGGCTGGCTCCAGGAGAGTCCTGCCATGTGTGCATCATTGGTGTCCCCATCCACGGGCCCCATCCTTGTCCTTGCATGCGTGTGATGCGCTGCCCCCACAGCGCCGTGGCTTTGGGGTGGAAATAAAGCACTGAGTATTTTTGTGAGCTCTTGGCAAATTCCACATCCACACCACTTCCACCAGCACAGCCAGTAGGTCCCAGCCCAGCCCAAGACCCTGGTCCAGGCTGGGAACTGGAATGGGGTGAGGGACACAGACCCTGGTACTGGGATGTGGAGTGTGTAAACCAGGCATTGAAGCTGGGGTGTAGGATGGAGATCCCTGGGGCTGGGATGTGGGACATGGATCCTGGGTGGCAAAGCTGGGATGCAGGATGGAGGATCCCTGGGGCTGGGATTGGGATGAGGGATGTGGGTCCTGGGTGTTGAAGCTGGAGTGCAAGACATGGACACTGGGGTGTGAGGAGTGCAGGACATGGATCCCAGCACTGGGGTGTGGGGGTGTGGGATGCAGTGCCTGGGTGTTTGGGTTGGGGTGCACATATGGAGCCTGTGTGCTGGGATGTGGGATGGGGATCCCTGGAGCACAGGATGTGGATTCTGGGGGCTGGGGTATGGGATGCAAATCCTGGGTGTGGAAGGCGGGTGCAGATCCCTGTGCTGGGGCTCAGGACACAGATCCCTGGGTGCTGGGGTGCAGGATGTGGATTGCTGGGGTGTGGATTCCAGATCCGGGCTGGGCTGGGGCTGGGATGTGGGACATGGCCCCTGGGTGCTGGATGAAGCCAGGGAAGGTTCAGCCAGGCTGGGAGCCAGCCAGGATCCGGGCTGGAGGCGCGGGACTGCCGGGCTGAGCCCACCCCACAGCTGTCGGCCCGTTCCCCACCCAGCCCCGGGGGCGCTGCCTTGGCTGTGTATCCTGCGGATCCTACGGATGCTGCGGGGCCAGGGGCCGGCACAGCCTCTGGGATCGCACCTGGAGCCGGGAGGGCTGGGGTGGCACTGCTGCGGCTGGGCAGGGGCAGAGGAGCTGCTGTGGGCTCGGTTCCCCCTGCCCCATCCGGGGGCTCTGCGGGGCTGTGGTGGGGCTCTGACCTTACTGGGGCCGCCCTGGGAGCAGCTGGGACGGGACCAGCCATGAGCTCATCCCACTGTGCCGGGGCCAGGGCAGGGTTGTGTCCTGCTGCTGCTCACGGTCCCCGCCTCGTCCCAGCACCCGCTTCTCTGCTGGAACCCGTCAGGGTGGCACCCTGGAGGGAGCAGGACGGGGTTGTGGGGATCCCTATAGTGGGAGCAGGACATGGCCATGGGGACACCCCACAGTGGGAGCAGGACATGGTTGTGGGAATCCCCACAGTGTGAGCAGGACGTGACCGTGGGGATCCCTACAGTGGGAGGAACCCATAGCGGTTGTATCCCCCATGGATTTGGTGCAGCCAGGACCCACTCCAGGGGCTGAGCTGGGGCTCTGACCCCTTGTTGTGAGCTCCCAGGGTGGGGGTCCGACCCTTGGGATGCTGCCCAAGGCCGGGGCCCCCCTGCCTGCACATCATCGCTGCCTGCACATCACCGCTGCCTGCACATCAGCACTGCCTGCACATCACCTCTGCCTGCACATCACCGCTGCCTGCACATCACCGCTGCCTGCACATCATTGCTGCCTGCACATCACCGCTGCCTGCACATCATCGCTGCCTGCACATCATCGCTGCCTGCACATCACCTCTGCCTGCACATCACTGCTGCCTGCACATCATCGCTGCCTGCACATCACCTCTGCCTGCACATCATCGCTGCCTGCACATCATCGCTGCCTGCACATCACCTCTGCCTGCACATCACCGCTGCCTGCACATCATCGCTGCCTGCAGCAGCGTCGCCCACGCCAGCCCCCGGCAGCGCCGGCTCCGGCCGGGAAGTGGGAGCAGGGAACAAAGGCGGCTTGTGGCGGGCGCCGGGTCTCTGCCCTTCCTGCAGGAAGGCCCTGGGGCCGGACAAGGGGCCCGTGTCCCGCAGTGGGGCCCTGCCAGCCCTTCCTGATCCTGCCACCACGTGCCGGGGGGCTGGCGAGGGGTGGGAGCAGCCAGGGATGCCGCTGGTCCCTCGCTGCCACCGTGGCTGGCCGCAGGACCTGGGCACCCCCAGGACACCCCTGGGCGTGGGGACGTGGGGCTCTGCCTCCACCTGTAGCTCCAGAGGCAGTGCCGGGGTAGCCTGGAGCTCCCAGGAAGGGGTCCCTGTTCGTGTGCCCACCCCTGCCATGTCCCCATCCCATGCCCCCATTCCCACCCGGTGCAATGGCACCCTTGTGACCTCCTGCCGTGTCCCAGTCCTGTCCCTTTTGCTGGCCCCGAGCCTCCCGGGCGGGCTCAGCTGTGCACAGGGGTCAGGGCTGCTGTGGCAGGGACACCCCAAGGTTCCCTGGGCTGTGGTCCTTCCAGGCAGACACCTCCAGCAGGCACCATGAGCACCCTCAGCTTGGCCTGCCAGGGTGAGGGGTCCTGCCCAGCTCAGAGCACCCACGTGCCCCCAGGGAGTGATCCCATGCCTGGGGAAGGTGGGCTGATGCAGGAGAGCACCAGACATGGGGAAATGGGCAGGTCTTTATTTGAGGAGAAGCAGCTCGGGGGGCAGATGGTTACAGGTGAGTCCTGCTGCCCTGCAGACCTCCGGCTGTGCCAGCTCTGGTCTCAGCAGGGCCAGACATCCCCAGCACGGGAGTCACCCCAAACACCCCCCAGGAGCCTCTCTCACTGCCAACGGGACCCCAGGGCAGGACAGGGCCGTGCCAGGGCTGTGCCAGTGAGGTGCTCCAGAGTGGGCACGCACTGGGGCTGGCACAGGGGGGCTGGGGGCCTCTCCCGTCGCCCCCATTGGTGCAGGGGGTGGGGGTGGCAGGTCCCTGTGGGGCGCTCAGGGCAGGAGTGGGTTCAGCCACCGCAGGCATCCCCTTCTCAGGAAGTGTTGCTGTGCCAGGGCTGGAGAGGCATCACCCAAAGCGAACGCTGAGAGCCAGAGCCGGGGGTCCCACGGGGTTGGGGGCTCCTGTGGGGCTGGGGGAGCCCCAGTGCCCCCCGAGTGGGTGGCCAGTTAGTGCAAACAAGGTCTGTATTATTAAAGCTGGTGGCTTCGGGCTGGCGGCCCCGGTCCCACCGAGGCTTGGGGAGGCACCGGGGTGGGCGGGGGGCACGTGGTGTTTCGGGGGGTGGCAGGGCCGGGACAGGGGCAGGATCGTCTCTCGCCCACCCCGTCACAAGAGGACACAGGGCTTCTTGGGCTTGGTCGGGACGGGGTTGAGCACGGCCCGCACGGCCTCGGTGAACACATCCTTGATGCCCTCCTGGTTGAGCGCCGAGCACTCCAGGTACTTGACGGCGTGGATCTGCTTGGAGAGGCTGATGCCCTGCTGGGTGGTGATGGGCGCTTGGTTCTGCTCCTTGAGCCGCTTCACGGTCTCGGGGTTGTTCCTCAGATCCTTCTTGGTGCCGACGAGCAGGATGGGCACGCTGGGGCAGTGGTGGCACACCTCGGGGTACCACTTGTGCTTGACGTTCTCGTAGGACGGCGGGCTGGCGATGGAGAAGCAGATGATGAAGACGTTGGTCTGGGGATAGGAAAGCGTCCGCAGGCGGTCGTACTCCTCCTGGCCGGCCGTGTCCCACAGGTTTAAGTTAATAGTCCTGCCGTCCACCGTGTTCTGGGCACTGTAGTTGTCGAACACGGTGGGGATGTACTCCTTGGGGAAGGCATTGGTGGTGTAGCAGATGAGCAGGCAGGTCTTCCCCACTGCCCCGTCGCCCACCACCACACACTTGATGCTCTGCATCCCGGCGTCCCGACGTCCCCTTCAGCAGCCTGTGGGGACGGGAGAGGGTCAGGGATTGTTGGGGCTGGGTCACCGTGGTTCCCCCAAGGCCAGAGGGTGCAGAGGGGTCACATTCAGCTCACGTTTGGTTCACCCTCCAACCCAAAGCCCAGATGAGCTTCCTGGCCAGGCACATCCCCCCAGCAGCCTGCGAGGTGTGCAGAGACCCCCCTGCCTGCCCTGACCCAGGGACAGCACCTGTGGCCCTGCAGCTGGTGTGCATGGGGGGCACACTGACCCCAGGGGGATGAGTCCGTGCCAGAGCCAGGCTGTGGCAGCATCCTGTGCCATGCCATGGGGAGCAGGGCAGGGAGCAGGGGCAGAGGTTGGGCTGTGGCAGCGTGTGGGACATCCCTGAGTGTGCCATCCCCCATCCTGCCCACACTGAGCGGGGCTGGGGCAGAGCTTGGGCTGTGCCGTGGCCCCGGGGACCAACGTCCGCTCCGGCAGCTGTGTTTATCCCTGATCCCGGCGTTTCCCTTCCTCAGGTTCCCTCTGCAATTCCCATTAAGGGCTGCATCCTGCTCCCCTTCCTGCTGCCGGGCACTGCCCGGCCCGGCCGGGATGGGGACACCACCCAGAGCCAGGGCAGGAGGGTGCCCAGCCCTGGGGCTGGCAGCCCCATTCCCACCGGGATCCAGCCTTGGGCAGCTGGTGCACAGCTGAGGGATCCTTTGGGACCCCTGGCTCAGGTGCCACCAGGATGGGAGGGAGCAGAGGTGCTGGGGTGGGGCTGGGGGGCTCCTTCCCCCGAGCCCCCTGGGGCTGCAGTGCTGGGGGAAGGGTGCCGAGCCCCCTGCCCCCTTGGATGGGGAAGTCACTCTTCCTCTTCCCACCCTGGCACTCGGCTTCCTGCATGCCAGGCTGTGCCGTGACCCCCACCCTGCCAACCTGACCTGGTCCCTGCAAACCACCCCCGTGGAGGGGGATCCCAGACCCTCAGCGTGGGAACGGGGAGCAGCGGGGCCCCCACGGCCCCCACAGGAAGCTGCTCATCCGGCACGGGATCCCGGGGGGGCCACAAACACACCACAAACACACCCCTGGCCCTCGGCCTCCACTCCGGCAGCAAACACAGCCCAGAGCTTTCCTCACACCAGTTTGCACCAGTGCAGTGCCCCAGGACCTGAGAGGCTCAGCCTGGGGCAGGCATGGGCAGTCCCCAGCAATCCCAGGTCACCAGTGTCCCCAGCAATCCCAGGTCACCAGTATCCCCAGCAATCCCAGGTCAGCAGTGTCCCCAGCAATCCCAGCTCACCAGTGTCCCCAGCAATCCCAGCTCACCAGTGTCCCCAGCAATCCCAGCTCACCAGTGTCCCCAGCAATCCCAGCTCACCAGTGTCCCCAGCAATCCCAGCTCACCAGTGTCCCCAGCAATCCCAGCTCACCAGTGTCCCCAGCAATCCCAGCTCACCAGTGTCCCCAGCAATCCCAGCTCACCAGTGTCCCCAGCAATCCCAGCTCACCAGTGTCCCCAGCAATCCCAGCTCACCAGTGTCCCCAGCAATCCCAGCTCACCAGTGTCCCCAGCAATCCCAGCTCACCAGTGTCCCCAGCAATCCCAGCTCACCAGTGTCCCCAGCAATCCCAGCTCACCAGTGTCCCCAGCAATCCCAGCTCACCAGTGTCCCCAGCAATCCCAGCTCACCAGTGTCCCCAGCAATCCCAGCTCACCAGTGTCCCCAGCAATCCCAGCTCACCAGTGTCCCCAGCAATCCCAGCTCACCAGTGTCCCCAGCAATCCCAGCTCACCAGTGTCCCCAGCAATCCCAGCTCACCAGTGTCCCCAGCAATCCCAGCTCACCAGTGTCCCCAGCAATCCCAGCTCACCAGTGTCCCCAGCAATCCCAGCTCACCAGTGTCCCCAGCAATCCCAGCTCACCAGTATCCCCAGCAATCCCAGGTCACCAGTATCCCCAGCAATCCCAGCTCACCAGTGTCCCCAGCAATCCCAGCTCACCAGTGTCCCCAGCAATCCCAGCTCACCAGTGTCCCCAGCAATCCCAGCTCACCAGTGTCCCCAGCACCTCGAGGTCCCCACGGCTGTTTGCCTGCTGGGCAGCCATCCCACAGCTCATGGTGGGGCTCAGCTGAGGGTCCCTGCTGCCCCCAGGCTGGGGGTGGGACATTGGGGGTCCCCCAGACTGGGGCAGCAGTTCCTGGGGCCCAGCCAGGGTCCCCCAGCTGAGGTGGGAGTGAGAGGGGTCCCTCAGCAGCCCTGGACCCCAGGGCAGGGAGGGAGGGAGCAGCTGGGCAGAAGCCCCCCAAGGGGCATGAGGAATCCACCACGACCAGAAATAGGGGGCTGGGGGCAGCTCTGCAGGTGCACAGGGACAAGGCAGTGCCTCCCTGCCCACAGCTCCCCATCCCTCAGGGAGCACCAGCTGTGCCCTGGTGACCATCCTACAGCCTGCACCCCCAAACTGGGCGCTGGCATCCTGGGATGAGCTGGCACCCAGCGGGCACCATCCCCATGCCCATCCCTGGAAAGGCCCGGGCTGAGTCAGCGGGGCTGAGGAAGGGGATGGGGCACATGAGGAAATGCTCGTGCCCATGAGAGCATCAGCGTGGGGAAAGGGAGAGGAGGAGGAGAACAAGGAGGACGAGGAGGGGACAGTGAGCAGGCGGCCACTCCTCCATCACCCAGCGCCTCTGGGGCTGTGGCACCCAGCAAATGTGGGCACACACGGAGCCCGTGGAGGGGCCCAGGTGCTCACACAGGAGAGTTCTGGCACTGCCAGCACCAGGTACGAGGTGCCAGGGGCACGAGGAGGGCACTTGCAGGCACTGCCAGGGCAAATGTCCTGCTGAGGAGGGGGCTTGGTGCAGGGCAGACCCCCGCAGCGGCTCCCCCCGCCTGCTGCCAGCTCCCCTCTGGCACAAGGTCAGCTCTGTTCTCCCAGGAAACCCACGCTGGCAGCACCTTTAACCCCTCTGGCTCCCCCAAGAATGCCGGGGCACAGGGGTACTTGTGGGGCTGAGGGGCACAGCCCGGGGGGGACACCTGCCCTTCCCAGCCCCACCCAGAGGAGGAAGTGCGAGCACGGCTGGGACTCAGCACCGACCCCAGCGGGACCCCGGCCACCCTCCGTGTTCTCAGGACATTTGGGGTCCTGGGGAGAGGGTGTGGGTGGGCGAGGAGGCTGTGGGTGATGCACAGCGATCCCCCCCACTGCCCCTCTCCCTGGGACAGGAAAAGAGACTCATCTCTTCTTCAGCAAAAAGGGGAAGCAAAACCCTCTGCCAGCACTCCCAGCTGGGGCAGCCCCGGGGGTTTTCCGCCGGGGGAGTGGAGCAGCTCTCCCATGGGGTCCCCTCCCACTTCCAGTGCCAGCACACGGCCCCCAGACCAGACCCCACCTCCCCAGACTGACCCTGCACCCCCAGGTACCCCCTGCACGCCCCGCGCCGCAGAGCCCACGTTGTGCCCCACTTTGGGCATCTCACATCCCACTTTGGGCACCTCACCCCACCGTGCCCCCCAATCCCATCCCGTGCCCTGCCCCCTCCCTGGCTGGCAGGTCCATCCCGGACAGATGGATGTGCCCAGGCCCACCCTGGTCCCTGGGACCCCTCCTGCCCCACAGGGGATCTGGCACGGGGCAGGCCCCCCGGCACTGCCAACAATCCAGCAGCACAAAGAGGGAATTAATAAAATCACTGAAAACTCTAAACTCCAAGCAGGGACCCCCGGGGGTCCATGGCCACAGGGGACTGTCGAGGGCTCTCCCAGCTCTGCCCTGGCTAAAATAACGAAAATAACTTCTCTGCTGAGTCGGAGGGTTTTGATTTCCCTCATTTTCCAGCTGTCGTGACTAATTTCCTCATTTTATTTCCCTCCCAGGCCGGGTCCTGCTCTGCCCCTCGGCACGGCCACAGCTGCTCCTGGCCCTTGGCCTCTGCCTGGGGCACTGCCAAAGCTCTGCAGCTCCAGGGCTGGATCCCCCCAGGGTCCCCAACCCAGCCCCTGCTCCTGGCTTGCACTGGGGGGAACCTGGCACGGATGGATGGGTAGAGGGATGGAGGGATGGATGGATGAGGGGATGGAGAGAGGATGGATGACAGACATGCTGAATGATGGACAGCATGGATGGATGCAGGATGAACAGATGGATGGAAAGATGGGGATTGGATGCAGAATGGATGAGATGGGGGAAATGGGATGGATGGATGGACACACGGATGGATATATGGGGTTTGGTTGGACAGATGGATGAAGGAAGGAAACAATGAATTATGGACAGGATGGATGATAGATGGATGAAGGGTGGATGGATGGGACCAGGCAGGCTCTGTGGCCTTGGGCTGAGAGAAGAGCCCAACCTCACTCCCAGTGCCAGCAGAACCACAGGCAGGGCCTGGCGCTGAGCAGGCAGCACCAGCACCTCTCCATGGCACAGCCAAACCACACCCAGGGCACAGCCCACACCTGGCCCTGCCAGCCACACCCTCCGGCACCACCAGGACTATCCAGGATGCTCCTGGTGCCCCACGGTCCCAGCCCAGCCCACACACCCCCTGCACTTGTCCCTGGGCTGCCAGGACCACCAGGACCACCAGGGCCAGCAGCTTCTCCTCCCCTCACGCAGAGAGGAGGGAGCACCAGGACCCCACCTCGCAGCCCCTCACGGGGGGACACCTCGGGGTCCCACGGGTGTCCCTGCTCTGAGTGGGGCTGGGGCACTGATTTACTGCCTGCGGGAGCAGGACCATCGGGGAGGACCCGAGGGAGCCACAGGGGTGGCCCCACATGAGCACCCACCACGGGCACCTGCCCACCCTGGGGACAGCCCCGGCTGGGCTGTGGGTGCTGCACACGTGGGGCAGCGGGTGCAGGTGACGTGTGTGCAGTGCTGAGTGTGTGTGTGTGTGTGAGACATGTATGTGTGTGTGATGTGTGTGTATGTGAGACATGTATGTGTGTGATGTGAGTGTGTGTGTGAGACGTGTGTGAGATGTGTGTGTGCGTGTGAGACATGTATGTGTGTGTGTGAGACGTGTGTGTGACATGTGTGAGATGTGTGTGTGTGTGAGACATGTATGTGTGTGTGACGTGTGTGTATGTGAGATGTGTGTGCAGGGCAGTGGGGCAGGGGTTCAATGGTGCTCAGTGCAAGGGGGATCAGTGCTGGG
>VXAU01001183.1:28584-52794 GCA_013399695.1 Formicarius rufipectus
GGTGGTGTGGGCTGTCCTGGGCGAGCCCACTGCGGGCGGGGCGGGGGGACCGTTCCGGTGCGCGGCGCGCGGCGGTGCCGGGATAGCCGCGATAGCCGGGCTCAGCGCGATAGCCGGGCTCAGCGCGATAGCCGGGCTCAGCGCGATAGCCGGGCTCAGCGGGATAGCCGGGCTCAGCGCGCCCCCCGCCTGCGCCCATGCCCAGCAGCAGCGGCAGCAGCAGCAGCTGACGGCGGCGCGGACATGGAGCGGCGTTCGGGCCGGGCCGTGCGGGCGCTGTGCGGCCTCTCGCTCGTCCTTCTGCTGCTGCTGCTGCTCCCGCAGCGCCCCGGCAGAGCCGAGCGCGCCCCGGGGGCACACCTGGACGACACGGCCATCGCAGGTGAGCACCACCCGCACCCCCTGCCCTGCCCGGGCTCCGGGCAGCGCCCCCGGGCCCGGCCGCCCTGGTTCCCCCCTCGGGAATACCGGGCTCTCCCCGGTCACAGCGCGTCCCCCCGGAGCGCCGGGGGGGTTTTGGGGGGGGTCGGTGTCTTTGCACTGGGGTGTTCTCTGCCCACGGCGGTCTGGCGGGGGCGTCGCTCCCAAAATCCCGCTGTGTGGTGGGTGTTTAGGGTCAGTCCCGGGTTTCTGTTCCCCGGTTTATGGTGGGTGTTTAAGGGCAATCCCGGCTTTCTGTCCGCTGTCGGTGTTGTGGGTGTTTAGGGTCAATCCCGGGTTTCTGTCTCTCGGTTTGTCGTGGATATTTAGGGTCAATCCCAGGTTTTTGTCTCCCAGTTTGTCGTGGGTATTTAGGGTCAATCCCGGTTTTCTGTCCCCCCGGTTTGTAGTGGGAATTTAGGGTCAGTCCCAGGTTTCTGTCCCCTCTCTGTATAGTGGGTATTTAGGGTCAACCTCGGATTTCTGTCCGCCCGGTTTGTAGTGGGAATTTAGGGTCAGTCCCAGGTTTCTGTCCCCTCTCTGTATAGTGGGTATTTAGGGTCAACCTCGGATTTCTGTCCGCCCGGTTTGTAGTGGGAATTTAGGGTCAGTCCTGGGTTTCTGTCCCACCTGAGCAGCACAGCTGGCACAGCCCTGACTCCCAGCTGTTCTGGGTCCCCCCATTTCCATCCCCCCGGCCCCCCAAAGGCAGGGGAGCCGAGCCCCTGTGGATGTCCCCCCGGATCCAGGAGCACCTCCGTGCCCTTGTGACCGTCCGAGGTCAGCGCAGGACCCTCGGCCGTAAATCCCCTGTGAACTGTAGGAGGGGGACAGGAGCCCCGGGGGTCGCACCGGGACACCCCCTGCTCCATGTCCCGGCAGGGATTCGGGAAGGGGGAGCAGCTCCAGGAATCCCAAACGCTCCGAGCCCCCACGGCCGGCACCGAGAGGGTCCCCCCGGGGTGTCAGGGCAGGAAAAAAGGGTGCTGAGGCTTTCCAAGTCCTTGTTTTGGTGCTCTTGGGGGAGGGAGGGAGCAGTTCTCCGGGCTGGGGTGGGAGCGGGGCTGGCCTGGAGCTCACGGAAGGATTTGGGGTGCAGGGGAAGGTGTTTGGATGGAAGGGTTCGGAGCAAAGCCGGGTGGTGGGAGCAGGACAAGGAGCAGCCCCTGGAGCCGCGGTGTCAGCGGGGTGATGGGGACGTGTCTGTGTTATCCCTGGGCAGGGGATTGTTCCGTCCTGGCCACGGGGTGGGCTCTGTGCCTCGCTGTTCCCCGTGGGAAGGGGCTCCCCGCGTCCTCCCCACGCGCTCCCAATCGCTGGGGCCGCTTCCCATCCCAGTCTGCTCCACTCAGGAAACTGGATCTCCGCAGTGCTTTCTGAAGCAAGGTTTGTGCCTCCAAGGAATTTCCAGCGGGGTTATTTTTGGAGGCCCTGCAGGAGTGTGGCAGCCCGGGTGATTCAGCTGCTGGCTCTGCCCGTGGGCTGCGAGGGGCGCAGCGCCTGCCGGCCCCCAACCTCTGTCTGGGGCTCCAGAGGATCCCCCGGGTGGGCTGCTCCTGCAGGATGGGGGCTCTGGTCATCCCTGCCGGCCCCCAGCCTCTGTCTGGGGCTCCAGAGGGTCCCCCGGGTGGGCTGCTCCTGCAGGATGGGAGCTCTGGTCACCCCTGCCTTCCCCAGCCCCGCTCTGGTTGCTGCTGGGTTTGCCAACCTGCGAGGCAATAACAGGTTGGAGCCCCCGGTGTGCAGAGGAGGGTTTGTGTCCCCCTCTCCCGGTCCCTTCCCGGGAGAAGCCGGGTGGGTCCGGGGGGCTCCTGCCCTCTCCTGCCGCAGCTCGGGGTGTCCCCTGGGGTTTCTTGGCCATCGGCTTTGGAGCTCCTGGAGCTGCTCCCAGCTCGGAGCAGGGGATGTCCTCGGCTGGCGCCGCAGGGTTTTCCCAGTGTTTTCCCAGTGTTTTCCCAGTGTTTTCCCAGTGTTTTCCCTGGAAGCAGAAGGGAGAGCATCGCCCGCTCGTGTTGGCCGCGGGCGATGGGGCGCGAGGCAGAGGTGGGTGTTGGACGGCGTTTGCGAAGCGACAGTGCTCGGGTTTGGCACAGTTTCCGAGGTGCTGTTTCCGTTCTTTAGCTGGCACGGTGAGGTGTGGGCAGCGGTCGGTGTTTCCCTGGAGCAGGGCAGGTTTTGGGGCGGTGCAGGGCAGTGTCAGCAGAGAGCAGGAGCTGCTCAGGGGCTGCAGCAGCAGCATTCCTGGGGGGTTAGGAAGTGATCCTGACTCCTCGGATGTTCTTTTTTAAGCAGGAAAATCAGAGTCGGTGAGTGAACCCCGGGGAAAATCAGATTCTTCTCTTGGCTTTGGCTTGCTCAGAGGCGAATCGAGGGCTTTAATCTTTCATCTCTAATCTTTTCCTGCCGAGATCAGATCGACGTTTGGTTGTGTCGCTGCAGCGGAGCCATGTCACAGGGCACAGACTCCGAGCGGGGCTGGGGCTGGGGCCGGCACAAGCGGCAGGACCCTGTCCCAGAGGCTGGGTCTGCCCCAGGCCCGGGTTTGGGAAGCTCCCGGGGCTCTCACAGGATGTGTGACCGTCCCACACCTCATTGTTTTCACCCGCCCCTGGTTATTTTTAGCCCGAATTTGTCAGGCCACAGTCCAGCCCCGGGATCTTCTCACACCCCCTAAAAGGGGCAGACGAGTCTCCTCAGGGAAAAACGGGACTTTCAGGGATCTTGTTTTCTCTCTTTTCACTCACTGTGACGAAGCTGTTGCCCAAACCAGCCAGTTTTGTTTATTTTTCTGGTCCTTATCACAACATCCCCTGGGGTTGTGTAAAACATTTGACACGAGTTTTAGGTGGGTTTGGGTCAAAAGTTTTAAAATTGATCTCCTTTAGGATATTAAACTGCTCAGTGGCCTCATCCTCATTAAATCACATCACCTGGGACCAGTTCCTGGGGTTTAAGGTGATTCTGTTGTTTTATTTGTTTGCCCTCTATGCAGCCCAGCACGGGCCGGCACCTCCAGGTTGGGTTCCAGGCGTGCTTCTAGAAGATCCAAGGAAACCAGACTGTGAAGGGGCTGGGATGTGGATGACTGGGGTTCATCCCTGGTTCCCTTAGTGGTGGCATCTTTCACCTACAGGTGGATCCAGACCCAACTCTGTGCAGTTTATAGGAAGTGGTGCCCTTTATTTTATCTGGCATTCCTTGCTGTGGCCCTGCATCCACAGGGCTGAAGGGCTGTGCTCCACGCTCTGCCTGTGCTGGAGGAGGTCTGGTCTCACATCAGGGACCCTGGTGTGGATTTCCCCTGTCTCTATCTCCTGCAAGTTTAAGAGATGGGATCAGGACAGTGTGTTGGGATTGAGGCATTTTTGGGTAATGTGGAGCTCATGTGCCAGGGCCTGGTGGGGGCTGGATCCTCTGGAGCAGGGATGGGACAGGCTTTGGGGGCTTTTCCTTATGTCAGGAAACAGCAGCCCCTCTTTCCCTTCCTTTGTCCTTCTCCCTGCCCTGTTTGCTGCTTCCATGTGTTGACTCCTCGATCACATTTCTTCTTCTTCCAGTGGTTTATAACACAAGCTATAAAACTATCCGGGTGGTATCCAAAGAAAAGCTGGAGGGCTGTGCCCAGGGTTGTTGCTGTGTTTGCCTGGAGCACCTGGAGCTGCACTTAAACCCACAGAACATGCTGTTGGACACAGCATGAGGAGAGGGGGCTGCCACCACAGCTCTGAACGGGTCATTAGTTCCCAGGGGGAAAACATTCATTCCTGAGTGAGGACACTGTGCCCAGGTCCTGTGGCTGAGCACTCCTTTCCTCACCATCCCAGGACCTGGGGCTTTATTGGAAGTGAATCCTTCACTGCAAAGCCAAGTGATGGGTTTGGTCTTTTGGCACCTGAACAGAGCCTTTGGGAGGTCCATGATGCATCATCCTGCAGGGTGGGAACGGGGCTGGTTCTCCTTCATCTCCCAGTTTAAGTGTTCTTGTCACTGAGGGAGCGAAACGTGACGTTGGTGCACCTGTTTGGTGGGGCTGGTTTGCGTCACCCACTGCTGTGCCAGGACCCACGTCCCTGCCCTGTCCCTGTGCCAGAGCTGCTGAGCCCATCAGCTGCAGGGAGCTGGAGAGGGCATGGTCACTGCAGGCAGCAGGTCAGATGGGACCCGTGGTGCTCGTCGAGGCGTCGCTGTTGGCAGGAGGTTGGACTCGATGCTCTTGGAGGTCTCTTCCAGCCCCTGATTCCATGATTCTGTGATCCAGCTGCTCTCTGACACTCAGAACCCTCCTGGTGCTGTGGGAGCAGAACCAGGGCAGGATTTCATCCTGATATTCCTGTGCTGGAAACCTCCAAGCCCTGCCCTGGGTCCCAGCCCCAGGAGGTGCACGACCTGCTTTGTGCCAGCACCCCTTCCCTGGACTGGCTCCTCCAGCCCTGGTGCAGCTTGTGGGGCACACGACCTGCAGCTCTCCTGGCTTTGATAAAACACTTTCTGAAGCAGCTTTTGCCTCCAGGACTGGAAGGGTTGTGCTGTTGAATTAATTCTCTCAGGTGTGCACATCCAGTGGGTGCACCTGTGAGCTTTGGGCTGGGCAAGGAGGAAAGCAGTGCTGAGAGTCCTTGGAAAAGCCTGCCAGGAAATAGTCTGTGCTCTCCCCCTGCTCAGTTGGAAGCCACAGTGGGTTTCACAGCCTTGGGAGTGAAACTCCTCTTGAGGAATTGCCATTGTGAGAGGTGGAGGAATTGTGTTTTGGCAGCAAACCGTGGCCTTGTGTGGGGGAGGAGGAGGAGGAGCAGCAGCAGGGCTGGCTGGGCAGCACTGGAAGTGCTGGGAAGCTCCTGCTCATTCCCTTCCCTGCTGGGTCCAGAGACTTGGAGCTCAGCTGGATCAGGGAGAGGATTTTAATTTAATTTCTTGTTAGATTTATTAATTTCCTCCCCTGGACAGAAGCTCTCTCCAAGCCCCCAGTGTCCCTCAGGTGTTCCTTTCCAATGGGAACAGTGCAGGTGGGGCTGGAGGGACCTGGATCTCCTGCTCCAAACTGCCTTTCCCGTGGTGGGACAGGAATACACATATCCACGTGGGAAGTCCAAGGCAGGAATCCTCCTGCCTGTGCTTTCTTCTCAGAAGGGGATGGAGGGTAAATGTGGGATGAAGGAGCCTCCTGACATCCCTTAACCCGGCATGCTTTGATGGTCCTGGAGCAGAGCCTCATCCCATCCCAGAGGGAGGAAGAAGGTAAAGCAGTTTGCTTTTCTGTTGCCTGCTCAGTTTCTTGTGGGCTGCCTGGATATGTTGGTGCACTGTAATTCCATGTGGGTGCTCTTTCCTCCTCTGGGCAGGGGAAGATTCTCTGTCTGGTGACAGCACAGGGGAGCTGCATCATCCTCCTGAGAGTTGAGGTTTGTGATCTGCCCAGGTGTTGGTGAGAGAAGGCCATCCTGGTGTAATTCCACATGGATTTAGCATTGTAAGGGGCTGCCCAGGGAGGTTTGGAGTGCCCAGCCCTGGAGGTGCCCAAGGCAGGAGTGGCCGTGGCACTCAGAGCTCTGGGCTGGGGGACAAGGTGGGCATCGGGCACGGGTGGGCTCCGTGGGCTGGGGGGGCTTTGCCAGCCTCAGGGATTCTGGGATTCCATGGTTTGTTAGTTAAAAGTCAGTCTCTATGAGCAGGTGGTTGAAAAGCAGCAGTTTTCTGTGAGGTTATCCCTGTGCTTCTAAGAATTCTCCTGCTTGTCCACCCTGGAGGCTGTGCCCATGGCAAAGGCAGGGGTGGCTCCTGTCCCACCCTGGCTCTCCAGGGTCAGTGCCAGGCTTGGACACCCTTCAGCTGCTGGACTGGGCCCAGCCTGGCATTCTGCTTTTCAGAGACCTAATGACACAAGCCAATTAGTGTAGAAAAAGCTGTTTCCTTCGTTAATTAGCTTTGCTTTCAGTCCAGAGAGGGAGAAATGAACTGAGCAGGTGGAGCAAGTGGGAGAGCTGTGGCTCGTACTGGGCAGCTCTGGGATTCCCACTGGGAGAGCCCCTTTGGTAACTGGGGGGGCTCCTTCTGCAGGGTGGTTTGGCTGCGTGGAGCCCCACTGTGGGTACCTGCAGGGGCAGTGCTGGGACCTGCTGGAAACGGGAGGCTGGGCATCCACTGGAAGTGCCCCCAGCTGGGAGAGGAGGTTGGTTGTCCTTTGTTATGTCAGGCAGGTTCTGGTAGGGAGAAATCCCTCCCTGGGAGGGTGGGCAGCCCTGGCACAGGGTGGGCAGAACAGCTGTGGCTGCCCCTGGATCCCTGGGAGTGTCCCAGGCCGGGTTGGATGGGGCTTGGAGCAGCCTGGGCTGGTGGGAGGTGTCCCTGCCCATGGCAGGGGTGGAATGGGTGGGCTTTGGGGTCCCTCCCAACCCAAACCAGTCTGGGATTCTGTGGATAATGGGGGACTGGCCTCTTCTCTGCCTTCTCCCTGTTACCAGGTGCAGCCTTAGGACCTGCTGTTCCCCCTCCTGCCCCCAGGCTCTTTCTGGCTGCTGGAATTTGGGAAAGTTCCACGTGGAGGCAGTGGCTGAGCCCCCTGCTCTGCTCCTGTGGCTGATCCAAGTGGGGCTCTCAGGAGCACTTTCACTTTCTGTCCCTCCAGGCCCATGTGCAAAGTCCTTGTCCTGCTCTCCTGGAGACCCTTCAGGCACTGGAAGGGGCTCTCAGGTCCCTGCAATAACCATGACAATGACATTATTGATCAGGATGCCAGGGCAGGACTGTGCCCAGCTCATAGGTTTGTTCTCTGGTGTCCAGGCTGAAGTCCTTGGCTGGGCTCAGTGTGAAACCATCAGAGGAGCAGAAGGAAGTCCTTGGGGAACTGCGCGTGGTTCTGCCCGTGAATTGTCCCTGTTTGTTTTCTCCCCGTGAAACAGACCCGGGATGTTTGTTTGTTTGGATTATGGGCCTATTTTTAAGTAACCTATTTTTTTCCACTTTGGAAAAAGTATTAACTCGCTGCGTGTCATGGACATCTGTGGAGTTTGACTTTGGGAACCACCAAGTGCTCCTTGGAAGTCTTTCACCAGTCTGAGTTGTTGTCCCTTTGGTAAATATGTACTTATTTTATTGTTTTAATACATACATGTTGCTGAGCTTTGCTGTCAGAGACATTTTCAGGATCCACAGAGGCCAGTCCAGCCCTTCCTTGGCAGCGCACTTCATCCCAGCGAGGAGCTCTGCATCCTCCCAGTTCCCCTCCCCTTCACCTCCTCTGGGATTTGGGAATCCCTGATCCCAGCAGTGCTCAGGAAGTGGAAGCAGCAGCAGTCCCGTTGGAAATGGGGATGTTTGGTAACACACACACACGTTTTTCAGGAAAAGCCACTATTTTTGTGGCCAAGTGTTTGTTTTTGCCCGAAGGACGGAGTTTTGAGGTCAGCTCCTCCAGGTTTGGAGCTCTGGTGCCTGAAATTCTGCCACCCTGGGAGGATGCACACAATAAACAGGAGAACTTGAGGAATGTTGCTCTCCAAGTTCCAAAGAAACAGCTTGCTGGTTGGAACAGCCTGCCCCTTCCTAGGCAAGGCAGGCTTTGGATTGCAGGGAAGGGAGGAATAATTCAGGATTAAAGCTGCTCAGCAATGTGTGTGTTTAGATCTGTAAGGGTGCCAGGGCATAATTAATGTGTGAGTAAGCCAAGAGGAGGAAAAAAAGCTGTTTTTTAACTTGATATAGAAGGATGGGGGATAAAAACTGTGTTTTTGGGTAAAAGGACCAGTTCTGGACGTATCCTTTTCTGAGCAGCTGCTGTTGTCAGCACTGCCCCAGTGGTGGGTTCCATCTGCTTTGCAGTTGGGAGGAAAAAGTCTGAGTTTGGCACCTCGTGCTGGTCAGGGAGGAGCTCCAGGACTTGATGTGGGGTGTGGATACCTCTGGGCCACCCCCAGGCAGGATTATTCCCTCAGTCCTGTGTGTGATGGCTTTTCCCACCTCCTGGGGCTGGGAGGTTGGGGGGAAAGATGGAACCCTGTCCCAGACCATGCAGGTCCACGTGGAGCCTTCAGCTTCCTCCTGTTGGCATTCCTGGAGCTGGGTTGAGGTCTGGCCTGTCAGGGGCAGGACTGGGCTTGTGGGACATGAAAAGAAATGAATCAGGAGTGAAGTGCTGTAGGGAAATGGCTGATGGAAGATCTGAGCACTTGGGGAAGGTTTGGTGTTCCTGGGATTCCACAGTGTGTCTGCTCTGTAAACTGCAAAACGTGGACTGGGGGGTTTCTCTGCCCTTTCTTTTAAAACTGTGGAAAGGATCAGTAAAGAAGGACTTGTCCATCTGTGTTTTTCTCTGTGGCATGTGTGGACCTTGAGGACTCTGCACAGGGTGGGCTCGGGTCAGTCCCTCCTTGGGACAATCCCAACACCTTCAGCAGCTGGTGACCCTCTGGAGGGATTTGGGGTGTTGGGTTGTGGCAGGAGCTGCCAGAGCAGCCCCCTCTCTGCTCTGAGGCTCGTGCAGGGGCTCAGGGGACAAGGCTGGCTTTGGCTGGGAGGGTGAGGAGATCCCTCAGGGCTGGCAGGTGGCAGTGGCAGCCCTGCACCCACCCTGCTGTGGGCAGAGGTGTTTCATCAAACCCTGTCCTGGGGCTCTCTGGATAAAGGAGGTGATCCAGGAAGTGTGAAACTGGGAAATGGTGACAGCAGCACTCCTGGCAGAGGGACCTCGTGCTGGGGCAGTGCTGGGGACTGTCCCTGTCCCACGCCAGGGCTGTCCTTGTCTCATCCCAAGTGCTGTCCTGCCCTGGGGTCCTGCTGCTCTCGTGGGTTCTCATGGACCTGCTGTTTCCTGGGGATTTGCACTGTGTGTTTTGTAGATAAACAGGTTTTCCTGTCCCTCATTTAATTTGCCATACCACTAACAAAAAAAAATGGGTGGAAAAGGATATTTGGGGGCGCTTGGTGCCACTCCTGCTCTGCAGGCTGGCTCCTGGGGAAGTTTTCCTCGCAGCTGTCAGAGTGAGAGGTGAGGGGTTGCTGGTTGTGTTTCCTCCCATCTCTCTTTCGTTTTTCCTCTTGGGAAAGCAGAAAAAGCGTTTGGTGCTTCAAAGGGTGAGTTCAACCCTTGGAGTTTGCCACTAGGGAGCTGTGATGGGAATGTCTGGCATTCCTGTGCCATCCCTGCGAGATAGGTATCTTCAAAGGGCTCTTGGATGGAGCGTTGCTGTCTCCGTGTCTCAGCCCTCCCTTCCCACGGGCTGTCCCGGCTGGGATGCCCCGTGGGGATACCCCGTGGGCACTGACAGGTGGCATTGTCTGTGTCCCCTCTGGAGCTCCAGGTGTGGGAGCTCTGGGCAGGACAGGGCTCTGGCTCCAGGGCTGCTCCTGCTGGCCAGAGCCTCCTGCTTCAGAGAACTTGTGCAGCTGGTTTGTTTTTCATCCCGTGGCTATTTTCAGCCTTTCAGCCTAACAAGGTGGAATGGCTGGGATGCTTTCCCTGCTCCCTGGGACTCTGCTGGGAGGAGCACCCCCTGTCCCGGCCGGCTCGCCCCGACCAGGGCTCTGCTTTGGCTCCTTGCTGTGTTTGCACCACCCGGGGCTTTGGAAGAACAATGTGGGCTCAGCACAGGAGCCCTGAGCTCAGGGAGCCCCAAATCCCACGGGTGCCACGGCCTGGTGCCCTTCCTTGGGAGCGTGGGGGGGTCCAGCACCTTGGGCTCTGGGTGGGAGAAGCACCGGGAAGGGCAGGCAGAGCAGCCCAGCCCAGCTGTGCCTGCAGGGTTTGGGCTGTGCTGCTCCTGGGTCCTGCCAGCAGCATCTGGACCGGGGTGGAGGTTCCCTGAGGTGCAGGAAAAGGGGACATTTCACCCACCTCGTCCTTATTCCCATTGAAAATGCATCATGGGTTTGTTCTCGTCATTCCTTTGGGGGAAACTCCAACTGCTGTTCTCTCGGTACTTCCTCAAGCAAACCCAACTCTTGCTCTTTGGGTGAAGCCTAGAGAGGACCTGTGAGCAAAGGTGGCTTCTCCAGTGTCTGCCAAACACCTGCACTGGGAATGTCCTTTGCAGCTCCTCGGAGTTCCTCTGGAACATTTAACTCGTGGTGCTGTGGGATGTGGAGCCACCAGTGCTGTTCCCCAGGCAGGATCCCAGTGCAGGGATCTCACTGCTGGGCAGAGCTGGGACTCCAAAGGTCAGTGTGGTGGCCCAGGCTGTGGCACGGCCGTCATTCCTGGGCAGGGCAGGGTGGGGGTTCACTGGGACCTGCTCTGCCTTTGGAAGTCAGTTTAGCACCTGGATGTGCATCCACTCGTGTGCTGGGCTGGAGTCCTCCCACAGCTCCAGCAGCGCGTCCAGGTGGAGCAGCAGGGAGGGCTTGGAAAGGAGCCCTTGTCCCAGCTGTGCCTGCCTCTGTCACTGTGGGGTGGGCACCCCGGACCTGCCCTGTCCCTGCGGAGGAGGGAGCACAGCAGGAGTTCAGGGTTTGAACCTCAGGAGCCAAAGGTGGGGATGTGTGAGAGTTGAGCCAACCAACAGGTCCCAGCCATGTGTGTGGGACCGTGGAATTCCGGGTCCTGGGCTCATCCTGCAGTGTGGGCAGCAGGGCAGGGCAGGATTCTGCCCTCTCAGGGCTGCCCCCGGCTCTGGGCAACAGCAGCAGGAAGATGTGGAGCTGCTGGAGCGAGGCTGGGCTCAGTGATCTGGGAGGTCTTTTCCAACCTAAATGACAGTGGCTGAATTCCTCTGGAATGACCAAATCCCTCAGGGAGGTTTGCTCCCCTGGGGCAAGCCAGGTTGGCACTGCACATGCACTGAGGGAGTTGGATGCTGCACCAGGACACATCTTGTGCAGTGAGGGAGTTCATGTTGAAAAGAAAGAGGGAAAAGGTTTTATTGTCCAATAGAGACTTTGTGTGAGTGTTGGGAGAACTGCACGTGGAGGCTTTGGTGCAGACTGTGAGAAAGGACTGGTTGTGCTGAAGGGGATCATGGAATCATTTGGGATGGGAAAGCCCTCAGAGACCATCGAGTCCAGCTGTTCCCTCACCACTGACAATGTCCCCAAGTGCTGCATCCTGTTCAGTCCCTCCAGGAATGTGACTTTCCCACTGCCCTGGGCAGCCTGTGCCACTTGTGTTTTGGACAAGAATTTTCAAGGAAGCTGCAGGGAAGTTCCCTGTTTTGCAGGGGAGGAGGAAAACTCCAACCTCCTTTTCCTCTTTATCCTGCTGCTGGAAGGAATGTCTCCTCCTGGAGGATGAGAGCCCACAGAGTGGGGTTTTTTCCTAGTTAATGAGGTACTAAAAAAGATCCAGAGGAGCCTGGACTCACCTGTGTGTTTGTGTTAGGATTCAGCAGGGAATTTCCCTGGTAGCTGGAGTTATCCCGTTGGTAAACACAACCCTGTAACCTGCCTGTGGCTGCTGCTGAGTCAGCACAGCCCCCTCCAGCCCAGCAGCACAGAAATCACCCTGGATTTTACACACACTCAGGGTTTTGCAGTCCCAGTACCCCAGTGCTGCTGCTCAGATCCCAGTGCTGGTCCCGGAGGGGCTGCAGGGAGCCACCTCCGAGGAATGGGTTTAAAAACCCTGCTCTGGGCAAACCTGGGGCTCTTGGAGGCTCCAGTCAGGCTAAAGCTGCTAAAGGTGGGATGGCTGGGTCTGCTGGTGCCTCCAGCTCAGCTGCTGGCTCTGCTCCTTGGCTCTGGGACATGAGAGGGATTTAGGAGGGGTTTATCGGTGGCCTGGTGATGACTAAAGTTAGTGCTGAGTGTCCTGCCTCAGGGGCGGAAATGCTGCAGAGGTGACACTGGTGCTCTTGGGGAGGAAATGCTGCCAGCACAGCCAGGGCACTGGGCAGAGGCACAGCTTCCTCCTTGTGGCTTCTGGGGTTTTTCTCAGATCAGCTGATGTAGCCTGACAATATCAAACTGAAAAAATAAGACAAGATTTCCCCCCCTAAATGCTTTTTTCTGCCCCACAAATGAAGCTTCCCAGCCCCAGCAGGTGAGCTGGGATGGAGTGAGATGGTTTACTGTGTGTCTGTCTCAAGAGGAGCCCAGGTGCAGAGTTTTTAAGGTTTAACTTTTAAGCTGTCTGTGGCAAAAGCATCCTGTTGGTCTCCTCTTTCTGGTGCAGTAACGAAAATACTTTTATTTTTAATTTGCATGCTGAAAGCTGCTGTTTTCTCAGGTTTGGTGGTTTATCTGATGCAGAAAATCTTGGTCCCTCCTCCATGTGTTTTTGTATTGTAGACCAGGCCGTTTGCTGTGATTTGGAAGCACATCAGTGCAGGAGCCTCAGCCCCACTGAAGTTGTGGTGGTCTGGAATGAACCTCCACGGGAACAAAGGGGTCTGTTTTCCCTGGCAGGCAGTGGACATTTTCCTTGATTCCCAGGTTGGTCCCAAACCCTTCCCAGCTGCTGTCAGGTCCATCCTGAACTTCCTGTTCCGCGTCGTGTGTGTTGCACACTGCAGGTGCTTGGCTGAGAGGCTCTGAGCTTCCCAGGCAGCTCCTTGGTGGCAGTGCTGCC
Source organism: Formicarius rufipectus (assembly GCA_013399695.1). Taxonomy (NCBI): domain Eukaryota; kingdom Metazoa; phylum Chordata; class Aves; order Passeriformes; family Formicariidae; genus Formicarius; species Formicarius rufipectus. Next base: position 41,498 of record VXAU01001183.1, read on the forward strand.
ATTCCCAGGGCACTGCCCTCATCCCTGGTATTCCCAGTACAGCATTCCCAGCCCTCGGGCTGGGGTGAGGATGCAGGATGGAGGTCAGGAGTGGGGTCCCGCTCCCCTGTGGCATCCTCACTCCCAGTGCTGCTCCACTGGTGCTTTGGGATGCAGAGCCCTGCCACGGGGTGTGGGGGGAGGGAAACCCTTGCTGTGATGCCAGCCTGGAGATGGAGCCCCTCTGGAATCACTGCATGTCCAGTGGCTGCCCAGGGCTCCCCCCTGAGCCCTCCCCCTGCCTGGAGCATTTCTGCAGTGCTGGGTTTGTTTGCCCTGGGTGTGCTGCCCCCAGCACTGGCTGTGCCCTGGAGACGTGCCCTGCCCCGGCACGGAGCTCAGCCCCTGCTCAGATCAGCCTGTCCTGCTCCTGCCCAGCCTGCAGGTGATTTATCCTCCCCACTGAAACTCGGGGGGGCCTTTCCTTACCCACAGCTCCGTGTGGAAAGGATCTGTTTGTTCAGCACAGCGAGGGCAGGGGCAGACCCAGGCCCTGGGGCGGCTCCGTGCCCAGGGTGGCACGTTCCCTCCTTGGCACTTGGGAATAATGAGGGAATGTGGATCACAGAGCTCTGGGGGGAAAGCTGGCTGGGAGGGGAAAGTGGGGCACAGCATGGGACAGGGTCAGAGAGCAGCTGGAACCACAGCTGTGGGGCTGGGGACACTTCTCCAGGGGGCAGGAAGAGTGGGGCATGCAGGTGTGTGGTACAAGGGACAGAGAACAAGGTTGGATTAGGAATTCTTGGGAAGAAATCCTTGCCTTTGGGGGCGCTGAGGCCCTGGCACAGGGTGGGCAGAGCAGCTGTGGCTGCCCCTGGATCCCTGGGAGTGTCCCAGGCCAGGTTGGATGGAGCTTGGAGCAGCCTGGGCTGGTGGGAGGTGTCCCTGCCCATGGCAGGGGTGGCACTGGGTGGGCTTTGGGGTCCCTCCCAACCCAAACCAGCCTGGGTTTCCATGGTTGGGCTGCTGCAATCTGACTCCCAGTGACTGGTGTTTGGGAAACTGCCCCTTTCCTGCCTGAACTTCCCCTAAAACCGTGTGTGCCCAGCACTGTGGGAGCGTGGCTGGGCTCTGGAGAACAGGGGCACCCAAACCCTGCAGTGCCTCTCCTGCTGCCTGAGGGGAGGCAGCCCCCAAATCCTGGCTGCTCTTCTGGGGGCAGCCCCCAAATCTGCTCCCATCCAGGAGGGTTTTCAGCAGGTTCTGCACTGCTGGTGTGGGTGCTGGGGACTGGGCAGGCTCAGGGAGTGTTGAACATTGGTTGGAGCAGGGGCAGTGGGGCAGCAGCTGGAGCTGGGCTAAGGAAGAGTTTGGGGCTTTCCTTCCTAGGGGTTGTGCTGACACAACATCAGTGTGAAATGCTGACCCCACCAGGGATGGTGTCACAGCCGAGCTCTGCCCTGGGAACCCTTCCCTGTGTGCTGAGGGTGAGGGACACGCTGTCCAAGATGTTCCCAGCTTGCCCTTTAAGGCCTTTTTATTACTTCAGAGAGCCTTGACCAGTTTGGGAAGTGTTGGGGGCAGGAGCAGAGGTGGTTTGGGGTCACTCCCTGCTGTCCCAAAGCACAAGTAGCCATGTGTCCTCTGATCCTGGGGGAAGCCAGGTGTGGGAACTGGCCTCTCCACGTGGGTTTTTCAGGCTCAGGGTGAGGTTTCAGGAGCTGCTAAGATGATGGAATCACAGCCTGTTAGTACTGGAAAATGTTCCCTTCTTCCCAGGACAAAAGGAAACAACTTCAGCTGTGCCAGGAGAGGCACAGGTTGTTCAGGAGGAGGAATTCCTGCCTGGCAGGGGCTGCCCAGGGAGGTTTGGAGTGCCCAGCCCTGGAGGTGCCCAAGGCAGGAGTGGCCGTGGCACTCAGAGCTCTGGGCTGGGGGACAAGGTGGGCGTCGGGCACAGGGTGGGCTCTGTGGGCTGGGGGGGCTTTGCCAGCCTCAGGGATCCCGGGATTCCCTCCTGGTTTTTGGTAGCCCCCCCAACTTTTATGGCCCAGACATTTCATTACCTTCTGCTTTCCCCAGCACTGCTGGGGCCCCTCCAGGATGAGGAGCCTCAGAGTTTCAGTGGTGCTTTTAGTCAGTATCTGTTCCAGAAAGCTGCTCTTTCCTTGCTCACCCCCAGAAAACAGTCACCTGGGGAGAGGAGTCACTTGTCTGATTCTCCCCTGTCTCCTCCAGGAGGAGCATCTCCATCTCCCAGGGCAGTGATGCTGAAATACCCGGTGCAATGGCTGTTCACACTGACTCATTCCCAGACTTTCATCTGAAATTGGATTTTTAGTAACAGCTTTTCCCAGGGAGGCGGCAGCGCGGAGAGGTTGCTGTGCTTGAGGTGTTGCTTTGGTTGGATGTGGGGAACTGGGGCATAATGGAACGACTGGGAAGAGCTTTTATTCCTGAAGAAGTCGAGCTGATGGTTGCAGGCAGCTGTTGGGGTTGGGTAATGAGCGTGTGTTTTGCCACGTGGTGTTTCCTGACTGGCTCTGCCTCTGGGTGCCCTGGGGATGGGTCCCCCCTGGCCATGGGGATGGGTCCCCCCTGGCCATGGGGATGCCGTGGGGATGGGTCCCCCCTGGCCATGGGGATGCCGTGGGGATGGGTCCCCCCTGGCCATGGGGATGCCGTGGGGATGGGTCCCCCCTGGCCATGGGGATGCCGTGGGGATGGGTCCCTCCTGGCCGTGGCAGGGCACTGCCCTCCTGCAGTTGTGTCCTTCAGTGGGAGGGAGAGGCTTTGCTGGGCCCTTACCCCTCGGGCTGGGGGTTTTGGGAGCAGCAACTCGTTCCTGCTCGCTGCAGGGAGCAGAACATGTGTCAGAGCTGTGGTCACCCTGCTGCCTGCTCTCCAGAGTGTCTGTGAAAATGGAAGACATCAGCTCTCGGTGAGACCCATGATGGATAAATTTGGGAGAAGCTGTTCTTGTACAGCAGCGTGGGGAAATGAAACAAAAGGTGGATTTATCAAACAGGATGAGGTTTTTAGCACATGCCCGTTTCCCTGGTCCCTTTGCCCTGGTTTCCTTGGCAGTCCTACTCCTTCCCTGGGAGGTGCAGAGCCAGGGCACCAAGTCTTGCTCTGGAGAGCAGCAGCATGTGACTCTTGGCTTCCCAGTGCCAGAGGGCAGGGCTGGATGGGATAGTGGGAAGGAATTGCTTGCTGGGAGGGTGGGCAGCCCCTGGATCCCTGGAAGTGTCCAAGGCCAGTGGAAGCCACCTGGGCTGGTGGAAGGTGTCCCTTGCCCATGGCTGGATGAGCTTTGAGGTCCCTTCCAACCCAAACCATTCTGGGATTCTATAATTTATCAATAAATACTGAGTGTGAGAGGAGTATTCTCTCTTCCTCTACCACTTTGTGAGAGCTGCCACAATTTCTGCCCCTGTGCCTGGTGTGTGTGCCTGGTGTCACTCCAGGAGAGGGGCCCTGGCAGTGCCTGGCTCTGGACAGGCTCTCAAGGTCAGGGATGACGGGGTGGAACGGCTGAGACCTTGTGGCTTTTGGTTTCTTCTGAGCTTCCTTTGGTGTCTGCAGTGTCTCAGGCAGGAATGACTCACTCGTCCATTATGTGGTTTCCTGACTTTTAGCGATTTCTCTTTCAGTTCAAAGCCCTGATGAGGAGTGTGGTGTCCTGCTGTGCAGCACCGAGGGCTGGGCTGGCTCACGGTGGGGCTCATGGGGCTCAGATCCACTCGGGATCCTTCCCACCCCTCCCTGGGGTCTGGCAAAACACCTAAGACAGAAGCTGTGGCTGCCCCGGCCCTGGGAGTGTCCCGGGCCAGGTTGGACGGGGCTTGGGGCATCCTGGGCTGGTGGGAGGTGTCCCTGCCCATGGCAGGGGTGGGAATGGGTGGGCTTTGAGGTCCCTCCCAACCCAAATCACTCTGGGATTCTGTGGAAGTCACTGTAAGGCTGGTTTGGGCGGTGGGATCATCTTCTTGTGTGTTTGCAGAGTGGGAGTGCTGACCCTGAGAAGCGCAGTGCTGCCACAGGGTGGTCGCATCCCACCAGTTCCTCCCATGGGTGTCCCTGCACAGCCCTGCCCGGGCCACCCCCCCCTCCCCAGCTGGATGGGTCCTGCACAGCATCCCCAAAACATGGAACAGCAGAGTCCCATGCAGCTTTGGGGTGGGTGGGACCACCAGGCTCCTGCAGTGCCACCCCTGCCATGGGCAGGGGCACCTTCCACAGTCCCAGGGTGCTCCAGGCATTGGCTGTGGGCACAGTTTGATTGGGCATTTCGTCCCCCACAAGGAGCAGCAACATGTCAGCACTCAGATCACTTCACTGACTCTTACAAAGTTAGCCAATCTCGAGTTATTTCAGCTGGTAAGAACATTCCTGCCCGTGGGATGTTTTGGATTCTGCTGCTCCTCCAGAGAAGGCCCTGCCTGGGGTTTTTGGGCAGAGCAGTCGTGCCTCACAGGGTGGTACCAAAACAACTCCTCTTATCTTATTTATTCAGCCCAAACCAAATGTCCCACAGTCCTTGGGCCCGAGGAGAGGGAGCAGAGATCCCTGAGGAAGGAAAAGGGTGAAACTGAGGCTGGAGCACCCAAGGAAAGGGTGCCCAGATGTGCCCTGGGGGGTTCGAGAGCCACGGGGAGTGTGGCATCATTCCCCCAGACTGCTGGAGGTGGGGGGTCTGTCCTGGATAGCAGGGATGTGTGCTGGGGGGGCACTGCCAGCACAGGCACAGCCAGGGAGGGCTGTGTGGCTTCTGCTCCCCACCCCAAGAGGGAAATAGCCTGGGTTTGGGGAGTGGCTCTGGTTCTGGGGAGGGGGGAAAGTTTTGGATGGGGTGGAAAGAGCAAAGCACTTGAAGAAAAGTGGAGTGGCAAAGGTCCTGGTGGAAGTCAGGGGTGAAAGGGGAAGGGGGAGGATGTCTGAAGGAATTTGACTGATATTAAATCAGTAAATTGTTGCATGGAGAGGATGAAAAAGGCTGACTGTGCTGAATTAGGAGGGAATTGGTGGTAGTAAGTAACTGCTGAGCATGTGCCAAGGAGAGGAGCCCATTTGTGGAAGGAATTTGGGGGGTTTGGGAATGTGGGCTCACAGCTGTACAGTAACATCACTTTGCTGCTTGATTCCTTCCTGTCCCTTCACCTGGTGGTGGTGGCAGGAGCCTCCATGGATCACTGAGGGCTTCCTCCTGCATCTGTCTCAGCCCGTGTGGCCTTGCCATCCTGATCTGAGAGACCAGGGCACGTCCAGAGCCGGGGGATGGGTTTGGCTTTGGGCAGGGCCTGTTTCCCTGGGCACTGTTATTAGATGGTTTGTGAACTTTTGGGGTTTGACCTTCCAGCAGAGACACCCAAGGGTGTTGGTTCTTGCTTTAAAAGTCTCTCAGAGATCAAACAGTCCAATCTCTGCTTGGATTTACATTTTTTCTAGACTGCTTAATCTGAGTTGGGTCCAAGGGGTTGGCCTTTTGCATCCTGGAAGCTCCTTCCTTAGAGGGAAAAAGTCTGCCTTTGAACTCCTGCTACGACTTCTGTCATCACTGAAGGCTGGATGGGGCTTGGAGCAACCTGGGATAGTGGGAGGTGCCCCTGTCCATGGCACTGGATGAGCTTTAAGGTCCTTCCAACCCGAACTTGTCTGGGATTCTGTGGAGTGGAAAAGTGGCTGAGTGCAGTGAGTTCCTGTGGAACAGCTCCAGACCCCACTGTCCCAGAGGGCATGAGGACACCAGGGGACATCCCAGGGGTGATGGGGACACGTGGAAGAGCACGGGAATAATTCAGTGTCTTGAGGGAGGTGCTTCCTTGGAGGGTCTGCTTTGTCTGCTGTGAGGGAACTCCCATCAGCTGCCGTGTTCTGCATCCCAAAACTGAGGGAAAATCAGCCCTGGAGCTTCCAGGCTCTGAGAGAGGTGGGAACGTGGGTAAGGTCCATATTGATCACAGAATCCCAGACTGGTTTGGGTTGGAAGAGACCTTAAAGATCTCATCTCACCCCTGCCACGGGCAGGGACCCCTCCCACCAGCCCAGGCTGCTCCAAGCCCCATCCAGCCTGGCCTGGGACACTCCCAGGGATCCAGGGGCAGCCCCAGCTGATCTGCCCACCCTGTGCCAGGCTCTGCCCACCCTGTGCCAGGCTCTGCCCACCCTCCCAGCCAGCAATTCCTTCCCACTATCCCATCCAGCCCTGCCCTCTGGCACTGGGAAGCCAAGAGTCACATGTTGCTGCTCTCCAGAGCAAGACTTGGTGCCCTGGTCTGCACCTCCCAGGGAAGGAGTTGGACTGCAGAGGGACCAGGGAAATGGGCATGTGCTAAAAACCCAATCCTGTTGGATAAATCCACCTTTTTGTTTGTTTGTTTTTTGAAGGCTTTATTTGTGAATTTCCCATGCATCAGTGGCCGTGTGTGACTCCTTGAACCTGGAGCAGGGGCTGACAGTTCTCTCTGTAGTAAACAATTCCCCGCTGTACAGAGTCAACTTGGAGTCTAAGTCACGGAGTGATTCCTGACAGTGGGAATGGCTGGGTGCTCCCAGAGCTCTGTCAGGCCCTCCTGGTTGGGAATTAGAGCTGGACACTCAGGACTGTCCCTGTGCCCTTTTGCCTCCCTGTGCTTCTGCTCTGCTGCCTTGCAGAGTGCCGGGGGTCCCTTTTGTTTTCCTTGCCCCTCCAGAGGGGTGGAAATCTCTGGATCCATCCCTTACAAAGCAGTGTAATGCCCCGGCTGAAATTCCTGAAGTTGTCCTTAATTGAGGGCCAGAGTTTGAGGGGAGGAGCCCTGAGCTCGGAAGTTCAGCTTGGGCTTGTGTTTACACGGGTGAAATATGTAAACGCTTCTTTTTCCCCAAATATAGGGCCTTTAGCCTTGGCTGCCGTCCCGGTGTTTATAAAAGCCAGTTATGTAAATGACAACCCTAATAATTAAGCTGCTGTTCGCTGCTGGCCGGGGCTGCTCCTGGGGCTGGGGGGCATCTCCGGGGGTTCCTGCAGACGGTGGGACCTCCGAGGGGTGAAGGGAACCCAAAACTAAACACCAGAGAGAACCTCCCACGGGACAGGCGAGGTTGGAATGGAATGGTTTGGTGTTCAGGGGTCCTCTGGAGGTGCTCCCCTCCAGCCCTGCTTGTCCAGGGCCGTGTCCTGCTGAGGTTTGGCTGTCCCAGTGGCTGGAGCCTCCACAGCTTCTCTGGGCAACTTGTGCCAGTTGGGGCCACCCTAAGAGATGTTATAAATGACCACCCGGAATGGCCAAGTCACTCAGCAAAAAAGGGTAGTTTTAATTGTACAGGTGATGAAAATTACAGAGTGAAAGAAGGCAGCGCTGGGTGTGCCCCAGGGTCACCTCTGTCAGTACCAGCCCGTCAGGGCTCGCAGGCCCTGCTTAGGTACTGTCCAAACATACATAGTCTTTAGTTCTGGTTGAATGATTGCCTTTTAAATCTCGTCATCTGACTCTGCGTGGTGCTTCTTGGTACTCACGGGTCAGGAAGGACTGTGGTGTTCTTAGCTTCAGTTTTCACTAGCGGGGCTCTGTTGTTTAAGTTCTCTCTCCTCTTGGGGTGCTGCCCTCCGTGATCGGTCTGTCTCCCTATTGTGTTGAGGTACCCGGCTTAATCTTCCTTTCCATTGGATCTCTCTTGTATCCAAAGGCTGCTCAGTCATTAACTTTGGCTTTCTTCTTTTTATATGTTAAACTAAGTTCACGTCCTGCTTTTCGTTGCTAAATCCTCCCGGCGCATCCCGCCCAGCTGGACAATACTCCGCGCTTTCGGAATCCCACTGAATGCTCTGGCAAGCCATGCAGCATGCTTGGTTGTGGTTTTGACACGAATTAAGCCCATATTTCTCACGCTCTGGAGGTGCTCCCCTCTGGCCCTGCTCGGGCACAGCCACCCAGCCCTGCTTGTCCAGGGCCGTGTCCTGTTGGGGTTTGACTGTCCCAAAGGCTGGAGCCTCCACAGCTTCTCTGGGCAACTCGTGCCAGTTGGGGCCACCGTAAGAGACATCTTTGTAAAGGGTTCACAGACCAAACCAACCCAAACCGCTTCCCATCGTAGATGGAAATGGCTTCAGGTTGCACTGGGGGAGCTTTGGGTTGGATGTTGAGAAAATTCCTTCATGGGATGGGGATGTTTGTGAGAAATGTGGGCTTAATTCGTGTCAAAACTATAACAAAGTATATTGTATGGTTTGCCAAATTATTCAAGGAGATTCCAAAAGCATTGAATATTGCACATCTGGGCGTTGTGGAATGTGCTGTAGAGATTTAGCAACTAAAAGCAAGACATGAATTTAGTTTAACATATAAACAGGAGTAAAAGAAGAAAGCCAAAGTTAATGACTGAGCAGCCTTTGGATACAAGATAGATACAGTGTAAATGAAGATTTAGCCGCTTACCTCAACACAACTGGGGGACAGACCAGTCAAGATAAGGAGGGAGGTATCCCCAGGCAAGAGAGAGAGAACTTGAACAATGGAGGTCTGTGGTAAAATTTTAAGCTGGGAATATCGTAATCCTACCTGACCCAAAATTGCCAAAAGATTTGAAAAGAGAATCATTAAACAAGAAATAAAGAATATGTGTGTTTGGACTGTCTCTAAGCAGAGCCTGCGAGCTCTGACGGGTGCTGCTGACAGAGCGGGGACTCTGCGGGGCACCCAGCGCTGGTTTACTCGGTAATTTTCATTTTCTGTACTATTAAAACTACTCTTTTGCTGAGTGACTTGGTCATTCCGGGTGGTCGTTTATAAGAATGTCCAACCCTGGCACATCTGCCCTGTGCAGGGGAGCAGTCCCCATCCCTGGGGACGTTTAAAAGCCGTGTGGATGTGGCAGCTGAGGACATGGGTTAGTGGTGGCATTGGCAGTGCTGGGGAAAGGTTGGTCTCCGTGGTGTCTGAGGGTTTCGCCAACCTCAGGGGTTCTGTGGGATTCCAGCTCTCCCTCTGCTGTGGCACTTGAAGCCAGCTGTGTGTTGTCAGAGTGGTGGCACCTCTGGGGTGGCAGCAGGACCCCCGGGCAGGCTGAGGACATGGCACGGTGCCTTTGGTGGGGACAGAGAGCCCACCAAAGGGGCGTGTGAGTGGGGCACAGTGGCCAGGGAGGGGTGTGGAACTGGGAGAGGGGATTTTAAGCTGGCCTGTGCTGATGAGCCCGGGTGACTGGGAGGGACAGCGGGCTCTTTGTTCTGCCCATTGAGGGTGATAGAGGGGAGATAAACCCGAGCCTGGAGGCCCCGAATTGCAGGATGGAGACAAAAGACTCCTGCTGACTCAGAGAGGTGGGGTGGGAGGGAAGGTGATGGTGGCAGTTCCCAGGAAGTCACAGCCCTGCTGAGGGCCAGGCAAGTGTCTTGTGGAAGCTGCTGGAGTGAAAATCAGGGCTAAGCAAAGCCCATTTCAGACTCATTCTGAGGCTCCTGCTCGCTGGAGGTGCCGTAGGGGGTGTTGGAATGACCTGGCATTAGTGTCCCAGGCCAGGCTGGATGGGGCCTGGAGCAACCTGGGGTGGTGGGAGGTGTCCCTGCCCAGGGCAGGGGGTGGCACTGGATGGGCTTTAAGGTCTCTTCCCACCCAACCACTGGGTGATTTTGCAGTGTGATCTTTAGGCTTCATCTTTCCTCGGTGTGGGGAAGGAGGCTGGCCCCTGTCTTGGTTCCTGCATTTTGGGTGTTTTGGGGCTGCAGCCCGTGGAGATGAGGGGAAAGGAAATGGCCCATGCTGCCTGCTGAAACCTCGGGACCATTCTGTTATCAGTGCAGAGTCTTCTGCTGATTAAATCACTCCTGACCCATATTCAGGCTCTTTCTGGCCTCAATGGAAGCACCAAATTCCTCCCTATTTTTGTTTGGATCACCGTTGATGGTGTCCTTTGTTATCAGCACCTGACGGGTCTTTCTGCTGCTTTAGTCAGTCTTCATTCCTGGCATTTGTGCTTCAAATGCCCAAGGGTTTTCCTTGTGGTGGGGAGAAATCTGGGTGAGATCCCCTCAACCCTTCAGGTCCTGTTCCCTGGAGGCTGGATGAGCCCCTTGGGCACAGAGGGTTCCAGGCTCAGCACTGCTGTGTTCACGAGAGTGTTAATGTGACCAAGCTCGCTTTGTTTCACAGTAACACGACCTTCCCTTCCCCTGGTGTGAACTTTGCTGCCGTGTTCTGTGCTGTGATAACAAGCACTGACTCGGAACAAGATAATCTTGTAATATTTTGGGAGATATCTTTTAGCCTGGCTTCATTTTTCCTTCTGGAGTCCTTTCCAAAGGCAGCACAAACACAATGACCACCCTGTGTTCCTGCTCGCTGCCCCTGGGATGGATGATGGGGAGCAATCAGGGCAGAGGGACCCAGCCCAAAGTCCTGAGCTCATTCTGCAGTGACTGTGGAGAAAACCCGGAGGAAGGGAACCCCAGGTCTGCTCAGATCAGTCTCAGGACAGCCTCGTTGTTCCCGTGTCCAGCACAGGCTCCACGAGCCCAGATGTGCCAGGCTGGCAAAGGGGAGCCTCCAGTGCACTCACTGGTTTGGTCACCTGTCCTCAACTCCCCAAGCCCCATGGATGGCGTGGAATAAAGTTGCTGAGGTTTGGGAAGCAGCAGAGCACCAGCCCTGCCTCTGCAGGAGGCTCCATCATCATCCAGGTCATCTTGTCACTGGGAAGCCATTCCCTTGTCCTGTCCCTCCATCCCTTGTCCCCAGTCCCTCTCCAGCTCTCCTGGAGCCCCTTCAGGCTCTGGAAAGGGCTCTCAGGTCTTCCTGGAGCCTTCTCCTCTCCAGATGGACACCTCCAGCCCTCGGAGCATCTCTGTGGCCTCCTCTGGATGCCCCATCTGCTCCCTCCAGTGCAGGGCACACGCTGCCACCCAGCAGTGCCGTGGAAGGGCTGGCTCAGCCACGTTTGGGGCTGACACGGACTCGGGGCCGCAGCAGAATTGAGATTGTTAGTCTTGAAAAGCAGACAAAGAGGTGCAAACCAGCCAGAGAAGCCCATTCCATAATCAGGAAGGAGGGAACTGTTTTAATTGACGTGTTTTATAAACATACAACTCTTCCTCCTGGAGCGTCCCAGCTGGGGCTGGTGCCAACACTAACAACTTGGGAGTGAGAAATGGAGCCCGAGCAGCTCTTCCCCTGCGGGCAGGAGCCGGAGCCTGCTGGGCCAGTGCCCTGGGAGCGGCGGGGAGCTGGGGGGGCTGGAGGAGGTGCTGGGCAGAGAGGCAGCCGTGCCCTGCTCCGTGCTGGGCAGAGAGGCAGCCGTGCCCTGCTCCGTGCTGGCAGGGGGTTGTGGCTGCACAGGGC
>VXAU01001183.1:62462-81945 GCA_013399695.1 Formicarius rufipectus
TCCCCATCTCTGCAGCCCCCTCCATCTCTGCAGCCCCCTCCATCTCTGCAGTCCCCTCCCCATCTCTGCAGCCCCCCATCTCTGCAGCCCCCCAGCTCCCTCAGCTCTCCCAGCTCGGGGGTGTTGGACTCAGGGGTGATGGACTCGCTGGAGCTCTTGGGAAGATGTTTCTCATACTTGTGTGCCAAGTCACTGTTGACATTTGGGCAGAGGCCTCAGAGCCAGAGGAAATGGGCCTTTTCCACACTTGGATACTGGCGAGGGTGTGAAGGAGATGGATCGGGGGTGTCACTGCAGTGTGAGGAGGGGACTGTCAGCCCTGGGGGGCTCCAAGCACAGCCCAGCCTGGGCTTGCTGGAGCCTGGGGAGGTGCTGCAGGAGCTCAGGTTGGGCTGAGCAAGGACAGAGCTTCATAGATTGAGCGTAACCAAACCCCCTCTGTCCTATAAAAACACGTGTTGTGTGATGATCCAGTCGGGCCAGGTTGGATGGGGCTTGGAGCAACCTGGGCCAGGGGAAGGTGTCCCTGCCCATGGCAGGGGCTGGTATTGGATGGGCTTTGAGGTCCCTCCCAACCCAAACCAGTCTGGAATTCCATGATTCTGTGATCCCAGGGGTTCATTCCTGTCTAATAGCCCCATGGTGTTGTGATGCTGAACGTTTGAACTGGGAAGGGATTTTCCCTGGGAGGTGGTGGGTTGGGGAGGGTCTGGTGAAGTCCTGCTGGTGCTGTTGGATGACTTCAAGGGCTGAGTACCCGTAATAAACTGCCTGCCCGTCCTGTGCCTCTCCTCAGTGTATAACTGGACAGTTGAAGAGGTGGTTCAGTGGCTCATCACCTACGTGGAGCTGCCCCAGTACGAGGAGACCTTCCGAAAGCTGCAGCTGAGCGGCCGCGCCATGCCCAGGTCAGTGCCCGTGGCCCTGTGAGCTCCCTGGGGTGTGTGCCAGGGCCGGCGCCCGACTTCACATGTCATTCCTTGGCACGTGCAGGGCCAAGTCTGAGTCCTGTTCTGCTCCATTTGTGACTGAGAAGAGGAGAAATCTGGGTTAGAGAGTGGGAAGAAATCCTTCCCTGTGAGGGTGGGCAGAGCAGCTGTGGCTGCCCCTGGATCCCTGGGAGTGTCCCAGGCCAGGTTGGATGGGGCTTGGAGCAGCCTGGGCTGGTGGGAGGTGTCCCTGCCCATGGCAGGGGTGGCACTGGATGAGGTTTAAGGTCCCTCCCAACCCAAACCATTCCATGACGCCAGGCTAAGAGAAACACTGGCTGTGAGCTGGCCTAGACTTGTAACGGGTTTGAAAAACCTCAGTGCAGCTTTTTGGGTAAAGGTTCTTGTCTCTGAAAAAGGGACTTTTAAACTGACTGGGAAGGAAAGATTAACTGGGAGTAAATCCCACTCAAGTGGGAATAAAACAGGGAGGTTTTTACGGCAGCACATGGTGTGTCTGCATTTCTGCCAAGGGAGAGGTGTGGTTGGCAGGATGGCAGAGGCAGGGGAGGTTGCTGAAAAATTAACCATTGTTCATTTTTGGTAGGATACCAAACTGTTGGGTTTGATGGGAAGTCAGTCCCTCAGGCTGTCAGGATTAATGAAACAGGCCTGGCCTTGGTTTTTCCTGCTCTGTCCCAGTCCCAAAGATGCTGCTGCAAACCCTTTCCTAGAGATACCCTGGTCAGGGATGCAACACTGAGGGATTTCCTTTGTCCTGATAGCAGGGAGCTCTCAGGTCCTGCTCCCGTGGTCTGCCTGTTCCCAGTCCTGGTCAGTTGTTGCTCCAGGTGGCTGTGACCATGCCTGCTGTGTTTCCCACCCCTCTGTGCAGGCTGGCAGTGAACAATGCCACGATGATGGGCACGGTGCTGAAGATGACCGACCGCAGCCACCGGCAGAAGCTGCAGCTCAAAGCTCTGGACACGGTGCTCTTTGGACCTCCTCTCTGTGAGTAACCAACTTCCAGGGCACAGCATCCTGCAGGCTGGAAAAGACACACAAGGTCATCAAATGCTGGGGCTGTTGATCCCGAGGATCTGTGCTTGCTCAAATTGGACAGGCCTGGGTGACCCAAACTGCCCTGTACAGCCTCTCCCAAGGGAACCATCCCAGTGCAATCCCCTGGAGCCAGGAACAGGCTGTCTCTGGGTTTATGGGAGCAGCTCTGTAGCCCAGAGGCATCCTGGGCTGGCATTCCCAGCTCTGAGAGCTGCTCCCAGGAGTGCAAACCTGCTTTCTTCCCGGGATCATACATGTCCATAGGGTAAAACCTTCCTGTGGTGCTGATGGTGTGGGAGGTTTGAGGTGCTGGAGGGCTGACCCTGCCTGGTCCCATGGGCTCTGCTGCCATCCCTGGGGTGTTCTGGGACTCCCTTGTGTTTTGGGGTGTCCTGGGCTCTGCAGGTGACTCAGGCTGACCTGCCTATGGAGCAGGGAAGGGGAGCAGCAGGCTGGGTGGGAAGGTTTTCAGGATGGCTGGCATGAGGGGCTGGGCTCCTTTGATGCTCATTCCAGATCTCAAGCCCTCTGATGCCTATCTCAGCATGTTCCAGGTGCTCCCTTCCCTCTGGCTCTTGTCTGCTCCCAATTAAAGGTGCTTTTGTGTCTCTCCGTCATGGCTTTCCCCCGGGCTTTAATCAGGGAGGTGATCAGAGCCTGGCTCTGCTTGGCTCTGTGCAAACAAAGGGGATTTTAGGGCAGGCTGTGCTGCCTGTGCTTGATTTGAACTCTCCCTACACAGGATTCATCTTCCCCTTTTACTTTTGTGTTCCCAGTGCAGGAAGGTTAAAATTAAGGTGATGGTGCAAATGGGGTGAAATTCTGGCCCAGGAACTCCCCAAGCTGGAGCTGCTGAGGGCTGGAGTTTGTAACCACTGAAAACACCACTTGGTGCTGCCTCTGTTCTCTAAGTGCTTTTTTAAGTATCAGTCACAGAATCCAAGACCGGTTTTGGTGGGAAGGGCCCTTAAGGCTCATCTCATTCCACCCGTGTCCTGGGCAGGGGCACGTTCCAGTGTCCCAGGTTGCTCCAAGCCCCATCCAGCAGCAGCTCCAACCCAGCGAGGGCTGTGCTGGGGGTGGAATTGTCCTGGCAGTCCTGGATGTAAATGGGCTGATGAATGGCTTGTCATGGGCTGAGATGGATGGCCGTTCTCCCCGGTGTGGCCGTTCCGTTCTGCCCTGGGGCTCCTCTGGCTCTGGAATGCACCTCCCTGGGTCCTGGAGATCAAAGTGTTCAGTGAACCCTCCGGGTCAGGCTGCCCCAGAGCAGGAGGGCTGTCACACACCTGGGAGTGCCTGGAAGTGTTCCGGGCCACCCTGGAGCAACCTGGGCTGGTGGCAGGGGGTGGGACTGGATGAGCTTTAAGGTCCCTCCTGACCCAAACCAGTGTGTGATTCTAATACTGTGCACATCTGATGTGAGATGGGGAAATACACTTTAAATCTGCAGCTGAAGTAGAGATTTAACCCTTTGTAGAATGTGAAATGTCCTGGTTTCTGGTCGCCTGAGTGGCTTTGTCTCCAGTCACGGTGAGAGGTTGTTTGTCTGCAATAGTTCCTTCAGGAATGGATTGCAAAACTCCTTTCAGCAGCCGGCAGCAGTCGGCAGCTTTGGGAAGTGCTCGGTGCCCCTTTAGGCTGCAGGAGCTGCTCTCGTGCTGTGGTGGTTGCTGGGTTTGGAAACCTTCCTGCTCTGGCTCCTTTCCCCCAGGCAGGGGAGGTGGGAGGGTGGGCTCCTGAGGTCTCTCCTGAGGGACTGAAGCTGCTGGCATGGGGACATGGCACACGTTGCAGGGTTTCAAGGGCTCGTCTCCTCTTGGCATTCTGTTCACCTCAGGCATAAAAGCTTTGAATAACCCCAGCCTGGATGGGAGCAGCAGAGCTCCTGCAGGCTCCTGGATCCAGAGACACCCCGTTGTCCCTGGGGATTAGGGTGTGCAGACACGGGGCAGCTCATACTGCTGGGTGAGGCTTTTCCCACCCCAGGGCTGCGGAGCTTCTCTGGTGTCTCCTGTGGCTCGTGGCAGAGGCTCAGCCACCACCACTTTCCATCCTGGCCAGCTTCCAGTGCTGATCCATAGGCTCCTGCCATCCCACCAGGCGTGGATTCTGCTGCCAGGCTCCAGACTTGCTGTGTGCTGTGGCAGACAGGTCTGACCACCCCAGCTCTGTAATTACTGCCACTGCAAGGGAGTGTGGTGCAATTATAATCTGAAGATTATAAATGAATGAAGATGAGGTGATTCCTTCTTCTTTGTCTGTCCCTTTGGTGTCCTGTTCCTGTGCTTCAGGAAATCATCCAGCACAGAACAGGACAACTTCAGGTGAAACATGGAATTCCAGACTGGTTTGGGTTGGGAGAGGCCTTAAAGCCCCCCCAGTGCCACCCCCTGCCATGGGCAGGGACACCTCCCACCAACCCAGGCTGCTCCAAGCCCCATCCAACCTGGCATTGAACACCTCCTGGGATGCAAGAGGGAAGGGAAAACAGGAAAAACAGGGAAATAGGAGAGAGGAGTTTCACAAAACAAGCAATAAAATTCAGAACAATAGATATTTTTGGCAGAAAGTGAAGTTAAATTTTGATTCTTTGTGATTCTGAAGCAGTGGAGATCGAGACATTTGTGTCCTCACAGACATCTCAAGGCACCATGGTGGTAGTTTGGGGTTCAGAGACATGTAGGATGTTGTGAACTGGGCTGTCCATCCAGGATACCATCTGTCCATCCACCCTGGGACCTGTCCTGGCCACCTCTCCAAAGACCAACAAGTGGCACCTCTGTGGTGCCCGTGGGATTTCAGGAGAGGTTTCCATAGCCCCACATCTCAGGGCAGGAGTCCTCCAGGTGTGGTTTGTTCCACAGCTGCTTGTACATATACTGTGCTGATTCTGTTTAGATAGTGGGGAGAAATTCCTCCCTGTGAGGGTGAGGAGGCCCTGGCACAGGTTGCCCAGAGAAGTTATGGGTACCCCATCCCTGGAAGTGTTAAAGGCCATGTTGGACAGGGCTTGGAGCAAGGGGTAGAACCAATTCCTTTCCCTTCACTGTATTACACGTGTTTCTGACAACTCCTTTGAGCCCAGTTGAATCATTGTTTGTTTAAAGCAGTAGGATTTCCTAAGCAAACACCAACTGAATTTATGGCCCTGAGGTTTACCATCCACTCCAAATATTTACACTTCCCTGGATGGGGTTGGGATTACCTGCACCTTGGCTGAAGGGCAGCCCTGGCCTTTCCCTGGGTTCCCCAGGCTCCAGCAGTGTGACCCTGTGCTTTGCTCACTCTGTGTGCCACAGGCTTTGGGAGCTCTGTAAGGAGGGACAGCTGTGACCCTAAAACTGCAGGAGCAGGGAATGAGAGCAAGTCTGGCTGCTCTTATGGCCAGGGGAAATCAGGACATCTCTAAGTTTCTTTCCATAATTATCTGGGGCTTCACTGGCAAATAAAACGGTTTTAGGGGCTCAAGAAAGGGCTGGGGCTGGATATCAACAGGGAATCAGAGACTGGGTTGGGTTGGAGTGACTTAAAGCTCATCCTGTGCCAGTCCTGCCATGGCATAGGGACACCTTCCACTGGTCCTGGTTGCTCCAAGCCCCATCCAACCTGGCCTGGGGCACTTGGAACAGCCACAGCTTCTCTGGACAACCTGTGCCAGGGCCTCCCCACCCTCACAGCCAGCAATTCCTTCCCAGTATCCCACCTAACCTTGCCCTTTGGCAGTGAACAATCATTCCCCCTTGTCCTGTCCCTCCATCCCTTGTCCCCAGTCCCTCTCCAGCTCTCCTGGAGCCCCTTTAGGCTCTGGAAGGGGCTCTCAGGTCTCCCTGGAGCCTTGTCTTGTCCAGGTGAGCCCCCCCAGCTCTCCCAGCCTGGCTCCAGAGCAGAGGGGCTCCAGCCCCTGGAGCATTTCTGGTGCCTCCTCTGGCCTCCCCAGCAGCTCCATGTCCTGCTGCTGTCGGGGCTCAGAGCTAGAGGCAGCTCTGCAGGTCGGAATTGCTGCCTCTGGACTTGCTGTAACTGCAGCCTTTGCCCTGCTGCCCCTCTCACCCTGTGCCAGAGGCTGATGGCACCACTCACACCCAGCACAGGGTGCCCAGAGCAGCTGTGGCTGCCCCTGGATCCCTGGGGGTGTCCCAGGCCAGGCTGGATGGGGCTTGGAGCAGCCTGGGCTGGTGGGAGGTGTCCCTGCCCATGGCAGGGGTGTCACTGGGTGGGCTTTGAGGTCCCTCCCAATCCAAACCATTCTGTGATTCCATGCTTCTACATTTCCAGCTCAGCTGGGGCTTCCTTGGTTTCCTTACCCGAGTGCCTCTGGTCAGAGGCAGTGCAGGAGGAGGCTGCTCCGAGTGCTGGTGTGCTGCAGCCCGGCGTGCTTGGCCCTGGCCCTGGGAGCAGGAGGTGACTCAGGTGGAGGTGGGGCTGGCAGCGTGTGCTCTGAGCAGCACCTGGACGTGCCTGAGCTCCGGGCCGGGGGGGATGGAGAACCAAGCTGTGGTGGGTGGAACACAAAGCACCTGAGCACGTCAGCCCCACGGCCCTGCCGAGGAAAGGATTCGGAATCACAGCTCTGCAGTGACTTGCCAGCACGTGCTCCTTGGGAAGAGGATGTTGTGATAATCCATCCGGGATGGGAAGCGAGCCCAGCGCTCTCCTCGTTTATTCCTGTAGGGCTCAGTTTACACGGGAATGGTTTCAGAGGGGTGGAGCCCTCAGGTGATGGATCACACGTGGTGTCCACCAGGAGCGAGATGGTGCTTGGCTGTCTGCTGGGTTTGAGTGAAGGTTCTTCCCTCTCCCCCTGCAGGGAGAGCCCCTCCATCCCTGTCCCCCTGGGTGCTGATCCCGGAATTCCAGGCTATGCTTTGCCTTCCTCCTCAGGTTTCCACCTCCCAGGGCTCTGCCCATGTGACACACGTGCTTGAGCTGTGACCAGAGAAGGGTTTGGCTTCGGGAGGACCTTGAAGTCCATCTGATCAACCCCCTTCCAGGGGCAGGGACACCTCCCACCAGCCCAGGCTGCTCCAAGCCCCGTCCAGCCTGGCCTGGGACACCCCCAGGGATGGGGCAGCCCCAGCTTCTCTGCCAACCCTGTGCCAGGGCTGCCCACCCTCCCAGCCAAGATTTTCTGCCCAATATCAGACGTAAATCTCCCCTCCTGGGGTGTAAAACCAGCGGATACTGAACGTTGAGTGTGAGCTCATGTGACTGAGCTGCTCTTGGGTTTGTGGCTTTCTCAGCACACACTTGGGTGAGGATCTGACAAACAGCAGAGAAAATGTGCTTGACTCTGTTAGGCTTTGTTTAGCACTTGAGCCCCCACTTATTTCCTCTCCTTCAGTCACTGCATCCACACCTTTTTTTGAAATAACTGTTGTAAAAATGAGTTTCCAGAGCGAGTTGTGCCTGATGGAAAGTTTGGCAATTTGACAGTTTGGTACTTGAGCTGCCCCAGCTCTGGGGTCACAGCTGGGTTCTTCCAATTGCTTCTTTCAAATTATGTCCTTCTTATCTCTCACTGATCTTTCTTACCTGTGTGCTCCCTGTTGCCTGTGCTGCCCTAGGGGAGCACAGCTCTTCTGGGAGTTCCTGTGTGGGGTCTCTCCTGTGTCACCTATTGCCAGGCAAACCAGAGCCGGAAGATTTGGAATTACATCTTATTTCCTTTGTGTCTCCACATTGAATGAATGTCAAGCTTTTGGTTTTCCCCCTAAGCATCGACGTAGCTCATTCCCTTTGTGGATCCACAATTTCTTCCAGAACTGTCCCAAGTTCTCCTGTCACACTGTGGTGCAGACAAAGGATTTTGGAGTCGTTGTGTTCCCCTGAGTTCAGGAGTGTCTGGTCTCTTCCAGTGACCCGTCACAACCACCTGAAGGACTTCATGCTGGTGGTGTCCATCGTCATCGGGGTGGGCGGCTGCTGGTTCGCCTACATCCAGAACCGCTACTCCAAGGAGCACATGAAGAAGATGATGAAGGACCTGGAGGGTCTCCACAGAGCTGAGCAGTCTCTCCACGACCTTCAGGAGAGGTAGGTTTTGTGTGTCCACCCAGCTGGAGCTGGCACTGCTTCCTGCAAGGTCCTTATTCTTTTAGATTTGGGGAAATACTATTTTTTGCTGTTGTGGTGCCTCTTACCAGAGTCAGTCCCTTCCCAAGGGACCTGGAAAACCTGCCAGCAGCCTCTGGAGCTCAGCTGGGTGCTGGGCTCCTGCAGGGATTCACTTCCCAGGCTGTGTGTAAAGGTGTGTGCTTGCTCACCTGGTTGTTCCTCCACAGAATCAGAGAACCATGGAATGGTTTGGATGGGGAGGGACCATAAAGTCCATCCAGTCCTATCCCCTGCCATGGGCAGGGACCCCTCCCCCCAGCCCAGGCTGCTCCAAGCCCCATCCAACCTGACCTGGGACACTCCCAGGGATCCAGGGGCAGCCACAGCTGCTCTGCCCACCCTGTACCAGGGCCTGCCCACCCTCCCAGACAGGAATTCCTCCCCAATATCCCATCTAACCTTGCCCTCTGGTGGTTCCCCCTTGTCCTGTCCCTCCATCCCTTGTCCCAGATCCCTCTGCAGCCCTCCTGAAACCCCTTTAGACACTGGAAGGGGCTCTGAGGTCTCCCTGGATCCTTCCCTTCTCCAGGTGACCCCCCATCTCTCCCAGCCTGGCTCCAGAGCAGAGGGGCTCCAGCCCTTGGGGCATCTCTGTGGCCTCCTCTGGACTCACTCCAGTAGCTCCACATCCTTCTGCTGGAGCCCAGAGCGGGGGCAGCTCTGCAGGTGGGTCTCACCTGATCAGGGCAGAGGGGCCAAATCCCCCTGCAGGGGCTCCTCTGCTGACCCCACCACTCCTTGCCTTGAATTGTTCTCCGGGTTCCATTCCGTGCTTCCCGTGTGTTTCCCACGTTTAATCCCAGCAGAGCAGTGACATTTCCCCCTGTGGCAGCACAGTGGTTTCTGCTCCCAGGGGGACTCAGCCTGAAGGTGTATCAGGATCCCCAATCCCTGGAATTACCCTGGAAATCTGTCCCTGGAGGGTAAGATGATCCTCTCCCAGGTGCTCAGGGTAATCCAGCTCACGTGGAATTTGTTACCCAGGGTTGTTTCACCTTGGCCTTTGATGGAGAGAAAGCATGTTGGAACAGTGGGGACAATCAGGAATTACACATCCCCTCTTGAATTTTTGGAGTTGTGTAGAGAAGTGATACCTGAATCCTGGAGTCTTGCTTGGAAAGAATGAAAAATACTTTTGGAGGATTAAGTAGGAATACCTGAACTTGAGGCATGCAGATGTAGTACTGCAGCCTCGGGATGGGACCTCCACTCCCAGGAGCTACTGCAAAGGTCCCAGCAAAGCTGCTGCTCAGAGAAGGTGCTGGAAGAGACCCCTGGCCAGGGATCTTCTGGGACAGAGAGGAGCTGCACCCCTGGTGATGACAAACCCCTGGGGTGGTGGGGCAGTAAGGTGCAGATTTAGCAAATGGCAGAGGGGGATAGTCTGGGGCAGGAGCTGCTTCCCATGAGGTTTGTGTAGTTTTGTAGGATAAACTTGGATTTGGCTGCCACAGAAACTGCCACATTCCCTGGGGCTCCTTGGAACACAGATCCCATCCTGGCCAGTCCCGGGGGAGCAACAAGTGACCTCTGCAAGCACCAGGACCCCAGGGATGTGCAGCTGGAGACCTGCAAACAGCCCAGCTTCTGGAGTCTGTAAGATGTACCCCAGGACTGCAGCCTGACTTCTTGCCCATGTGCTTGTGACGTCCTCAGGGAATCCTCCCACCTGTGGATGCTGCTGGGAAGGCTCCTCTTCCTCCATGTGATGACACCAGTTGGTGTCTGTGAAGAAAGCAAACACCTGAGAGCGCCCAGGGGGTGGTGCCACACTGTGGACGTGCTTCCCTGCCAGTGCCACAGGGGTGTGACCTGGGTTTTGACTTGGAAATTAAGTGTTTCCCCTCTTCTGGTCCCACAGAGCTTCCTGGAGTTTCCTGTCACAGGTTGGAAATACTCCCAAAGAAAGATTGTTTTATTTTTCCTACATCCAGAAGGACACAGGAATTCCCTTCTCCATGTCCAGCTTCTGGAGCAACACGGTTGTGTCCAGGCCAGGAGGTCTTGGAGTGGTGTCCCTGCAGAGCTCCACATGCTGGGAGGCTGTTGGGAATGTGCCTGTGGGGATGGATGACCTTGGGAGCTGCTGCTGAGGGCAGAGCCTGGGGAGCAGAGAGATGTCCTTGGGAAGTTCTCCATTTCCAATAGGAAGAAACACAAACCCACCTGGGCTCAGGTCGAGCCTGAAGCCTTGAGGCAGAGCAGCTGGGAGGGCTCATCCTCCCCCGAGGGCACCGAGCAGGAGCTCAGGGGTGGGAGGTGAACTGGGGACCCCATGAGGCCTCTTGTGGGGGAATACTTCCTTTCCTCAGCCTTGGCCCCAGTGAGGTTCAGCTGTGATCCTCAGCCACTGCAGAAACATCCAAACTGTGCAGCAGCAGTTCTGCTGGAACTGGGGGCACGTTGTGCTGCAGTTCTGCTCAGAAGCTCCTTCCCCAGAACTTGAAGGCCCCTCCTTTCCAGGCTGAGGGAAGCTCAGTGCCAGGCAGACCTCGGGAAGGCGCGGGATGCCTCTCCAGGGCCTGGTGCTGTGGTTTGCTGAACAGCTCAGAAATCCTTTCGAAGAGTTGGGAATATTGATAGAACACCCTGGTTTTTATCCATTTTCAAAATACCTTTGAGAAATCCTCCAGCAGTGACACTTGCCAGTCCATTAAATGACTCATCGAGATTGAGAAGTTCCTGTCTTGGCACATCCTACTGATGCCTGAACGTGTGGGAAGGTGTGATGAAGAGGTGTGGATTGTATGGAAAAGCAGCTCCTGGATTGTGAGCCCCCCAGGGACCCGGAGCAGCTGTGGCTGCCCCATCCCTGGAAGTGTTCCAGACCCCGTTGGACGGGGCTTGGAGCAGCCTGGGATAGTGGAGGGTGTCCCTGCCCAGGGCTGGGGTGGCACTGGGTGGACTTTGAGGTCCCTTCCAAGCCAAACCAGTGTGGGATTCCATGACTGAGAGACAGGTGACATGGGGCTCACGGGTGGGGAGCTGCTCTTGACCATCCAGCCAGGATGGCCACTCCAAGGGATTATTCTTTAAGGATCTGAGGGACACCTCCAACCCAACCACCCCTGTCCTTGACAGAGCTCTGGGTCTCTCTTGACTTCCCCTTGGGAATGCTCTTGGCCAATGTTGTCTTTCCCTTGGAGCAGCTCTTGGTGTCTTTGTTGTTCACCCTGGGACGGCTCCAGGTCAGTGCAGGGTCTCCTTGGGACAGGGAACACTCCGATGCTCTCTGAGAGTCTTTTTGCTCTGAGCCACCTCTGACTTTGGTGGTCCAGCTGTTGCCCCACCACCCTCACAGACCCCTCTGGGAGTCTCAGTGTGGGTCAGAACCTTGTTTAAGATCCCACTGATCCATGGAGATGCAGCCTTTTGCTGTTGCCACCATTTCCTACTTGTTGCCATATATAATTCCTACAGATTTATTCCTGTCAGGGGGAAAAATAAGAACTTCCAGGCAAGATCAAGACATGTCTGAATTTGGGGGCTTTTGGGAGGGGAACACGGAGCTATCCCATCTGGGTGGTCAGACCTGCTCGGGCAGATCTGTTCCCCTTTTTTTAATCAAAGTTTTCACTTCTGGGAAACACCAAAAATTCAGCTCAATTTGAGGTTTATTAAAGGAAATCCGGAGGTGCTTTGGGAAGTGAAGAAAACGTATCCTGAGTATTTAATAAATGAATAAAGTTGAGCAGCTGACAGTTTGATTTCTCCCCCAGCACAGTGAACTTTGTGCCTTTGCAGGTGTTTGCTGCCCTGAGCAGCTGGGAGCAGTGCTGGGCTGGGCTGGGTGAGCAGCCCCTGCCCCGGGGGCCCCTGCCAGCCCAGCACTGGCCCCGGGTCCCGCTGTGTTCCAGGCTGCAGAAGGCACAGGAGGAGCATCGCTCTGTGGAGGTGGAGAAGGTGCACCTGGAGAAGAAGCTGCAGGACGAGATCAGCATGGCCAAGCAGGAGGCGCATCGGCTGCGGGAGCTGCGCGAGGGCACCGAGAACGAGCTGAGCCGGCAGAAGTACGCGGAGCAGGAGCTGGAGCAGGTGAGGGAACTCCTGGGGGTGGCAGCAAGGGCACAGGGGGCTTCCTCGCTCTGAGAAATCATGGAAACGTGGAATGGGTTGGGTTGGGAGGGACCATAAAGCTCAGCCGGTGCCACCTGGCAGGGACACTTTCCGCCGTCCCAAGTTGCTCCAAACCCCATCCAACCTGGTCTGGGACACTCCCAGGGATGGGGCAGCCACAGCTTCTCTGCCCAACCTGTGCCAGGGCCTGCCCACCCTCCCAGCCAAGAATTCCTTCCCAGTATCCCATCCATCGCTACCCTCTGGCCGTGGGAAGCCATTCCCCTTGTCCTGTCCCCCCAGACCCTTAGAAATTGTCTCCCTCCCATCTTTCCTGTAAGTTCCCTTCAGGTCCTGCAAGGTCACACTGAGGTCCCCCCAAAGCTTCTCTTCTCCAGGCTGGACAATCCCAGCTCTGCCAGCCTTTCCTCCCAGCAGAGCTGCTCCATCCTCTGCCCATCCTGGTGCCTCCTCTGGCCTCTCTCCAGCAGCTCCATGTCCTTGCTGGGCTGTTCCCCAGGGCTGGGGCAGCTCTGCAGGTGGGGTCTCATGTCCAGGCTCTCCCCCACCAGCACCTCCATGTCCTCCTCCCCAGGCCTGCTCCCAGTCCATTCTCCAGACCCTGGATTTGTGCTGGCATTACCCCAACCCAGGGGCAGCACCTGCACTTGGCCTTGCTGAACTCCAGGACGTTGGCACAGTCCCCCCTCTCCAACCTGTGCAGGTCCCTCTGGATGCCCCATCCCTTCCCTCAGCCTGGGGCTGCCCCACACAGCTCGGTGCCAGCCCACGTGCTGGGGGTGCCCCCGAGCCCTGTCCGTGCCACTGGCACAGGTCACAGTGCTGGCCCCAGCCGTGGCTCCCCAGGAACACCTCACTGCTCCCCACCCTCCGTGACTGCAGTGAGGTTCTGGTTGCCCTGCTCTTCTGCCCTTGCTCTCCCTCTGCCCTTCACGAGGAGCAGACCCAAGCACATCCTCCCTGCTCCCCACTACACATCCCTGTCCCTGTCCCAGTGCTGCCCTCGCTGCAGCCTCTGGGCCTCCTGCCTCCCTCTCCAAGCCATAAACTCTTGGTGGTTTTTGGAGATTTAGAACGACTTTGTGCTTCTTTCAATGTTTTCTTGTGGGTCAGAGAAGTGTATGAAGTTTGGGTTGGGAAAGCCCTTGGAGACCATCAAGTCCCATCCTTCCTCAGCACCGCCAAGGCCACCACTGACCATGTCCCCAGGTGCCACATCTGGTTAAATCCCTGCAGAGATGGAGGCTCCACCCCTGCCCTGGGCAGCTGTGCCAGGGCTGGACAGCCCTTTCCGTGAAGGAATTTTCTCAACCTCCCCAAACCTACAAGAAAATCCAAACCCACAATTCCAGCAGCTACTTCCTGTGTCACCTGGGGGACAATTCCTACCTGACTTTAAGTTGTAGATCAATTTCAAGTGAAACTGTGTGAGCCAGATCTTCATGAGCCAAGCAAATTCCTTGGGCATTCCAAGGCCACCAGCATATCCTGCTCACTGTGCCCAGTCGTTTTTGCCACCATGGATGGTGGGGAAGAAAACAAGGAAGAATCCAGGGTTTCCACTGGGAGGAGAGCACAGAGTGTCCCGGGATCCATGGGGCAGCACAGCCAGGTGTGCAAACAGTGAATTCCCTTCCTGCCTGGAATAGCAACAGCCCAGAGACCCACAGGTGCCTGTTTCCAGCCTTGCTCTCCTGATCCAACATCCTTCTTCCCTCCTGAGTGGCCATCCACCCCCTCCACAGGGTCAGGACAGGCACTGGGATACCCATCCTGACCCGAGCAGGACTTGGGGGCCTGTGTTTTGGGCCCTGTGATGGGGTTGGGTGGGCTCAGGTGCCCCCAGCCCTCGTTGCTGGCTCTGGAGAAGCCCAGGTCCCCCTGTCCCAGCTGGCAGGAGCTGACCTGCTGCTCTGTTGTTCCACAGAGTCCGTCGGGAGGGACGTGGTGGTGAGTATGGAGTGTCCCACCTGACCCACCGTGTGATGTAACCCCAGCACTGTCCCAGCGGCCCAAGGATACACAGGACATTAACCAGTCACCCCCACTGACCCCACAGCTCCTCCCAAGGCAACATATTCCCTGCTCCCTGGGAATAGTAGCCAAGACTTTCCTCTGCACCAGTTGTTTTTTGTCACAAAAGCGATGCCTGAAGAGTTTGGAGGATCCTGCTGGAGTTGTGTTCCTGGGATGTTCCTCCAACCCTCTCTCCTCGCTGGGTCACCCTCCCCCAGCCAATCCCAGAGGGGCCACAGACACAGTGGACATTGGGAGAATCATGAAGTTCATGATTCATGAAGTTCAGACTGGTCTGGGCTGGAAGGGACCTCAAAGTCCACCCAGTGCCACTCCCTGTCATGGGCAGGGACACCTCCCACCAGCCCAGGCTGCTCCAAGCCCCGTCCAACCTGGCCTGGGACACTCCCAGGGATGGGGCAACTGCAACTTCTCTGGGCAACCTGTGCCAGGGCCTGCCCAGCCTCACACGGATGAATTTCTTCCCAATAGTCCATCTAACCCTGCCCTTTGGCAGTGAACAATCATTCCCCCTGGTCCTGTCCCCCCATCCCTTGTCCCCAGTCCCTCTCCAGCTCTCCTGGAGCCCCTTTAGGCACTGGAAGGGGCTCTCAGGTCTCCCTGGAGCCTTCTCTTCTCCAGGTGAGCCCCCCAGCTCTCCCAGCCTGGCTCCAGACAGGAGGATTCTTAGTGATCCAGGTGGGATCTCAGAGATCTTCCCAGGAGAATGGACACACAAATAACTCCTGTTTGCACTGATTATCTGCAGAACCAGGAGGGTTTAGTTGTGGACACTCAACCACTGGTCCCTGCCTGTTGTTCCACACCACTTCCCCTTCCCACCATTCCCTAAAAACATTGTTTCTCTAAGTGTTTTGAGCACTCCTGTTCCCCAAACACCCAGTACCAGATTTCCTGCTCACTTATTCTCCATATCCCCAAATCCCAGATGACTGTGGTTGGTGGTCAGAGTTCCTCTGTAGTGGGAGCACCACCTGGGGAAAACCAGAAAAAAAACCAGTTTGAATTTGGAACTCTTGGACTCCTTTAGGCAATTGGATACTCGACAAACCTAAATCCCACAGATAAGATAGAAGTGTTTGACCTCTTGTGAGCAGTGCCTCTGCACTGCTCCTGGGTGGATGTTCCTTCAGGATAAAATAAGGAATTTCAGAGGATCCATCTGTCATCTGGGGCTTTTGGTGCCTTAGAAATCCCAGCTGTGCTGGGCTCAGGGAGACGTGACCGAGTTAAATAACATGTTATGGGAGAAGATCCAGGCTGAGCAATCCTTGACAAAAATGCTTCTCTTCATCCGCCCACCCTGGGAGGAGCAGGGCTGTGTCTGTGGGCTGGGATAGAGCTCTGGGAGCTGCTCTGGGTGGGTTTTGACAGCAAGGAGACCTGTTGCACAGTGTGAGGGCACACACCCCCTCCCAAGCCTCGGGGTGCAGTGGGGGCAAAGGAGGCTCATCCGTGGATCGGGCTGTCCCAGCGGTGCATTCCCATCCTTCCCTTGCTCCAGTGTGGGATTTGTTCACTTCCTGCAGGGTTTGTGTCAGGCTTCAGGTGTGTTAAAGCCTCTCCACATGGTGGGCAAGGGAAGGGAAGAATTAATCCTTGATGGTCTCCAGCACTAAAGGCTTTTCTGTGAGGTTTGAGTGTCCTCAGCTGGCTTCTCACCCACCTCCTTCTAATCCTGTGCTCACTCCCTTCTCTGGAATGAGTCAGGGTGTGTAGGAGCCTGGGCTGGGGGCAGGAGAGACCCCAGGAATGGCTGATTCCAGCCGTGCTGTTCCTGTCCTGGCCAGCAGCACACGTTTTGTGTCTAAATATTGCTCTTGCTCCAGCTTGAAGGTCTTCTCCTGCCAGGCTCCCTGTGCTTGGCTCAGAGCTGGGTGAGACAGGGATCCTGTCAGGGATGCTGCCCCCAGAGGAGGCTCCGTGGGATTCACACACAGGCAGGAAGCTCTGCAGGAGTGGCTGAGGCTGCAGGAATCACCCTGAGCATCCTCACCTCGAGCCCAATTCTCTTTTAACTCCCTCCTGCTGTTGGCTCCAGAGGGTTTTCCAGTGGTGTGTGGCAGAGGAGCTGACGTGGAGGGGTTCAGAGGGAGCCCAGCATCCTGCTGGCTGGGAGTTCTTGAGGAAGGAGCTCAGCTGTGGGATGAAGGGAACTGTCTGTGGGTGGTTCTGGTGCTCAGAGCAGCAGCCTGGGCCGTGGGTGGCTGTGCTCCCTCCCATCCCCGGGGTCCGGGCTGCCGCCGCTCCTCCCCGGGACTTCTGCTGCTGCCCTGCCAAAGACGAAGCTGTGTGGAGACTTTGGTCCCTTTTGCTGGTGCCCTGGGAGCGGGGGGTTGGCAGCTGGGGTGGGCTGGGCTGCAGGAGGGCAGCATGTCCCTGCTGCTGTCCCACCGTCCGGCCCTTCCCTGCAGGTGCGGATGGCGCTGAAGAACGCGGAGAAGGAGCTGGAGTCCCACTGCAGCTGGGCTGCCCCCGAGGCCCTGCAGAAGTGGCTCCAGCTGACCCACGAGGTGGAGGTCCAGTACTACAACATCAAGAAGCAGAATGCAGAGAAGCAGCTGCTGGTGGCCAAGGAAGGGGTGAGAGTTTCACCATCCCCGCCCCGGGTCCGCAGGGAGGACGTGGGGAGTGGAACCTGCACAGGTGGTGTCTCTGCACCTTCTTTGTTTCATGGACTCACAGAATCCCACAGTGGTTTGGGTGGGGAGGGTCCTTAAAGCTTGTCCAGTGCCACCCCTGCCATGGGCAGGGACACCTCCCACCAGCCCAGGCTGCTCCAAGCCCTCTCCAACAATGGTCTTGGACACCCCCAGGGCTGGGGCAGCCACAGCCTCTCTGCCCACCCTGTGCCAGGGCCTGCCCACCCTCCCAGCCAAGAATTCCTTCCCAGTATCCCACATAATCCTGCCCTCCTTCAGCTCAAAGGCAGGTTCTCTTTTCATGCCCTAAATTGGCATTTTTTGCATTTTTTCCAAGTGCAGCACAAACCTTCACTAAGGTGTGAGGGGCTGAGAATGATGAGGATGATGATGATGAGCCACGGGTCTCACTGGGCAGCACCTGACCTGGGTGTCACTGGAGCCCTGGGAAGGTGTGGGACAGGGATTGGTGCCCTGGGTAATCAGTGAGCAGGAGGCTCTTTGCACCTCTTCAGCATAATCCCTGCTCCAGGTGATGGACGTGCACAGGCAGTGAGGTCCCAGCCTGTGCCTGCCCATGCCCAGGATGAATCACTGCTGCGTTCCCAGTCCCCTGCATTTTGTGTGCCAGCACCACGGGATGAGCTGAGGGAGCTGTTGTGACATGTCCTTGTCTCCATGGCCATACACAGCCTGCAGTGCTGGCAGGGGAGAAGTCTGTCTGCCTTAATCTGCTTTTATTTGGAACATTTTAGCATTTCAACAGGTTTCCTTTGGCTGTGTCAGTTCTCACATCCACATCTTTGGCTTCCCTAAGTCCCAAGTTAATGCCCCTGAAGCTGAGAACTGAAGAGCTGGAGACTTTAATTTTTAATACAGTGACACAAACTCAACCTCAAACCAAAAATCTTCTCCAACCCAACATCCCCCGGGCATCACTGGGATGTGTTTGGTGGTTACTCATGGAAAAGACAAGCCAAGACTTTCTGAGGGTCCTTCACTGAATGAAGTACCTGGTTCATGGAATTGTGGGATGGTTTGGGTTGGGAAAGCCTCAGAGACCTTTGAGTGCACCCATTCCCCCAGCACTGCCAAGGCCACCACTAACCCATGGGCACAGGTGCCACATCCCCACAGCTGTTAAATCCCTCTGGGGATCAGGGCTCCACCCCTGCCCTCAAAGTTCCCATTTCAGTTCTGTTCCCTCTGATTTTTGGAAGTCTGGCAGAAGGGAGCATAAACCCCCAAGCTGCTCCTTGCTGCTGGTGAATTCCTTAGCCCTGTGCCAGGGAGAATGACATCCCTCGGTACCACCACCACTGCCACTACTCCCATGTGTGCAGACAGCTGCAGGGACTATTCCTGTCCCAGCCCATCCAGGATGTTCATGTCCTGGAGGAGACAGCAGGTCATCCTCATGCTGTGACCTTTCTCTGTTGATATTCCAGGCTGAAAAGATCAAAAAGAAGAGGAACACGCTGTTTGGAACGTTCCACGTCGCTCACAGCTCCTCCCTGGACGACGTCGATCACAAAATCTTAACTGCTAAGTGAGCGTCTGGTACCACCTCCCTTGTCCCTGCCTCCCTCTGCCATCCCTCCTGTGGCAGGGCCTGAAGTGTCCTCCTCACCTCTGCTGGGGCTTTCGGGCTCGTTTGGCTGAAGTTCTCTTGGCTTTGGTGACCTGGGGTTGGACCTGTTCCTTTTCATCACTGACCTTTTCATTTTCCCTGTGAGAAACCAGGGATCACAGTTACCTGGGGCAGCGAAAAGGCCAGTGAGGTCTTGGGAGGCTGCAGGATGCTTAAGGGATTATCATGGAATTGTGGAATGGTTTGGATTTGGAGGGACCTTAAGGCCCCCCCAGCCCCACCCCTGCCATGGGCAGGGACACCTCCCACCAGCCCAGGCTGCTCCAAACCCTGTCCAACCTGGCCTGGGACACTCCCAGGGATGGGGCAGCCACAGCTGCTCTGGGCAACCTCTGTCAGGGCCTCCTCACCCTCACAGCTAAGAATTCCTCCCCAACATCCCATCTATCCCTGCCCTCTGGCAGTGGGAAGCCATTCCCCCTTGTCATTATCCCTGGATATTTCAGTTGCCACAGTGGGTTTTAATTCCTGAAAGTAGAATGAGAAGCATCTCAAGTTTTAGGATACAAAACTGGACCACCAGACTCTCTTATTTGGGATGGTTTAAGGGGTGTTTCCCCTCGTACTGCACACTTGCCCTGTGTGTCCCCAGCTTCAGACTCTTTATTTATGCTGCTTTGAGCGGTGTCTCCCCTCATTGCCCCCCTTTCCCTGTCTCTCCCTACTCCAGACCCTTTATTTGGGCAGTGTGGGGTGTCCCCTCATGGCCCATTCCCTACTCCAGACCCTTTATTTGGGCAGTATGGGGGTATCCCTTCTCTTTGCTCCAGGCCCTTTATTTGTGCCGTTTTGGGGTCCCCTCTCCCTGCTCCAGCCCCTGTATCTGTGCAGTTTGGGGGTGTCCCCTCTCCCTGCTCCAGCCCCTGTATCTGTGCAGTCTGGGGGTCCCCTCTCCCTGCTCCAGCCCCCGTATCTGTGCAGTTTTGGGGTCCCCTCTCCCTGCTCCAGCCCCCGTATCTGTGCAGTTT
>VXAU01001183.1:82477-95585 GCA_013399695.1 Formicarius rufipectus
ATCTGGAGGGCTGGGTGGTCCCTGTGAGCTGGGGGGCTGGGGCTGGGTGGTCCCTGTGAGCTGGGGGGCTGGGTGGGCCCTGTGAGCTGGGGGGGCTGTGTCTGCTGGGGGCTGTGACACAGGGCAGACCTGGATCCATAGTCACATCCATTAGGAATCATTAACCAATATTTAAACCAGTCGGGTTTTAAATGCTTAAAGACCCAAGTTGATTGTTCAGGGTCAGGAACATCTGTTCAGGCCAGACTCCCCTGCTGGGGTTGTTTGGAGCCTCTTAATTTAAGCAGAACTGGTAATTTATAGATTATTAGTCATTGATTCACCCTCTCTGTGCTGTTCTGGTCAACTCAATGAATTTAAGCATTTACCAAAAAAACCTACCCAAAGGCATGGGCTGACAGGGCAGTGAGGCAGGAAAAGGGATTGTCCCCATGTCCCCTTGGCCTGAGCATTTTGGGGTGAATTTAAGGGACTCAAGGCCACCCCCTCCTCAGACACAGCTGGACCTGCATCCTGCACCATTCTGGGTGGGAGCAGCAGCCTGCCAGCCTCAGGGGCCTGCTGATCATGTCCTGGAGCAGAGGCTGAACCCCCTTGTGGTCACCTGGCCCTCTTTGTTGTATCCATGGGATCATGGAAAGAAGGTTTGGGTTGGAAGGGACCTCAAAGCCCATTCAGTGCCACCCCCCTGCCATGGGCAGGGACACCTCCCACCAGCCCAGGCTGCTCCAAGCCCCGTCCAACCTGGCCTGGGACACTCCAGGGATGGGGCAGCCACAGCTGCTCTGCCCACCCTGTGCCAAGACTTAAAACCAGAGCAGTTTGAGTGAGTAGAAGGTGGAGGGAGGAGCAGAGTCATCTCAAGGTTGGCTGTTTGTGTGCCATGGCCATGTCCCACTCGTGTCCAGGCTCTGGTGTGGTGCTGGGAAGGTGTGGAAGAGGTCTGGAGGCAGGTGCTGAAGTGGGACTCAGGGCAATGTAGGGGAAGGCAGAGCACGGGGGATTTGGGTAGGGCAGGAGGACCAGAGGTACCTGTGTGTTCCTAGGGCTCAGCAGACGTGGGGATTGGAGCTGTGCTTCGTGGGATCAGGTGTCCCTGGGGACATGAAAGCCTCAGGGGATGATGAGTTCCTGGTCTGTGGTGTTATCCCATCAGATTCTGAGCTGGACAGCTCTGATGAGCCCTGGCACAGGCCTGAGCTGGGCACTGGTGACAGGGATGTTTGGGAACAGTCCTAAGGGACACCCGAGCAGCTCCCGAGGGTGTGAGCTCCATGAGCTGGGCCAGGCTGAGCCTTCAGCCCCAATTCAGCCTCAGCTTCTCCCTGCTCGAGATTCCTCAAGTGACACTTTTCCAGGGAGAGCTTCCAGTTCCATCATCCCAAAGCTGGACAGTGACTCTGCCCATCCACCTGCCCACTCTTGCCCACCTCCCTGGGGGTGATAACAAGCACTGGGTACCCAAAATCCCAAGCAAGGGAGCCTTTCCCTGTAGGATTGTCC
This sequence comes from Formicarius rufipectus, assembly GCA_013399695.1. NCBI lineage: Eukaryota > Metazoa > Chordata > Aves > Passeriformes > Formicariidae > Formicarius > Formicarius rufipectus. The sequence goes on from VXAU01001183.1 coordinate 83,981, forward strand.
TTTCTCAGTGTACAAGCCCTGCTTCAGGAGAGCAGTGCTGAGTCTCTCCTGCCCACACGTGTTGCTGATGCCCCGTGGTGCTTCTCCCAGTAAATTTCATGTCTCTCTCCTGTTCCCCCTGGCTGCCCCCCAGACGCAGCCTGGCTTTTCGGGCGCCGCTTCAGCGACCGCTCCTCGCTGTCCTCGGAGGATCAGTCCCTCTGGAAATACCCTGGTTTGCTTCTCTTCAATTATATTTTCAGTTGTTTCATCTGCCCTCTGGCCTTTTTCTGGACTAAAATACATCCACCAGTTTTCCATCTTTCTGGCACAGGGCACTAATGAATTGACTCTGCTCTCTCTGAGCCATCAGCACCTGTACTAACCCCAGGAAGAGTCTGGTGGGATGAAGAAGAATCCCAGCTGCAGCTCTCACGTGTCCTGGGTGTAGTTAGGAATTCCAGAGGGTTGGGTTCACTGGGTTCTACCCCTGAGGTGGAGATTAAGGATCCAGGTGAGGTCAGGAGGAGGTGACAACATTCTCTTTCCCATCCCACCTCCTTCCTGACTGCCAGCCAGGCTCCCCCATCCCTCTGTGCCATGTTCCCCTGGAAGCCTTCAATAAATTGAGCAGTGCCACCTCTTAGGGCAACCTCTGCCGCCGTGCCCTGATGCCATGGGGATGGCACGTGGCCTCCTGGCTTCAGGTGGAAGCCTTTCCTTTGGGAGTGTGGCTGAGGGGGGATGGAGGAGGAGGAGGGTGTGCCCCAGCCTCAGCCAGGGCGTGCCATGGGGGGTTTTCCTTGGAATGCTGGGCAGGTTATTTGGGGAATGTTGGTAAAACCTGTGTCTGGAGGGAAATAGTGGCTTTGGGAAGCGAGGTGCCAACCTGTGCTCTGGAGCTCATCACAGGATAAGTTATGGAAAAGGACAGTGCAAAGGGGCAAGGTGTTGAGTTGGTAAATGAGGAGTGGAACACCAGGAAAAAGACAGGGAGTCCTCAGGGAAAAAAGCATAGCCCAAGGGAAAGAGAAACCTGTAGGAGAAACCCATTACCCCACTTAGTTACTCTGCAGTCAGATCCCCATGACCCCCACACTGAAATTTCCAAACTGGAATTGCAGCTCTGGTGCTGAAGGAAAAATGCCTTGAAATAGCAGGTGGATGCTGTGAGACTGTGCAGTGGCAGGTTCATGGCTGGGAGTGTAGGAAACAAGGAGCAACAAACCTGAGCAGTAGGAGAGACTGGGATTCACCCTGGGGTTGTGGAAACAGCCAAGTTGCCAGAATTATTTCTTCTTATTCCTTCTTCCACTTGAAATACATCCCCGTGGATCCTTCAGAATGACTTGCTGTCAGAGGAGCCCAGTGTGTCCCAGTTGGGAGCTTTCAGAGCAGGGATTGCTGGTTCTTCATTCCCAAAGGAGCTCTCCTCCTCCATTTCTGAGCTTTCCTGTCTCTGCACCTTTTTAACCTATTTGTACATTTATTTCTTATGCACATAAGAAATCCTAGACAATCCTGAACACCTTATCACCTGCAAAAGGAGGAACATCTTGTATGGAATGACAGCCAGGGGATAACACACAACCAGCCTGGTTGGCTCAGGATGAAGGTTCAGCCCTGGGATCCCCAGTTTTCCAGGAAATGCTCAGCCTAATGGAGGGGATGGTGCCCAAGGCTCTGAGTGGGGGAAGGGGCTTCCCTTGACTCTGGGCTGACCCCCAGCCCGGCTCCAGATCCAGGTGGGGGGCACAGGGAGTGCAGGAGCTGAGGAATGATGGTCACAGAACAGTTTGGAAGCAGGTGAGGCCACTCTGGGCCTTGACCCACCACTGCAGGCTGGAGGAATCAGGCATGAATCCCAAACGGTTGGGTTAGGAGGGATCTTAAAGATCATCCTGTTCCACTCCCTGCAATGGGCAGGAACACCTTCCAGTAGACCAGGTTGGGCAGAGCAGCTGTGGCTGCCCCTGGATCCCTGGGAGTGTCCCAGGCCAGGTTGGATGGGGCTTGGAGCAGCCTGGGCTGGTGGGAGGTGTCCCTGCCCATGGCAGAGGGTGGGACTGGGTGGGCTTTGAGGCCGCTCCCAAACCCTTCTCTGATTCCATGATTCCAGTGCTTGGCTCCTGGTGCTGCACTGGCACGATGATGGGGATTGAGAGCAGAGCTGAGCTCTTGGAGTGGAGCTCACCCTGGCAGCTTTAGGTGCCAACACTCACCTGCTCACCTGAGGCTCCTGTTTCGGGCAGTGCAGGTCCCACCTGAGCCATGTGATGTCCACGAGGGTGGGATGGCTCATGCCCTGGAAGTGCCCAGCTCTCTGGGAGCCGGGTGTTGGCTCTGCTGTAGGGCTGGGTGGGATTACCTGGGAGGGATGAGTCACAGTGGGGGGAATGAATCACCCAGCCCATTCCTGCTTCAAGCAAGATGCTCAGATAAGGTGTTCAGAGGCAGTTCAGAGGCACCTCCATCAGGAATGTCGGAGTTTTCCATGGGCTGGGCATTAATCCAGCATGTTCAGCACCAGCTTGGAGCTGCTTCTGCATTAAACGGTGTAACTCCTCTGGCACAGCATCCCTGGGGGTTGGCAGCTGTGGCACAGCATCCCTGGTGGGTGGCAGCTCTGGCACAGCATCCCTGGGGGATGGCAGCTGTGGCACAGCATCCCTGGTGGGTGGCAGCTGTGGCACAGCATCCCTGGGGGGTGGCAGCTGTGGCACAGCATCCCTGGGGGATGGCAGCTGTGGCACAGCATCCCTGGGGGATGGCAGCTGTGGCACAGCACTCCTGGCCGGCAGGACGTGCCCTCACGGCTGCTCTGTGTCGTTGCAGCTCCTGCCCTGCCCAGCACGGTCCGGCAGCGCCTGGTGGAGGCTCAGCACGCGCACGGATCGCAGAGGTTGGTAGAGGGGCAGCCCGAGGCGGGCCCCGCCGGTCCGTTCCGGGCGGGCCGAGTGTCCCTGCGCCGAATGCACAGCCTCTCCTCCGGACAGTCCTTCAGCTGCGACCTGCCCGGCGCCGGCCCAGCGCCCTCCTCCACCTCCTGCTCCTCATCCACCACCACCGCTCCTGCTTGCCATGTCCACCCTGTCTATTACCATCACACCACCTCTTATTTCCTCCAGATGGATTCCACCCCCGACCTGCCCCCTCCTGATGTCACCTCTGGAGCTCGCTGTCTCACTGGGAGCTTTGGGTATATTGCTGTTTCTTTTCTAGCTGCCTCCTGCCTGCTGGGCCTCGGAGCTGCCGCTTGCCCGGGGCTCTTGCTCCCACGTTCCTCCTGCCCTCTCCTCTTGGGCCTGTATCTCATGATTTATCCACTTGTTTGTTCCTTCCTCCGCTCTGCTGAGCCATTGGAGCCTCTAAGGAGCGTTCCGTGGGCCGTGCGCACACCCCGGAGCTCAGTGGGGGCGTTTCCAAGGGGCTGTGCTGCTCTTCCACTGTAGCTGAGCAAACGAGGATTCCCAGGCACTGGGTTGTCCCTAAACAAGTCAGGTTTCACCTCTGGGGAAGGACCACAACTCAACATCAAACCTTGGCCTGATTTGAAGCCTGGATTTCTTTGGGGTCTTCACAAACAAATTGCAAAGGGAACACAACAGGGGGGAGCAGGGGGTCATGTTGGTGAAATTTGGGCTGGTTTTAGGAGGTGTTGAAGTAGCAGCTCAGGAGTGTGTTTCAGAGTGACTCCTGCTTCATAGGGATGAGGAATGGGTATGTTTTGGATAAGGAACGTCTGAGGAGGGAGTTGGAGCTTCTGTTGCTGCATCACTGGCCTAGCTTGGTCCCTCTGAGTTGGCTCTTTGGAGACCTGGAGGAACCCAGGGACTGGTTGTCCTGCACATCCCTGAATCCCATGGTGCTCCTGATTCCCACACTGGTGTTAGGGAGGTGAACAACTGGGTAGGTGCCTGGTTGAGCTGGGTGCTCCGAGGGGGCCCCGACAGCCAGGCCAGGAATGTTCTGGACCCCAAGCAAAGGGTCCTGTTCCTTGGGTGGCTTTGATCTGAGTCAGGTCCTGGAGGTGGCTGTCCCACAGGGTCAGGGATGTGACCAGCTCCAGGTGCTGTGTCCCTGCTGGATCCCCCTGCTCAGGATGTGTGTTCATGGCCTGAGGGTGTCACAGCACTCGGTGGGAGGGCTGTGATGGACCATCAGGGAATCCTGCCCTGTCCTCCTGCCCTCCAGGTGTTGCCTGTGACCCTGGACAGGCCATTCCGGCTCTGTTCTCTGCTTTCTCCTTGGCAAAATTAAAAGTAGGCTCCTCATCCTCAGTGTTGGGGAGCAGAGTGCTGGGAGAAGGCTGGAATTCTCTGGGTAAGGCAGTGGGTGGGGGAAGTGTCCTTCCACGTTATTTATCCAGGCAGGACAACATTCCCAGTCACCACATACTCATCCATCCTGGCACATTGTCCCATTATCCCTTTCCCTGCAGGTCCTTGTGCCCTCGGGTGTTGGGATCTCTCCTGACCTTGTTCACCCCCTCCCTGGCTCATTTGTCTCAAAGCTGAGGAGCCTCAGGCAGAGTCTGGAATATCGAGAGGGAAATTCCTGCACCTGCTCCACAATGGAGGATTAAGGAGCAGCTTTAATTCAGAAATGTTTGTTTGGGGATGATGAGAAGCAGCATAATTAAACTCAGGATTAATTCCTGCTGAGGGGAGCTCAGTCGCAGCTGTCCCAGTTTGACTGGTAAAAGCTGGGAATGCTGCTGGTCCCTGTTTCCATTGGCCTCCCTGGCTCTGCAGGAGGGCCTGCTCATCCCAGGAGCCTGGGAGCTGATGTTTTGTGTGCAAAACAACGGCTTAAATGTGATTTTTTTTCCACCTGGGGCCTGTAATACACAGAATTGCTGCCCAGGTGAAAGACCCTGCAGAGCCTCAAGAGTGGCAGAGGGAGATGGAATCTGCTTTGGGGATCTCAGGGAGGGAAAGGGATAGTTCTGAGAGGTGAGGGAAGAATTGGGGGCCTCACCTTGGTCCCCATTAGCAGCTGGTCACTGGTGGGGGACAGAAGGAATTTTCTCTCCCTGTTCCCATGGTGAAGTCCATCCATTGAGGCAGGATAGTTAATTAAAGTCGGAACCTCTCACCCGGGATTTGCTCCAGCTACACAGCAGCGACCTCCCCACCCACCTCATCCATCCCTGCTCATTCCAGACAGCAGAAACCAAGAGTGGGGTGCCCAAAGGTGTTGTTTGGTTGCTGTTAATTGTTTTATCCAACTGCATCATCAGCAGATCCTGCTTTGATGCATCCCTAAAAACGCCGCCGCAGCCGATGGATCGCTCCTCCTCCTTGATATCCCCAGTCCTGGAGGCCTTTCCATACATCCCTGGAGATCCACAGCCTCCTGGGGAGGCAGGCAGGACAGCTGGGGAGGCTGAGAAAGGCCTTCCAGGGAGTCACTCCAAGGACCAGAGCACAACCCCAAAAATCCCTGGCTCCCCTGGTAGAAGGAAAGTGCCACCCTGAGCTTTGGGGCTGCTGGGTCGCGTTGGGCTCTCCCACATCCAGCAGGTTCCAGTGCTGGGGAGAGCTCCTCTCCAAGGAGCCGTTCCCCCCGGGAGAGGCTGGGAATTGCTGTCTCCGGAGTCCTGCTGGGGTTGTCCTGGCAGGGAGCTGCTCCCTCAACTCCTCACTCTTTGCTTCTCTTTTGCAATTGGCTTCAGAGGATGCGGCGCCAATAAGGTCAGAGCGGTTCCGGGCCGGAGGCTGCTGCGGGATCCTGGGGATGCCACGGGGAGAGGGGCTGGAGGGGCTGTGTGTGCACAGAGGTTTCTGCTGCCAGTGCCTGCCTCGGGTGGATAAAGCTCATGGAAATGGGAGTGTAGGACCAAAGCCCCGTGCCAGGCCCACCTCCAGCCGGGAAGGGAGGTGACAGCCAAAGCAAAGGGAGGGAGAGTCCAGAATCCAGGGAAATGAGTAATTCACAGCTCCTGCAGGGTGGAAGGGAGGAAACCGCTGTTGGGTTTGTGTTGAGGCTGCTCCAGAGCTCAGCCCACAGCAAGTTTGGGAATGTGCCTTAGGAGAAGCCTTTGTGCACTGGGCACGGGATGAGGAGGGAGTGCTCCGGGTGCTGGGCAGGGAGGGGTGAGGAGCGAGGGCAGCTCCCGGGCTCCCCTCCGCCATGTGCTGGGATGTGCCCAAGCAGGAGCCCCTGGAGAATCCCCTGTGGGCTGCAGGGCTGGGGAAAACCAGGTTTGTTCCAGGTGCTCTTTCTGCCCCTTCCCCTGCTCCTCCTCTGCCCCCAGCCTTCCTACCCTCCAGGCTTTCCTTACTCCATGCTTTGCTCTCCGCTTGTTTTGTTTGCCAAATCATCCCATCTTCTCACCCTCCCCTCATTCCCTGCACTCCGGTGGGATCGTGGGGCGGGGTAGGAAGTGGATCTTTCCTGCCCTCAGGCAGGTGAGCACCATCAGTGTCGGGCTTTGTAGGCTGTGGGTGTGCCTGGATCCATGGAAAAGGGCAGGGAGCGCTGGTGGGATGGAGGAAAGGTGAGGCTCCAGGTGTCTTCCTGTTCTGCTCTGAGGTTTCTAGGAGGGATAAGCTTCAGTGGCTCCTGCTGCTCTGCAGAAGTGCCTCCTCTGAAGGCCCTCTCCCGGGATCCCATTGAGGCCTGGCTGTGTTCTGGGGCAGCTTTTCCTCTCGGCCATGTGCCATGCTGGTTCCAGAGCATAATCCTCGTGGAAATCAGTGGGATACAGGCGAGGCCTTGCCTGAGCCTTACCCAGGATAATGGAAATAACCACCCCCAGCTCTTTCCTCCCTCCTGTCCCAGCTCTGAGCTCAGGAGTGTCCCCTCCTGCTGCTGTCTCTGACACAGCCAGCATGATCCCAGGAATCTTGTCCCCATGGATGCCCACTTGGGGGAACACCCAGGAAAAGGGTCATTTGGGGCTGCAGAAAGTCCCAGCAGAAGTTTCCAGGTGCTACTGCTCGGCTCCCAACAGCAGCCTGTGGGTGCCACAGCCGGAGGTCCCAGTGCATGTGCCGGGTGTCCTGGTCTGTCAGATGTCCCTCGGATTGTCCCTGGGTGGTGGGTCTGTGCCTTGTGCCAGGACATCCCCGGGCCTGGCACAGCAGGGTGGGCTCTGCAGCCCCCCAGGGATGTGCCACCAGGTGCTGCTGTCAGCAGCCACTGGATCTTGCCCTCGTCCTTCAGGAATATATTCCTGAGTTGCAGATGGATAGGCTGTGAATGAAATGGGTTAGCTCAGACTGTTGGGATAGTTGGGAAGTGTGTCTTCCTGGGCTGATGCCCCGTGAGTTTCTTCAGTCCCCCACCCTGATGATGAACCCAGAGAGAAACCAGGATCCAAGAAGGAGGGCAGGAAGAGCAGCACCAGCCACACCAGGAATGGACACATGGACCCCCCCAACCACCCCCAGGCACCCGCGACCCTCAGCTGAGGGGAGAGCAGTCCTGGGAGTCACCAAGGACTGCCGTGGTGTCACCAAGGACCTGCTCCTGCTGTTCCACCTCCTGCAGGACCAGCTGTCCAGGGATCAGGTTCCCAGTGTGTGCAGCCAGGGAAGGAATTCCCCCTGGAGCAGAGCACGGCGCTGCAGCTGCCGGCGTCACTTGCTCCCCGTGCTGCCGGTGAGATTGCTGTGGTGCCCTCTGGATTGAAACTGCAGGACTTGTGGGACAGAGGGAGAGACTCTCAGGAGCCCAGCAGGGAAAACTCACCCTCTTCACACATCTCTGAGGTCACCTCAGTGTGAACAATCCAGGTTCTGCTGTATTTGCCACTCACTTGATTTTGAAGGAATTTTTTCACGGACTCTTGACCAGATCCCTGTGGGATTGTGGCAGCCAGAAGGGTTGGATTTCCTGGAAAAGAAGATTCTTTGGTGGAGTTACAAGGTTGAATGTGAAGGAAGGAGGTGTTGCGGTGCCTGCCATCCCTGTCTGGGACATGCTGTGCCCCTCGGGGCTCTCCCACCTCCTCGATGATGATCCTGGCTCCGACTGACACCATTCCCAGGCCAAGGTGCCCCACAGCCTCACTCCTTCTCCTGGCTGTGCTGGGACCCAGCACCAGCCCAGCTCAGCATTGGGCTGTGCCAACCCCTGCAGCCGAAGTCTGCCTTGTTTTCCTGGAGAGGAGGCACTTTCCAGGGATTTCTGGAGGAACTAAACATCTGGAGATGGGTGTTCAGCCCTGGCAGCGTCTCACCAATGGCTCAGCACGTGCATGTGGTGGCTTCCACCACCCCTCCCTGAGAGAGGGAACAGGGGGTGTCCAGACAGAAATTCCCAGTAGAAGTTCCCCCTTTGCAGGTGTGTTAAGCACCAGCACAAGCCAGAAACATTCAGGAAGAGCAGGAGACTCCTGAATTCCTCAGAGGGAAGGAGTTGAGGGTTGTGGTCGCAGTTAGGTTCTGTCTGCAGGCACTGGCAGCATCCTGAGGTCTCCCAGCCCGTGTGTGGGGCCCATCAGTGTCTGAGTTTTGGGAACTGGCTCAAACATCCCCCTGTTCATCCCCATCAAGTGCCATGGCTGCTGCTGTTCCCATGGCCCAGTTCTCCCAGTGAAAGCCGTGGATCACCAGCCGTGGCCGTGACCTTCCATGGGACCCGCCGCTGGCCTTGGAAGCTCTGTGGCTCCACACGTGGGATCCGTGGCAGGTGTCTGCCTTGGATGGACTCCAGCTGCTCACCCAGAATAGCCAGAGATTTCACACCCTCGGGATTGTTCCATCCTCCTGCTGCCCGTGGGACGCGGCTCCGGCGCTCGGCCGTCGCCCGGGATCAGCTCCGGGGCTGGGACAGGGACAGTCCCGGCAGTGCCGGGGGCTCTGGGCTTCTGGGGAAGATCAGAGATGCGTTCTCCACAGCTGGGTTCCTGCAGTGGATCCAGGGCTGTATCCCAGCCATCCACGGGGTTCAGGATACCCTTGTCCTCCCTGTGTTCCCATGGGGCTGGGGACTGAGGCCCCGACTTCGCTGCGAGGGTTTGTTACACAATACCTTTGTCCCAGTATGAGGAGAATCTTTCCTGCTGGTCCAAGGCCCCTGTCCTGGGATGGCTGGGACTCTGGGCTGTGTGTGCCATCCCTCCTGTGGACACAGGGACAAGTGGCCTCCTCCGGGGTCAGGACTGGGACAGGTGCTGTGGAACCCCTGTGCCAGTGGCACGGACAGGGCTCGGGGGCACCCCCAGCACGTGGGCTGGCACCGAGCTGTGTGGGGCAGCCCCAGGCTGAGGGAAGGGATGGGGCATCCAGAGGGACCTGCACAGGTTGGAGAGGGGGGACTGTGCCAACGTCCTGGAGTTCAGCAAGGCCAAGTGCAGGTGCTGCCCCTGGGTTGGGGTAATGCCAGCACAAATCCAGGGTCTGGAGAATGGACTGGGAGCAGGCCTGGGGAGGAGGACATGGAGTGGACAGGGAAGAAGCTCCACATGCCCCGGCCACATGTGCTGGGACCCAGAAACCCTCCATGAGCTGGGCTGATCCCACAGTTGGCAGCAGGGCAGGAGGAGGTTCTGCCCCCCTGCCCAGGTGAGACCCCACCTGCAGAGCTGCCCCGCCCTGGGGAACAGCCCAGCAAGGACATGGAGCTGCTGGAGAGAGGCCAGAGGCCACGGAGGTGCTCTGGAGCCAGGCTGGGAGAGCTGGGGGGGTTCATCTGGAGAAGAGAAGGCTCCAGGGAGACCTGAGAGCCCCTTCCAGTGCCTAAGGGGGCTCCAAGAGAGCTGGAGAGGGATTTGGGATGGAAGGACAGGACAAGGGGAATGGATTCCCAGTGCCAGAGGGCAGGGATGGGTGGGATATTGGAAAGGAATTGTTGGCTGTGAGGGTGGGGAGGCCCTGACACAGGTTGTGCAGAGAAACAGTGGCTGTTCCAAGTGTCCCAGGCCAGGTTGGATGGGGCTTGGAGCAACCAGGACTGGTGGAAGGTGTCGCTGCCCAAGGGATGGGCTTTAAGTCTAGAATTCCTGAGCATCTCCCCAGTACCACCTGGATGTCTTTGTAGGTGCTGGCTTTGCCTTGATGGTGTTTTCTCTTGTCTTGCCTCTCTCTTTTGCTGCTTCCAAACTAAAGTTATTTATGGTAGGAGGGGATCTGGGGGCTCCTCTTGCTGTGCCAGGCAGGTTTGGTGACCCCCATGTGGGAGGTCTTTTCCAGAAGCAGGGAGTTTGGGGGCCACAGGGCTGAGGAACTGGGCAGCACCTCCCATCTCACACTCCCCTGCTTCTCTGCTCTGCTCATCTCCATTTCCCTCCCATTCCACACCCCTCTCCTGTGTTTGGGGCGGGGTCCCCTCGTGCCCCCATCCCTGTGCCTGTGCCAGGGCTGTCCCTGCAGTTCCCAGGGGGGCAGTGGAAGTCCCGGCCCGGCTGCTGTGCAGGGACCCCGGTGCTGTGGGGCCGGCCCCTGCCCGGCCGGGGGGAGCGAGCTGGGACTCGCCATTTGCCCCTTCCTGCCCCTCTCCCCGGGGCTCCGGGAGCCCCCCGGCTTTGTCATCCCCGGCAGGCACCAGGCTGGGCACGAACCACTGTCGGGGCTCGCCCTGGGCATGGCTTTGCATGGGCACGTCCGAGCTCTGATCCCTCCCGCCGGGATTAGAGGTTGGGACGGGCTGAGCCCGGAGCAGGGGGAGGTCGGGCGGGGGCTCTGTGTGCATCGGGGGGCGAGGCCGGGGGTGGGCACACACACGGATGGTGCTGAGGGACCCTCTGGCGAGGGGGAGGCACAGGCGCTCCGGGGCTGGGCACGCTGGGAGCGCTCCCAGCTCCCGCTGGGATCCGTGGGGGAGAATCCACTCTGTCCCCGTGAGCTCTCTTTGCTTCCCTCTGCTTCAGAGCGTACTCACAGCGAGCCCCGATGATCCCCGTGCGGGGTCTGCACTTCGGGGAGGGGGTCACTTTGCCCCGTGTGCGGTGGGTGGCACTGGGCAGGACGAGCTCCCGGTCCCTGTATGTGCCCCATCCCTATATGTGCCCCCCGTGCCGTGGGTGGTCCCAGCACTCGTCCAGAGGAGCAGAACGCCGGGTGATGTGGCCGGAGCGGGGTGGGCGCTTGTCCCAGTGCCCTTTGCCGGGGGTCACTGCAGTCCTGGAGGGGTCCCCCTGCATCCCCCGCCCGCCCTCAGCAGTCACATCCGTGTGTGTGGGGGGGGATGTCTCTGTGTGTCTGTGTCTGTCTGTCTCTGTGTCTGTCTGTCTCTGTGTCTGTGTGTGTCTGTGTGTGTCTGTCTGTGTCTGTCTGTCAGTGTGTCTGTGTGTCTCTGTGTGTCTCTGTGTGTCTGTGTCTGTCTCTCTGTGTCTGTCAGTGTGTCTGTGTGTCTCTGCGTGTCTCTGTGTGTCTGTGTCTGTCTCTCTGTGTCTGTCAGTGTGTCTGTGTGTGTCTGTCTGTGTGTCTGTGTGTCTCTGTGTGTCTCTGTGTGTCTGTGCGGGCTCAGCAGCATCCCGGGCCGGGGTGGCACTGACGACCTGTCTCTGCTCCCCTCCCACCGCAGAGACTTGACTCGCTGCGACTCCGACTCGTCCATCCCGCACCTGAGCGACCACCAGCGTGTTGCCAGCTCGGCTCCCAAGCTGCTGGCTGCCCGGCCGGCGCTGCTGACCCGCTCCGTGGAGGAGGCTGCCCCCGGCCCCCCGCGCCCCGCC
>VXAU01001183.1:103851-125374 GCA_013399695.1 Formicarius rufipectus
GTCCCCACCCCTTTGGTCCAAGGGGGTGCTGGCCCAACTGAGGGGTCCCCAGCCAGGGGGGGCAGGGGGTGGCCCTCAGCTGGGTCCCCACCCCTGGGAATTGGGTTTGTGCAGTTTTAGGTGGGAATTCCTTGGGGTGGAAGTGGAGCTTCCCTTCTCCTTGAGCCCCAGCTGAGCAGGCTGCCCCTGGTGATTGCCACAGGGTGGGCTGGGTGGGGGGACAGTGTCCTGAACCGGTTGTGCCTGTGCTGGACTGGTGTGACACGGCCCCTTGTCCCCAGATGGGCGCCAGGAGCGCGTCATGTTCGACAAGATCACCTCGCGCATCCAGAAGCTCTGCTATGGGCTCAACGCCGACTTCGTCGACCCCGTGAGTCCCACCCTGCCCCTCTCCCCAGCCTGGAGCTGCCCTGACCCCAATTCCTCCTGGGAAAAAGGTGCAAACCTGCACTGGAACTTCTGGGGTGTCCTGTGTTGGGCAAGGAGTTGGACTTGATGATCCTGGGGAGCCCTTCCTGCTCAGGATGTTCTGTGGTTCCATGAACTCTTACCAAACACTTCCATAATGTGTTTGTTCCGATTCCTGAGGGTTTTTGCTTCTCAGACGCAGCGACTGTAGAGGCAAAATCCCCCTTCTGTTGTAGATCTCTTTTACCTCAGACCTTGTTGAAGACATTGAACTTCTTGTGCTTAAAAGGTTTTGTTGGTCTAATTCCCGTTTTGGATTTGGTGGGTTGCTCTTAGTGTTGACCTGCAAAGCTGGAGCAATGCCATATGGAAGTAGCTCTGGATCCTCTCCTGGTCAAACAACAGAACAGACCCCCCTGTCACTGCAACATTCCTGCTTGGTTTTCCGAGCTGTGCAGGATTTGGGGTGCATGTTGGAAGCTTCTCCTTCCAAAGCCTGTGCACAGGATAACTCCTCCATGGATCTACTGATGTCTGTGAGATTTTTGTGCAGATCTCAGACCCAGCCTGGTATTTGGAAGACACCAACTGAGGTTCTTCCTATCTCCAAGTTCTCATGATCCATTTTCCTGTCTGAAATTGCACCTATCTGAGAGTTGCCATTGGTTCTGCACCCAGAAGTTTTTGGGATGGAGAGCAGGGGGAGCACATTGGTGACTTGGCCACTGGAGCACAAAGGGTCCTGACTTGCCCTCTATGTCCTGGGAGTTGATTTCACAGAATATTCTGGGTTGGAAGGGACCCACAAGGTTGAGTCCAACTTTGAAGTGAATGGATCAAACCCACAACCTTGGTGTTACTGGCACCGTGCTCTGACCAACTGAGCTCATCTCAGGGTCTGAGGGCAGGAGTGAGATTCTAACTCCTCCTAACTTGTAATAACTCCAAATTCTTATTTATTCTTCAGTCCTGTGTGAAGCTGAGTTTCTCCTTTGAGAAAATCTGCTGGGACTTGGATCTGCTTGTGCCAGAGGCTTCCCAAGCCAATACTAACCCTTCCAACCTTGCACTAACATTCCCATGAGGTTGTAGATATCACGAGTGATACAAAAGGTAACAATGCAAAAAGCTTCAGCAGAAACTGCTGTGACCAGGAAGATTCTGGCCTGGTCAATCCTCTTGCTTGCAAACCATCCTTATACAGAATCCCTGACTGGTTTGGGTTGGGAGGGACTTTAAAGCCCACCCAGTGCCCCCCCCTGCCATGGGCAGGGATGCCTTCCACCAGCCCAGGCTGCTCCAAGCCCCGTCCAGCCTGGCCTTGGACACTTCCAGGGATGGGGCAGCCACAGCTGCTCTGCCCACCCTGTGCCAGGGCCTGCCCACCCTCACTGTGAAGGATTTCTTCTCAATATCCCACCTAACCCTGCCCTCTGGCAGTGGGAATCCATTCCTCCTTCTCCTGTCACTCCAGGCTCTTGTAAATAGTCTCTCTCCATCTTGCTTGTCAGCTCCTGCAGGGACTGGAAGGCCACAATGAGGTCCCCCCAGTGCCTCCTCCTCCCCAGGCTGGGCAGCAGCAGCTCTGGCAGCCCCTTTGGTGTGGTGCTTTGCCTTTCCCCGGGGGCAGAGCGAGCTGTGCTGCCCGCAGCGAGGCCGTGGCCCTGGCTGACCCCCCAGGCCGTGTGCTCCCTGAGCCTGGGTGTTGCTCTTGCAGGCACAGATCACCATGAAGGTGATCCAGGGGCTGTACAGCGGGGTCACCACGGTGGAGCTGGACACGCTGGCCGCCGAGACCGCCGCCACCCTCACCACCAAGCACCCCGACTACGCCATCCTGGCCGCCCGCATCGCCGTGTCCAACCTGCACAAGGAGACCAAGAAGGTCTTCAGTGGTGGGTGGAAGTCTCTGCCTGCTCGGGGCAGAGTTACTGACAGGGCACTGGGAGCTCAGAGGGGTGGAAATGGGGAAATGTCTTAGCTGGGACTTCCTGAGGGCCCAGGATGGGGGAAAGTGCCCTGGAGGTGAAACCCACGAGTTCCGGGCGTGTCAGAAGGAAAATAGAATTGCTTGGTTTGTCAAAAGCAGTTGTATAAATGGAGTGAGGAAAAAGGTGGTGGATTGAGATCAGGTGACACTCACTTTCCTCCCCTTTTGTTGTGTTGCAATGGGGTTTTAAGAGAAGTTGTGGCAAATACATTTTTAAGGAGAACAGGTTACTACTGAGCAGGTAGAACGGTTCTGTGTTTGTGGGGCTGGAGAAGGTTATTTCAGAGGATGGGCTTTCCTGCCTCTTCCATCGTAATTCCAGTGCCAGGTGATGCAGGTACAAGCCTGGGGATGTCCTTTTCACTTCCCTTTCCATTGCAGATGTGATGGAGGATCTCTACAACTACATCAACCCTCACAATGGGAAGCACTCCCCGATGATCTCCAAGGAAACTCTAGACATAGTGTTGGCCAACAAAGATGTAAGTAGCACTTTTTTTCCACTTCTGAGTTTTCAGAATTTGGTGAAGTACTTCAGATAATTTATTTTTCTTATTTCTTAAGCAAACCATGTTGATTTAGGCAAAAAGCCAATGCAGAAGACAGTGCACAGGATGACTAGAGAATTTAAAAGAGGGGATGGAGGAGTTTCCTTCCTATAAGGATGTTCCTGTAGTAGAATATTTCCTTGAATGTCCCCATTGCAATGATCAGTGCAGCTGATCAGAGAAAAAGTACCCTCTGCTGGAACAAAGTGAGGCAGCACAGAGGGGACAGAGGAGCTTTGGGTTCAGGTTTCAAGTACTTCCAGGTCTATGTTCCTACAGGGAAGGACACTTGTCCCTTGGTTCAGTGTTTTGTTTCGTGCTGTCCAATTAGATTTCAGTAAATTTAGCCAAAATTTAGCCAAAAACCTGAACATTTTACATGGAAAAAGGGTTGTTAAACCTGTGCTTTTGTTGTTTCAAGGAAAGTGCTGTTCCTGCTTCATTCCTGTGCTCCAGGGCATGTTTCACCAGAGCTTTGGGGTCAGAAATGCCAGGCAAGGATCACACTGTTCCACCTTAATAGAGCCCCAAGGGTGGATTGTAAATGCCAGTTTTGTCTGTTACTCCCTTTCAGCGCCTGAACTCTGCCATCATCTATGACCGAGACTTCTCCTACAACTACTTTGGCTTTAAGGTAAAGAGCACATTGCTCAGTCTTTTGGGAAGGATGGGAATGCTTGTGGGTTTGTTGGGGTTGGGGCAAGGTGGGCACTGGAGGACGTGGGACATCAATGGGGTTATGAAGGACAAAGAGTGAAAATCTGCACAAAGTAGCTCCCAGTGGGATAAATTGTGGAGTTTTTCTTGCTGCTGAAGAGTTGTAACTGTCGGGCTCTGTTCACAGCAGATCACACTGAGTGCTGTTGAGTGCCATTCCTTAAGGAATAATCTGATCCTTAATAAACCAAAAGAGGGATCTTTTCTTTCCTGTGGAGCAGTTGCTCTCAGTGTGTCATCCCACACCTTTATTCTCTCACATGCTGCTGAAACATCTCCCTGCCCCGAGCCCAGTGTGCTGAACCTACCCTGCTTCCCTCACACCCTGCTGTGCTCTGATGGATTGTTTTTGGAAATGGTGTCATGTTAGGGCCTCTCAGGAGGGTTTGGGGCCCCCTGAAGGGTTGGTGGGAGTGTTCCACTCTTCCATTGCTCTGGGTATTCCTGGGAGGTCCTGTGGGTTGAGGGGCAGTGTGGAACTGTGGCAGTGCTCTGCACTCTGTAATCCAGAGTCCTCAGTGTTTTATTCCTCCAATGGACTTGTGGGTTTTTGGTCATAATCACCTAATTTTGGTACTAAGGAGAGGAGGAGCAGAATGCAGGGCTGGTGAGGCCTGGGCTGAGGAGTTGCTCAAGTTGGGAGATAAGAGGATTTTATTTAAAAATTCAAATCTGTCTGTCTGCTAAAATCCATCCTCTCTTTTTAAAGACTCTCGAACGCTCCTACTTGCTGAAAATCAACTCCAAAGGTAAGAGCTGTTCCTCATGCTAAGCAATTCTTCATTCATTTAATTAAATTAAGATTAGCTTCAGTGCTGTCAATGATAGTTATTGCAAGCCCTTGGCCTGGGAATCCTCAGACACCAGAAAGGCCAGAGGTTAATTGCAGTATCATAAAGCTGAAAGGTAATTGGGTTCTGGGTTGGATATTTGATTGGATTTTAACTGTTATTACAAGTGAGGTTGTTTCCTCCTCCATGAGAGCACTGGAGCAGGTTGTTCCTTGGGTTTTTCAAAGCCTGACTGGATAAAGTACTGAATACACAGGCCTGTTGCTCTTAGCTGGCTCTTCTTCAAGCAGGATTTGGGAGGGAAACCTCAAGTTCCTTCCAACCAGAATTACTCTGTAATTCCATGAGAACTCTGGCTCTCAGGTGTCCCACTGCATGTTGTTTGTAGCTTGTCTTCATGACCTCTGTGTGTGTCTGTGCTGACAGTGGCTGTCACACTGAGCCTGCTTCTTCCCCACATTTCTGGGTGTAGTTGGGGGGTGAGAGGCTGGACAGGACCCACCCACGTGTACTGGGACACCAAAATTCCATTGTCCTGGGCTGATCCCACAGCGTGGGAGGGGGGATTCTGTCACTCTGAGCCCTCAGGTGGGATCCCATCTGCAATGCTGCCTCCTGCCCTAGGGGCCCAGCACAGGAAGCACATGGAGCTGTTGGAGAAAGTCCAAAGGAGGCCACAGAGATGCTCTGAGGGCTGGAGCACTCTGCCATGAGAAAAGGCTGAGAGAATTGGGATTGTTTATCCTGGAGAAGAGAAGATTTGGAGTGACCTAACTGTACCCAAAGGGAACCTGCAAGAAAGATGGGGAGAGACTGTTTACAAGGGCCTGGAGTCCCAGGAGCAGGGGAAATGGTTTCCCACTGCCATAGGACAGGGTTAGATGGGATACTGGGAGAAATCCTTCCCTGTGAGGGTGGTGAGACTGACAGGACTTAAAGAATGCAATGAATTGTCTCAAAACACTGTGTTAGATGAAAACTCCTGTAAGAGAAGCCCCCATGACAGGAATTTGTGGTTGACACAGACTGGAACAACAGGAACCAGGCCTGGTAAGGCAAATGTGGGTAAACTCGAACAAAAATTCTCACCATGGAAAACTGAAAGGAAAGCCTTAATTACAGACCTAAACACAGGTGAAGGTTTGAAATCAGCACACCGACAAAATTCCACGGTTCAAGCTGTGGGACAGGCAACAACTGCTTGCACCCATCCCAAGTTGTGAGAACATCTGAGACTCCCTGTGAATATCCAGGACTTGGACTGTATTAAAGTAGTATCCCAGGAGCACAACTTTGGGACGCTCGGCACTGAGAAGACCAGAAGGACCCGGGGGGAAGCTGTCGTGGTGGTGATATCTTTATCTGTTTTAATCTGTCTCTCACCCCCTTCTTCTCTCTTTATTCTCACTGTACTTCTCTCACTGTACTTCACATTTACTGTTAAATAAAACCATACTATTGAGTTTGGCATATGGTCTCATTTGCACCCTGATTTGGGCAGAGGCATCTCTTAATAACTGGATCCGGACAGAAGCCCTGAGTCAGGGACTGAAATGGTTAATGGCTTAAACGTCAGGATCACCAAGAGACTTATCCACTGCAGCAAACTGCAGAGAAACAGCTGCTCATCTGCCCAACCCACCCCTCCCTGGATATACCTCCTAATTTGGACTGGAAAAGGACCTAGAGATAAGATAAGGGGTTCTATTGTCCAACTCTCCCAGCTGCAGAAGGACCTCCACACCTGAAACTACAAACTAGATTTCCAGACAAGGGAAGAGGCTGATTAGAGGCAAATCCTTTGAGGTGGGATGGTCCTTCTAATCAGGCCAGTGTCCCTTACAGTATGACTCAGCTGTGATAACCCCTGGGGAAGTGCCTGAGACAGTCACACCTGGTTAAGGGCTCAGGACATGTCCCTGACCCAGCATCACGTCACCCCCCTGTGTAACTCCCCACCCAGGGGAGGTACCAGGCCTTCCTACCTGAACCTGAGCTTATGGAACTCATGAAATCTGAGTTTGATGGACTGCCCCCACAGATGAAGACCATCACTGTGACCGGACTGTGACCACCACTTCAACCAAGACCATCACTGTGACAGGACACCCACTTCAACCAAGACATTGAAGCTGGAGCTACCACGTCTCCTTGCAGGATCCACTGGGTGCTGACTGTGTATCTCTATTTTTATCCTTTCTGTCTCTTGTTTTTCTTATACATTTCCTTAAGTGTTTATTTTATTACTATAGATAATAATAACCAAATGGTTGTGTGAGAAATTATATGCATACAAGTGCCCCAGACACCAAGGCATGGCCAAGGATCTGGGGAAAGCTTGTTTGTGAAACACAGAAAGACTGATAAATAGAATGCTAGTTTACACCAGGCAGACAAAACACAGAGTGCCTGTTCTCTGATGCCTTTTTTTTCTGGTGCTATTTTTTCCCACCGTGAGCAACTCTTTTCATAGAATCAATTGGGTTGGAAAAGACCTCCAAGATCATCGAGTCCAACCCTTGATCTAACTCCAGTCCATTTACCAGATCATGGCACTGAGTGCCACGTCCAATCTTAGTTTAAGAACCTCCAGGGACAGTGAATCTACCACCTCTCTGGGCAGACCATTCCAGCGCCTGATTACTCTGTCTGTAAAGAATTTCTTTCTAATATCCAAACTTTGAAAACTTTTGTCCGACAGGCTCCCATACCTGTTGTCTTTTGCAACCAAATTGTTCTAAAATAAACCCTACATATATATTTAGAAACACCAGCCACTGAGTGTTGTTTCACTGTAATCCACCCCAAGGGATCTGTTACCAAGATCCTGGGTTACCCTTGCCTTCTGGGGCAGGTGTACTGGTTTAGAGTTAAACCGGCAGGAGAAATGAATCCAACTTGGAACAGGATTGCAAGTCAGAATAACAATTTAATAAAAGATCACAAAATACACTGAGACAGAAGGAAGATTCGTTTGTGCAACAAAAACACCAGATGTACAGCCCAGCACAGTGGGGCACGAGCAGGATGGAGCTCACCAACCCCTGTGCTGAGCACCGTGTAGCCCCGCCCTGAGTTCAAAGTAAAAAGAAAACAAGAAACAAACCTGCTGGTGACAATGATGGTGGCAGTCCGGTGGCTCAGTCTGGTCGAGGCTCTGCTCCTCCTCTGGATCCAAAGAGAGCCCCCAGTCCCAAACTCCAAGCTTATCTCCACTGGGGCTCAGATGGGAATGTCCAGTCCCTCCCCCTGGGCGAAGACTTTCACAATGGGTGATTTACTCTGTGAGGTGAACAATGGCATATTTTTGGCATCACTGATGGCCCATTAGCAGATATGACCCCTCAGGTGGGTGTGGAGGCAGGAGCACTTCCTTGTCTCACAGAAGTTCCTGAACACCCAGCTTGTACCCTGAGGGGTGGGGTGTGCCCTGGGCAGCTGCTGCCAATGGGCCGTTGTGAGCAGTTCATGGGAAAAATGACATAGAGGGTTTAGAATCCACACCCACCCAGTGACCAACTGATCCTGGCTACTAAAACCAGGACAGCAGGTTGTAACACCCTGGGACACCGAGAGAAGCTGTGGCTGCCCCATCCCTGGAAGTGTCCAAGGCAAGGTGGGACAGGACTTGGAGCAGCCTGGGCTGGTGGAAGGTGCCCCTGCCCATGGCAGGGGGTGGAATGGATGGGCTTTGAGGTCCCTCCCCACCCAACATAATCTGTTGTCTCTGCTGTGCTCCTCCCCAGTTGCTGAGCGCCCGCAGCACATGCTAATGAGGGTGTCTGTGGGGATCCACAAGGACGACATCGATGCTGCCATCGAGACCTACAACCTGCTGTCGGAGCGCTGGTTCACACACGCCTCGCCCACGCTCTTCAACGCCGGCACCAACCGGCCCCAGCTCTCCAGGTACCCGGGCTGCCCCGGCCCCCAGTGCCCACAGGGCAGGGGCAGAGCTCAGGCTGGGCAGGGCAAAGCCTTTAGCAGCCTCTGAAAGCAGCAGCTGCGTTTCTGTGAGTGTGTTGCGGAGTTTTGAGCAGCTGCTGTGCGATTTAAGCTGTATTTGGGGAAAAGTACAGGGGTTTCTGTGAACTCCAGAGCCAATGGAAACCTTTGCATGGCTGTATTGTGTTGAGAAGTTCCTGCTGGGCATGGTCTGCTTCAGGTTACAGAATGAATCCTGAGAATTGTGTTAGACAACATGCTAAAAGCAGCAAGCATAACTAATAGGATTTTGATATCATATAGATTTATGTTTTATAAAGGTTTGTATCATTGTATAAGGAAAAGGTCCTTCTACCAGAGGGTGGTGGGTGCTGCCCAGGCCCCTCAGGGCAGTGGGCACAGCCCCGAGGCTGCCACAGCTTCAGAAGCCTTTGGGCAGCGGGACAGGGGGGAGTGTTGGGGTGTCCTGGGCAGGGCCAGGGGTGGCACTGGATGAGTCTTGTGTGTCCTTCCAACTCAGGATATTCTGTGTTTCTGTGATTAAAAATCTTTGATAACAGAGCTATCAGCAGTACAGGTATTCCTTGTGATGTTTTCTGAGACTCCCCTTTATTCCACTTCACACCAGTGGGTTTCCTTTGTGGAGCACACTACGGGCTCCGTGTTTACCCTGTGTTTTTGCAGCCTGGTGAAACTCTCTTGACTTTCCTCCTTTGTTTCTACCAGCTGCTTCCTGCTGTGCATGAAGGACGACAGCATCGAGGGCATCTACGACACCCTGAAGCAGTGTGCCCTCATCTCCAAGTCTGCTGGGGGCATCGGCCTGGCTGTCAGCTGCATCCGTGCCACGGGCAGCTACATTGCTGGGGTGAGCCTGCAGTGGGGCTGGCACAGGGGTCCTGCTGCTCCCAGCAGTTATCTTTGGTTACCAAATCAGTGCTGCTTTGGCTGGCTCAGTTTAACCCAGCAGTGGGTCTCACTTAGTACTCCTTCTCTTGCCCTGAGGCAGGAAGGTTGTGTTCCCTTGGTGTTTTGGCTTCCTAATGGAAACCTTTCCAAAAAGAGGATCTTATTCCACTGTTTGAGAAGACAATTCCAATTTATTTATGTTTTAGCAGCCTAGGAATGTACCCTGGTGCATTAGGACTTTGCTTTCCTGTATCTCTGACTGCTCCACAACTTCTGCGGATGTGTGTTTGGGGGTTTTTGTCACAAAAAATCCCCTTCAAGCCTTTTGGGTGATATAATAGAGGAAGGAAGTTAGGAGAGACATTTTATTAACTCTGGGACCAGTAGCTGTTTTATACATTTCTGTCTATTTTAAAAAGAGGGCTGGGGAAGGCACTACAACTGATTGGGGTTGATCAGTGTAAGAGCTCTGCAGACTGAAAGACATGCAGGAAATGCAGACCTGTCCCGTCAGGGAATTGCTTTTCAGCATTGGTGCTTTTCCTGTGTCTCTGCAGACAAATGGAAACTCCAACGGGCTCGTTCCGATGCTGAGGGTCTACAACAACACTGCCCGTTACGTGGATCAAGGTGGAAACAAGGTACTGGCCTTCCATTAAATAGGGTCCAGAAGGAGCCCTGGGTCAGAGGGGGAGGTTCTACACCTGGGAAGGGCTGTCCCAGTAACATCAGGGAGCTGATGCTGTGGCTGTGGGTGACACATAACTAAAAAAGAGTGTTCTCCCGACTGTGTTTATTCTGGTGTTCCCATTCAGTGCCCAGCTGGTTTGGGGTGTTCTGTGCACTCAGGAGCAGAGGAGGAGGTTTTCTTTCCAAGGACAGTTTATTCTGATCTTGACTGTGTTCCATGTACCAGAGACCTGGGGCTTTTGCCATCTACCTGGAGCCGTGGCACCTGGACATCTTTGAGTTCCTGGACCTGAAGAAGAACACAGGGAAAGAAGAGCAGAGAGCCAGAGACCTTTTCTTTGCCCTCTGGATCCCTGATCTCTTCATGAAACGCGTCGAAACCAACCAGGTGAGAAGCCTGATTGGCACAGAATAGGTCTGTCAATGGAGGGACAGGGGACAGAGCTCAGGAAG
Source organism: Formicarius rufipectus (assembly GCA_013399695.1). NCBI lineage: Eukaryota > Metazoa > Chordata > Aves > Passeriformes > Formicariidae > Formicarius > Formicarius rufipectus. The sequence continues at coordinate 114,303 of VXAU01001183.1, forward strand.
GGCTGCAGAGCTGCCTTGCAGTTGTTCCTTCTAGAAATTTCCTTAAAGAGCTGCTGCCCCTCGTTTGAGAACTTGACTGGGCAGGTAGAGAATGGAGCTGGACAACTTCAGTGGGATACTTTGCTTCAGCACTTAATCTTGCAACCTGTGACTTATGTCCTCAGACTATTAGACTAAATTTTTACTCTGGAGTTTCCTTAAAGCATCAGAATTTTCTCAGTAGATTGTTCCTCTGTGCCTGCTTGTATTTCACATCGAATTCCAGCCTCGTTTGGGTTGGGAGGGACCTTAAAATTCATCCAGTGCCACCCCCTGCCATGGGCAGGGACACCTTTCACCAGCCCAGGGTGCTCCAAACCCCATCCAACCTGGCTGTGGACCCTTCCAGGAATGGGGCAGCCATAGTTTTAATTAACAGGGTGTCTAAAGATTTCCTCTGAGTACTTTTTCCTTCTTACAGGATTGGTCCTTGATGTGTCCAAATGAGTGTCCTGGTCTGGATGATGTCTGGGGAGAGGAATTTGAGAAACTGTATGAGAGGTAAGAAGAGTGAACAGACCTGTAAATTGTGTCATCCTCTCACAGAGCTGCTCCTGTCCCGTGGGATCCAGAGCAAGGCACAGCCTTGTGGGCAGGGGATTCATTATCAGACTGATAAAAGTGTGAAGATGAAGGATGTGTCCTTCACACAGTGACCTGCTCAAGGTACAGCTGTGTGTGAATGGCAATTTAAGCTTTTTAGAGGGCGATCCTGAAGAGATCCCCACCTAAAGCACTCCATGGCTTTGTTTGTGTGGATGTTGTAGCAGAAGATTTGCTTCCTTTAAACAAGGACAGTGTTGGTGCCCCGCTGTGAGGGTTCCCTGTGCTCCTTCAGAGCTCAGCAGTGAGGGGGGTCTTGGCTGCTCAAGAGCCTGGTGAGTTTAGAGGTCTCTGTGCCTGCCCTTGTGGGAGCCTGGGCTGACTGAGCGTGGTGGGGCTCTTGCAGTTACGAGCGGCAGGGCCGCGTGCGCAGGGTGGTGAAGGCCCAACAGCTCTGGTACGCCATCATCGAGTCCCAGACGGAGACTGGCACGCCCTACATGCTCTACAAGGACTCCTGCAACAGGAAGAGCAACCAGCAGAACCTGGGCACCATCAAGTGCAGCAACCTGTGCACCGAGATCGTGGAGTACACCAGCAGCGAGGAGGTGGGTGGAGAACTTGCGGTGCCTGGGGGGAGCTGGCAGTGCTCCTGTGGCAGCCCGGGGGAACATTGTCCTGCTGTGGCTTGGGGAAGGGAACGGGCAGCTGAGAAGCTTCTGACTTGAGTACTCAGCTCTTCTGCTCCCTTCCCACACCTCTAGAGGATTCGGGATAACACACGGCACCATGAAAGGGAACGTCTGACAGCTGAGGGAGCTCTTTGTCTTGCTGGCCGCTGTGTAAGTGGCTCTTCAGCTCTTGCTGTAGTAAAACCCTGGCTCTCTGATCCCAGTGACAATTCCCTGAGTTCACTGTGTGTTCCCCTGATCTTGGAGCTCCATGGAAGTGCTGTGTCTGGCCTGCAGCACTGCTAAGAAAGGTGAAGAAGGACACAGAGATGGATCAGTGCTAGTACAGGACAGGGAGTTCCAGAGCAGCCAAGCTCTGAGGCTGCTGTAGCTGAAAGGATCAATGTCTGCTGCCTGTTCTGCTGGTGGTTCTTTAGTTCACGCACTTTGGAATACTCACCAGATCCTGAGGGTCTGGAAGAGCTGGAGCCATCTCTCCTGCCTGCACTGCACAGTAAATCTTCACTGACTTCTTTCAGTTCTCCCAGGGTTAGAAGTAAAGCTGGTGTTAAAAAATGGCCAGGAAGATTCCCTGGTGTATCTGGATCTCATTGGGATCAGCTGCTGTTCTGGGAACACAAGAAAGAATTGGGATTCATTTATGTGGACCTTAAAGCCTTTTCCAGTGCCTAAAGGGGCTCCAAGAGAGTTGGAGAGGGACTTGGAACAAGGGTCTGGAGGGGCAGGACTAGGGGGAATGCCCCAGAGGGCAGGGTTAGTTGGGATTCTTGGGTGTGAGGTTGGGGAGACCTTAGCAGAGGTTGCCTGTATAAGCTGTGGCTGCCCCTGGATCCCTGGAAGTGTCCAATGTCAGGTTGGATGGGGTTTGGAGCAATCTGGGATAATGGCAGGGAATGGGACTTGATGGGCTCTAAAGTCCCTTCCTCAGACCCTCCTGGAATTCTGTGTAAGGATGGTTTGCAGGCAATAGGATTGACCAGGCCAGAATTCTCCTGGTGACACCAATTTCCCCTAAACCTTTTTGAACTGTCCTTACCGTTCTGACACCCCCTGAGACACAACAGGAGCAAGGGGTGCCTTTTCCCAGCCCTGTAGGTTTCCCAAGAGCTGTTTCCATGCAGTGGGAACCCCGAGCCCCCTCTGGAACTGATGTGTGTGGTGCTGGCACAGGGTGTTGCTGCCATGCCCGAGTCTCTGTGCTCTCCCCACAGGTGGCTGTGTGTAACTTGGCCTCCATTGCCCTGAACATGTACGTGACCCCCGAGCACACCTACGACTTCAAGAAGCTGGCTGAGGTCACCAAGGTCATCGTGCGAAACCTCAACAAGATCATCGACATCAACTACTACCCCGTGCCAGAGGTGAGGGCTGGGCTGGGGCAGGGCCCAATCCTGCCCAGAGCCTGGGCTGGAGCAATCCCAGAGCAGTCTGGGACACAAGGAGTCTCCAAGGGATTTCATAAACCTATTCGCAGGTGGGACCTCTTAGTGCAGCTTGAGCTTCGACCCAGAGCAGTTCCAGAGTGAACCAGTTATAGGAAAAGCCTCCTCTTGAGATGGTTCTGCCATGGGAATTTTTTCATGTCTGAGGATTTCCATAAAGCACAGATCAGCACTAGTAACAGAGTGGGAAGTGGAGCAGAGACAGGGATCCTGGGAAGATCCTACAAAGATGTAACTCAGTCCTGTTGGTTTTGCAACATCCTGATAGGAGGATGAAGGCAGGTGGGGCTCAGGCTCTGCTCTTAGGTGACAAGGGACAGGACAAGAGGAAACGGCCTCAAGCTGTGCCAGGGGATGTTTTAGTTGGACATGAGGAATAATTCCTTCCTGGTAAGGGCTGTCCAGCCCTGGCACAGCTGCCCAGTGCAGTGGTGGAGTCACATCCCTGGAGGGATTTAACAGCAATGCAGATGTGGCACTTGGGGACATGGTCAGTGGTGGCCTTGGCAGCACTGGGGGAACAGTTGGACTCAGTGGTCACAGAGGCCTTTTCCAACCTCAGTAATTCTGTGATTCTGCCCTATTAAATGGACCTGTTTTCAGGCCTGAGCTAGTTTTTCAGACCATGCTGAGTGTTCAGCTGTAGCTCCTGGCTCCCTTGGCCAGGTTGAACAGTTACAATCTGTGCTCTGTTCTGACAAACTCAGCCTGGGCCTCCAGTCCCTGCCCCGGCAAACAGCAGGGCCCTGGGCCAGGCGGAAGGGTGGGTGGGTGCCANTAGAACCTGAACCTATAACAGTGCCAAGGATGGGTGGCACATTGCAGCAGCAGGCTTTGCTCCCTGGGGCCCTTTGCAGCCTGGTTTGCTCTCTGGCTGTGCTCAGGGTAACTCCTCTCTGCCACTGGCACAGGCGGAGCGCTCCAACCGCCGGCACCGCCCCATCGGCATCGGCGTGCAGGGCCTGGCCGACGCCTTCATCCTCATGAGGTTCCCCTTCGAGAGCCCCGAGGCCCAGCGCCTCAACCAGCACATCTTTGAGACCATCTACTACGGGGCCCTGGAGGCCAGCTGTGAGCTGGCCCGGGAGCAGGGCCCCTACGACACCTACGAGGGCTCTCCGGTCAGCAAGGGGGTGAGTCCTGGGGAAATGCCCTGCAAAGCTCATCGTGGGCCTGGGCTGGTGCAGAGGAGGGAAGGGACCTGGGAGTCCTGGTTGGTGCTGACTTGGATCTGAGTCACCATGTGCCCTGGCAGCCAGGAGGGACGTCCGTGTCCTGCGGGGCATCAGGCCCAGCTTCGAGGGAGGGGTTTGTCCCACTCTGCTCTGTGCTGGGGTCGCCTCAGCTCGAGTGCTGGGGGCAGCTTTGGGCACCTCAATATAAGATCTAAAGCTTTTAGAAAGTGTCCGAGGGAGGAACACAGGGATGGTGAAGGGTCTGGAGGGGCCACACAAGGAGCAGCTGAGGGCATGTGGCTGGTCCAGCTGGAGCAGAGGGCACTGAGGGCAGAGCTCAGCAGGGGCTGCAGCTCCTCCCGAGGGGCAGCTCCGTCTCTGCTCCCTGGGAGCAGGACCAGCACCCAGGAAGGGCTGGAGCTGTGCCAGGGCAGGCTCAGGGGGCATCTCAGTACAAGACTCTGCCCCCAGAGGGTGGTGGGCACTGCCCAGGCTGCCCAGGGCAGTGGGCACGGCCCCGAGGCTGCCACAACTCCAGGAGCCTTTGGACAACAGGACAGGACAGGGGGAATTGGTGGGGTGTCCTGGGCAGGGCCAGGAGTTGTCCTGGATGATCCCTGGGGGTCCCTCCCAACTCAGGGTATTATGTGATTCTATGGTTTGAAACGAAAAGCAAGACTCAGCCTGTGGTGTCTGTGCCCTGGAGCTCAGTCAGAGCATTGTAAGGTCATGATACAGGAGCTTTGCTGAGGCTGAATTGTACAGAAGAGCTAATGGGAATAGCAGGTCCATTTCCAATGGGATTTATAACGTGTGGAGAAAAGAGTGCCCTGTCTAATTTGGACTAAACTGTGTTCTTCAGATCCTACAGTATGACATGTGGAATGTCACCCCCTCTGACCTCTGGGACTGGAAGGCTTTGAAGGAGAAGATAGCCAAGTGAGTAGCCCTGCACAGTTTGGAGTAGATGTGAAATGCTTTCATGGAATTCCAGTCTGGTTTGGTTTGGGAGGGACCTTAAAGCTCATCCAGTTCCACCCCTGCCATGGGCAGGAACATCTTCCACTGAACCAGGTTGCTCCAAGCCCCATCCTACCTGGCCTTGGACATGAATTTGGTATGTTGTCTACTGAAAACTAAAGGCAGGGTCCAAGTGTAAAAATAGGTCCTTGTGTTCCCACTCTCCCCAGAAGATCTTTAGAGTGTTTTTTGAGTGGCTTCCTTTCATTTTTTGCCTCCAAGGCGAAGGAGCCCACCGTCACTGCTCTGCTTTAGCTGAGCTTTATTTCATCTTGAATGCATCAGCACAAGGATTTATTAAATGAACTAACTGTAGTTATGAGTGAGGCACTGTCAGCCAGGCTTGAGAACTTTCCCTGCTGCCAGGGAGAAGCTGAGCCTTGAACATCCTGAAGACAGGAATTGTTGAAGCCTGAAGTGCCTGTCATGAATTAATCCCATTTGTCTGCACTAATTTTTAAGTGTGGTGAATCTGTCTCCTGTCCCAGGTGTGGGGAGGTCTCGGGCCCTCCATGGGCTGCTGCTTCAGTTCTGACTGAGGACTCTGGAGTTGTGCAGTGCCTGACAGGTTGTGGTCTGTGCACCCTCTGTTGTGGCCAAAGCATTTGGGAACACCTCTGATTTAAGAAGGACATAGCAAAGCCTTTAGTTCTGCTCCCACTTGACCCACGATACCACTTCAGTGGTGCTTCCCTTTTCCTGATGTGAGGATTCACAGGTTCCCCCAGAATTCCACGTCCTTGTGCTATTCTTGGCTCCGTTCTGTCCTGCCTCCCTTGTTGCAGCTTTGTAACTCTCCTGTTGTCACCAGGTACGGGGTCAGGAACAGCCTGCTCCTTTCCCCCATGCCAACTGCCTCTACTGCCCAGATCCTGGGCAACAACGAGTCCATCGAGCCCTACACCAGCAACATCTACACACGCAGGGTCCTCTCGGGGGAGTTCCAGGTGAGTGAGGCACTGGGGGGAGGAAGAGCCTTGCCCTTGTCTGTCATCACTGTCACTGAGAAGAAAGACCTGGTGGAGAGACCTCACCACTGGCGGTTCAGTTCAGTTGAATGTTTGTGTCCAAGTGCCAAGGAGTCGTGGAGCTTTGTGTATTCCACAAGTCATCCTGGAATATGTGAAATAAGAAGGAAGTGCTGCTTTTTATGGGGAAAAGCCTTTATGGGGTCTCAGGAGGGCCTGTAACTGCTGAAGGAGGGAATAGTGATATCCCTGCTGGGATATACTCTAAGCCTCGTTGGATGTGGTATTGATAGAGCTGGGTTCTACAGTGGTATGAATTTAGTCTCCTGGCTAGGTTTCAGTCCATGAACCTAGGAGAAAGGTGTGCTCCCTGCTCCCCCCAGCCACGTGGTCCCCGAGCCCTGGGCAGAGGACACAGAGACCACACAGCTTGGGAAGAGGCAAACAGAGAGACTTTATTTGGACAAACACGGGTTTTTACAGACCTTAGAGGGAGTTCAAATCCTCCAATGAGGGGAAAGGGGAGTGTGTGGTGTGTGGTGTGTCTGGCTTTGGGCCTATGGGGATGAGGGAATTTACATTCAGGTGGGAAGGGTTTCAGGTAACAAGGTGGACCCCGCTCCTCTGCTCACAGAGGGGGGTTCTGGGAAGACACAGAGGATTTCTGGGAAGGCACATGGGATTCTGGGGGGAAACACATGGAGAATTCTGGGAAGGGGAACACATGGAGAAGGTAAACATACATTTTGAACAACATTAAAACATCAGTTCAAGACATTATCAGTGACATTCTGAATCCATTCCCACATAGTGATGTGATGGAAAGGACATGGGTACTGTGGGAAGAGCCACTCAGATCATGGTCCAGAGGAACGAGGGGCCATGGAAGAACTCTACAGATGCAGAGGGGCCTGTCAGCTAGGAAAGGGTGTGGAACAACTTGAGTTCTGGAGGCAGGAGATAGCAAAGACCTCTCTGGAGACAAAGGGAGTCTCTGCCTCTGTGGGAGGTGTCTCCTCAGTGATGTTCTGGAGTGCTCTCCAGGCTGCAGGATCACACCAGACATGAGTGGTCAGGCCAAAGTGGTGGGTTCCTTCCTGTGTGGGGCAAGTGAGGGCTGTGAGACAGAGACCCAGTCCCAGCAAGGAAAAGTTGGCTGTGTTTGCTTTCCAAATACTCAGCCTGCACCTGTTCTGTTCTTCCCTCTCCTGACACCAGTCTTGGTGATTGTTTAGTAACTCAGGTTGTGGCCTGGAACAACAAGATGTCTCCCTTTCCCATCTTTTGGCATTCCTAATGCAGGGCAGTTCCATACAGCCCTCTTCTCATTTGGCATGTCTAGTGGAATCCCAGAATGGTTAGGGTTGGGAAGGTTCTTAGAGATCACGTAGTTCCAATCACTGCCATGGGCAGGGACACCTTCCACTAGCCCAGGTTGCTCCAAGCCCTGTCCCACTTGGCCTTGGACACTTCCAGGGGTGGAAGTGTTATCCCTGTGCCAGGTCTGCCTGACCACACACATGCCTCAGTGCTGACCCAAGAGTGACTCTCTCAGGGCTGTGCAGGGTCTTGTTGAACCATTTAAAAACCTTTGGCTTCTGCCCCTCACAGGTTGTGAATCCCCACTTGCTGAAGGACCTCACGGAGAGGGGCCTGTGGAACGAGGAGATGAAAAACCAGATCATCGCCCACAACGGCTCCATCCAGGTATGAGGGGGAGCAGGACAAGGATTCCTGCCAGGCAGGCTCTGCTCATTTGGGATTCCCACTTACAACGATTATAAAGGGGTGATTTCATAGCAGGGAGTGTCATAGAATCCTGGAATATCTGATTTGAAGGGGCCCACAAGGATTATCCAGTCCAACATTCATGCCACTGGTGGTCACACCCCCTTGGAAACCCTTCCTGTTCCTTTCAGAACATCCCTGAGATTCCAGATGACCTGAAGCAGCTCTATAAGACGGTGTGGGAGATCTCCCAAAAAACCATTCTGAAGATGGCTGCAGACAGAGGGGCTTTCATCGACCAGAGCCAGTCCCTCAACATCCACATCGCAGAGCCCAACTATGGGAAGCTCACCAGCATGCACTTCTATGGCTGGAAGCAGGTACTGGGAATGGGAGCTTGGGCACTGGGAATGGGAGCTTGGGCACTGGGAATGGGGACTCAGGCACTGGGAATGGGAGCTTGGGCACTGGGAATGGGGACTCAGGCACTGGGAATGGGGACTCAGGCACTGGGAGTGGGGGGCTCACTCCCAACAAATGGGGGCAGTACCTGGGACTGGGGGGGTTGTTCCTGACAAACAGGGGCAGTACTTGGGACTGGGGGTCTCATTTCACAACAAATAGGAGTGGTACCTGGGATTGGAAGGGAATATTCCAAATAGATGGGGGTGGTACCTGGGACTGGGGGCCCTGTTCCTGTCAGCCAAGGGTGGTACCTGGGGAGCTTGTTCCCAACAAACAGGGGCTGATAAGTGCAGTGCACAGGGGCTGGTAAGTTCTGATGTGACAAGTTGGTCTCACCAGTTGTGGGAATGACTGTTCCCTTCCAAGAATCCGGTGTCCCCGTGGGGTGCCTGCAGGGTGGCTCCTGTTAGTCCTGGGGGCTGCCAGCCGTGCCTGGGGGGCTCCAGCTGCCCCAGCTCAGGCTCTGTGCTGCTCCCCAGGGCCTGAAGACTGGCATGTACTACCTGCGGACAAAGCCGGCTGCCAACCCCATCCAGTTCACCTTGAACAAGGAGAAGCTGCGGGAGCGGGAGAAGAGCTCCAGGGAAGAGGAGGAGAAGGAGAGGAACAAGGCAGCCATGGTGTGCTCCCTGGAGAACCGGGAGGAGTGTCTGATGTGTGGCTCCTAAGGGATCAGCCCCTTCCACGTGGCTGGAGCCTGCTGGGATAGGAGCGTCCCTTGGAACACGAGGATGCTGGGGCAGGGGCAGGGAGGGGTAGTGTAGCTTCCCCATCCATGGGGCTGGGCACAGGCATGGATAGGGGGCAAGGAATATGTGTATTGCTTTAGTAGCTGGGCTTCCCAGGAACTTCAGTGCCTTGCATGGAACCCTGGAGGCAGGACTGAGGCCAGGGCAGGTGCTGGGGCTGCTTCCAGCTCTGTCCTGGGCACTCCAGACAGGGACTTCCATTCACTACAGGCTGTTATGTAGTCCCAGAGGAAGAACACCTGTCTGATCCCTTTTTCCTTGGCTGGGAAAGTCACAGCAAGGAAACGCTCCTCGTGTAGGTGTGTTCACTGTCTGCCAGGGCATAGGAGCAGCTGCTGAGATACCTGTAGTTTGCCCACCCACCAGACCCTACTCCCAGTGCTGCTGCTTCTCCTTGTCCCCTCCCCTGCCCTTTCCAAAGAGCTTTTGGAAGGAGCAAAGGGGTGGTAGGTGTGTTGTTACCTGCAGAGTCCATCTCATCCCCCCACCTGACAGGGCAGAGCGTGGCACTGGGTGAAGGTCCATCTCCAGTCTGGCCAGGAGTGGCAGAGCTGCTACTCTGCATTTTATTCTGGTTTAAATTTACTTATTTAGTGGAATTTCTCTGGCGATTTCCTGGCAGTGGGATCCATGCTGTCCTTGGCTACCAGTCATGTGCCACCTTTAAAGGTCACATGCCATTTCTGCAGGTCACTTGCCATCTCTTTTTTGTAGAGCTGCATTCTCCCCCCAGCTAGTTGTTAGATCTTTTAAACCTCATACCGCTGCCCCTGTACTCACTCCCTGCTCCAACACGATGGGGCTTCACCAGACAGTTGTGCAGTATTTATTGGACTCGTGAACCAACCCTTAATCCAGCCAAACTAAATAAAAGGTGGAATATTGAAGGAATGAGTGGTGGTATCTTGGGAACACCTCTTTTTTTTCATTAAAAATGAGGATCTGTGCTGACAGAGTCCTGTTGTTGCTCCTGTGCTGGTTCCTGCAGGGAAATGGAGACCTCCCTCTCTGCAAGTCCCTGCCAGGAGGGGGGAGCCAGGGTGGGTCGGGCTCCTGGGACAGGAGCAGAGGGAACGGGCTCAGGTGGGACAGGGCAGGGCCAGGAGGGACAGCAGGAGGAATTCCTGCCTGGAAAGGGTGGGCAGGCCCTGGCAGGGGCTGCCCAGGGAGGTTTGGAGTGCCCAGCCCTGGAGGTGCCCAAGGCAGGAGTGGCCGTGGCACTCAGAGCTCTGGGCTGGGGGACAAGGTGGGCATCGAGCACGGGGTGGGCTCCGTGGGCTGGGGGGGCTTTGCCAGCCTCAGGGATCCTGGGATTCTCTAAACTGTCTCTGCAGACACTGCAAGGCTCAGAGCAGCCAAATTAAGGAAGTGGCATCACCAGATGGGTTTCCAGTGCTGTAGGAAGGATTTGTCTTTTATGCAAACAAAACACAGATGTGAGAGCGGAGTGGGTGGGGGGAGCCATCAGAAGCTGTGCTGAGCCAAACCCCCCAACCCCAGCTGCAGCCTTAGAGCCCCCAGCACTGGGGGACAGCAGGGACTGGCTGCTGAACGTGCCTGGGATGGGGGGAGTGACCCCCCGAACATCCCCGGGATGGGGGGAATGAACCCCCCGAACAGCCCCGCGATGAGGGCAGTGACTCCCCGAACATCCCCGGCATGCCCAGCCCGGCCCGGGCAGGACGGCCCCGGTACCTGTGCCAGGTGTGTGGCACGGGCCGTGCAGGACCGCGGGGGCCGCCGGGGGGCACAGCGGGACCGGGGGACGTGGGGACACCGACCCGAAGCCCCGAGAGCCCCCGGCGGTCTGTCCCGAACCTTCCCGGCCCCAGAACGGAGCTCGCGGGGGGATCTGGCACGTCCTGGCACGGGTGTCACAGTCCCGTCGTTCCTCGGACACCTCCGGGGATGGGGAATCCAAACCTCCCTGGGCAGCCCCTGCCAGGGCCTGCCCACCCTTTCCAGGCAGGAATTCTTTATCACAAACTGGGAGGCACTGGAGGGGTCTGTTCAAACAAGGGTGGATGCTCAGGGAGCACAGGGTGGTCAGTGGCCTCTCACGGCAGATGCTGAACAGAGTCTGCCAGGGCACGGGGACTGGGGGACAGGACAGGGACACTGGGGGGACAGGACTGGGGCACTGGGGGGACAGGACTGGGACACTGGGGGGACAGGACTGGGGTACAGGGGGACAGGACAGGGACACTGGGGGGACAGGACTGGGGCACTGGGGGGACAGGACTGGGACACT
>VXAU01001183.1:138278-153046 GCA_013399695.1 Formicarius rufipectus
AGGAACAGGAGCAGGAACAGGAACAGGAGCAGGAGCAGGAACAGGAGCAGGAGCAGGAGCAGGAACAGGAGCAGGAGCAGGAGCAGGAGCAGGAGCAGGTACAGGAGCAGGAGCAGCAGCAGCAGCAGGAGCAGGTTCTGAGCAGAGCAGCGTTGGTGTCTCTCCGTGGCCCGACCTCGGCGAGGCAAAGCCATTAGAAGAGCTCAGCCTTTGATGAGGAGTGTGAGCTGCACACAGGTCACAGCACATAATGAGATAAACTTTCACTTGAAACTAATTCTTGAGCTTATTATACTGTAATAGCTTTGGGGAAATCACTTTGCAGGGACATATTGCATTCTCGGAGGTACAGCTAAGCCAGAGAGGTTATTTTCCTCTTTATTCCCAAACGCACCAACTTTAAAGGACATTTTCGGGGATTAGGAAAACATGTTTTGGTTAAATCGTGCTACCCACGTCGAAGTTGTGTGTAATTAAATTCTATCATTGAGATTACCAATTATTAGATTATATATGTATTTTTTAAACCAGCAAGTGTGACGAGGGGCTGCAGGAAGGAACCAGCAGTATGTGCAAAGAATCGCTAAAGAACTGATAAATAGGCTTAAGTTATTTAAACTGGCAACCCAGTAGCTTAAGCAGTATGTTTGGTATCATCTAAATTTCTAAATACCTGGAGTATATTTGTAAACATGGCAATCTAACATTTTGCCGAGCAGCACATTCACATTCAAATTAGCATAAATGAGGATTTAACAGCTGATTGCACAGTGTGAATGATAGGAACTAATTGTCAGAGAGGGAGAGTCCTGCGATGATGGTCCCGAGGCAGGAGCGGGATGCCTTGGGGGATGGATGGGAGGGGGTTTGGGGTGACGGCCGGGGGGTCGGGGGCGGCAACGACCACGGGGGCTGCAAGGGGGGTCCCCAGCCCAGCAGAGCCTCCCTCACCTGGGAGTTCGCCCTCCCCAGGGGCATTTCCACCTGAGGGACCACCAGAGCCTGGAGATGGGCTCAGTGTGCTCGTGGTGCTGCAGGGAAAGCCCCCTCCTCATCCTCCCCGGGCTGGGGGATCTCCTCAGCACTCAGGGCAGGGGGCTTGCTGCTGCTCGGGTCGGGGGGCTGCAAGAAGTGACAAGAAAAGGGAAGTCTTGTGTCATTCTTGTGGCTTCTTGTGTAACCAAACACTTGCAGTTCCAGCCTGGTCACCTGAAATTAAAGCACATGGGAATTTGGCTTCTTTTGGGTCCTGAATCCTTAAATTTAAAATATGTACAGTTTAAAATACGTACTCAGAGTGGCCTCCAGCCCATCCAGGGGCAGTGGCAGCAGCAAAGCACTGATCTGGTGCAGAGAAATTCTAGGGACAGAACTCAGCTCTGCCATCAGCCTTAGTCTTTCCTTGGCAATGCCCCGACACAGCTCAAGAGAAATCAATTGCTCTTTCAAATCAGTGGTTTTAAACCAGAAGCTCCTCTCCCATGGTGGATCTTCAGGGTAAGCACCAAACCCCACACACGAGCAGCTGTGCAGAAACGGTTCTGGTATCAAACCCAAGGGACTGGGTAGTTGAGTTGCAGTTTTCTCCTTGGAATGTTGTCTCCTCTGGAAGGACCTGTGGAAATACCTCCCAGATCACAGCTGTGGGACCCCAGGGTGTGATCTGGGGGCTCAGGCTGGGACAGGGGACTTTTAAGTTGGACATTAGGGAAAAACTCTTTGTAGAAAAAGTTGTGAAGCCCTGGCACAGTCTGCCCAGGCAAATGGTGGAATGACCGTCCTTGGAAGTGTTCAAAACACATGATGTGGCTGTGGGCCCTGGGGACACGGGGCAGGGGAGGGTTTCGCTGTGCAGGGGGAGCTGTTGGGCTTGTTGATCTCAGAGGTATTTTGGGACCTTAACAATTCTGTGATTCTAAAATCCACCATCTGCAAAAGTTTGTGTCCCCCGCCCTGGAGCCCCACCGGGGGGGAGAGCTCCTCTGCATCTCCAGGTGACCTGCTCTGGTGCCTCGTGTTGGAAACAGGAGGCAGGGCCTGAGCCAGGGCAGGGGAAGGGGAGACAAGGAGCAGGGATGGAGCAGCAGAGCTGCTGACCCAAGCACGGGCTGAGCAGGCAGGAACAGGCAGCAGCACTCTGCTCCTGCCCACGAGTGCAAGGAGAGCATTCATCAGGTGAAGTGGCCACTCCATCACTCTTTGTTGCCCACGGGGTGCTGCCAGTTGCCATCTGCACCAGCAAGGGCTTCACTTGGAGGGCTGGAGCCACGGGACGAGGCTGACAGTGCTCTGGGGGCTCTCAAAGGCAACAAAGGCAGCACTCAGAAGTGAAGAAGGCAGCCTTGACTTCTTTAGCCCCCAAACCCCCCTTGAACATAATGAGAACTGGCTCCTTTGTGGGGCTGAATGGGTGCAGTAAATCTTGCTGCCTTTCTCTGCTGTGTCCAGGCAGCTCCTCCTTCATTTGTCAGCCCCTGAGCCATCCCAGGAACATGGCAGTGCCTTGTAACATGTCCACAGTAAATCACTTTGTGCACACTGGGCTTGGTGTGCTTCTAATCTCCTCTGTATGTTTATAATGTCCAGCCTTATTAAGGGCTTATGGCCTTATCTTCATTTTCCCTCAATCCAGATGCTTGTAATGACACTCACTCCCCTTATTTTCCCAGCTGTACCTTCTCTTGCTGGTTAATCTTCACTTCCATGGAGTTTCACATGGGCGATGTGGATGTGCACAGACTCCTCACTAACTCTTGAAAAAGGAAAAAGAAGTTTTGTTTCCTCTTCCCAGTCTCTGTGGCAGCACCGTGGTGAGCCAGGGGAGCAGAGGGACAACTCCACCCTGAGCCAGGGCAGGGACACACCAGTGGAGAGGGGCAGGCTCCAGTTTCCACATCTCGTGTTATCTTGACAGCAAAGGCATTGAGATAATCCCAGAATCCCGGGATCCCTGAGGTTGGNCGACCCCCCCCAGCTCCCCCCTCCTGGCAGGGACTTGCAGAGCCACAAGGTCCCCCCTGAGCCTCCTTTGCTCCAGACCTGGTAAACAGATAAGCAAACAGGTAAGCAAAGCTTAACTCAGAGCTGCAGTGATAATTCAGCAAATCTGTGGCCTCCCGGCAAACACCACCTTTGATGTTTTCATCCTAAGGTTACCTGAGCTCTCAGTGGGGAGAGAGGGCCCTCAGGAGAAATCTGTGTCCTCCTCTCTCCTGAAGCTGCTCAGAGATTGTCTCAGAAAGGCTCAGGCTTTGGTGTTTCAGCCCTCCCTCATCTTCCTCAGGGACAGCACTGGCTGAAACTTCCCAAGTGTGGTTAAGGCAAACAAACCTCTTCTCTTCTCTTCTCTTCTCTTCTCTTCTCTTCTCTTCTCTTCTCTTCTCTTCTCTTCTCTTCTCTTCTCTTCTCTTCTCTTCTCTTCTCTTCTCTTCTCTTCTCTTCTCTTCTCTTCTCTTCTCTTCTCTTCTCTTCTCTTCTCTTCNTCTCTTTTCTCTTCTCTTCTCTTCTCTTCTCTTCTCTTCTCTTCTCTTCTCTTCTCTTCTCTTCTCTTCTCTTTTCTCCTGAACCAGTGGGGTGTATTTTCACATTGATGAAAAGACTAAACATCTGATAAGGTTTAAGATACATTTTTCCCCTCCAGAAAACTAAATCTGACAGTTGTTTATGATCACACAATCCCAGAATGGTTTGGGTTGGGAAGGACCTTAAATCCCATCCCATCCCACCCCCTGCCATGGGCAGGGACAGCTCCCACCAGCCCAGGCTGCTCCAAGCCCCGTCCAACCTGGCCTTGGGCAATCCCAGGGATGGGGCAGCCACAGCTGCTCTGGGCTTTTCTAAATGCACAGATATTTAGTGAAAAGGCAGGTTTTGTTTTCAGATGGCAGGAAAATATTATCCTTGCTTCTGTTCTCATTTCCAGGGACTGTTCTGATGGAAAGGAATTTGTGAAGGAAAAGTAAACCCCGAAGTTTTCATGATCTTTTAAATCATGAAAACAACTGAAAACAAGACTGAAGGAGGAAATACCCTGGGGAGTGTTACTAATTGGAGGTGTTTCCTTTCTCATCCCCTCTCCAGGTAGAACAAACCAAGAATTGCAGTTTTCTTCTCTGTCACACTGAGTTTAATGTGTTTGGGAAAACTTTTGTCTCCTTTGTGTTGTGACGTTGTCATGACCCATGTTTCAGCTCCTGGACTTCGCAGAATGCTGATCCAAATCTAGAGGAGTCTGACTCTTCCTTTCCCCTTGGTACAGGAACTGGAAGAATAATTATCAGCTTGATGGTTTGATTTTGTGCAAAGAAGAGAAACTGAAAACACGATTGAGCGAGGGTCCTCGTGGCTGGTGACGTCCAACTGGTGAGCAGGACAGGGCCCAAGGCCATCTGCCCTGGCTGCTCCTGACATCTGCTGCCTTCACTGGCCACTCTGAGGATCAGGACGAGGGACTATTAATTATTGAAGGCAGCATTTTCAGCTCTGCCTTCTTTAGCAGGGGTCAGTGTAGTGTCCATTCAGACCCAGACACACTGAAAACTAAATGCATGACCCCAGTCAAAGTTCATTGTGGAGACACAGATCTGGGCCACGACCTCAGCAATAGCTCAGCCTGCTCTGCAGGGGCAGGAAGGCATAGAATTACCTATTAGAATAAAGTTACCATCTCAGAATGGGTGTCCATAGAGAGCAGCAACTGCTGCCTTAGAGAAGGGAAGGGTTTCCTAAATATATAGATTTTGGGGGATGAGTGATCTTTTCACCTGCAGCAAACATCAGGTCAAAGGCTGGAGGCAGAGTGGCCTCATCTGGGATGTCAGCTCTGAGGCTGCCACATCCAGGGAAGGTAGAGGGGATTGGGAAAGGAATCCTGGGTACAGAACTGCCCTGAGGTGGCCAGAGGCTTCCTAAATTCTGTCTTAAAGGGTTTCTGAGTTCAGGTAATGGAGGGGAGGGAACAGGGCTCCCACATCTCCCTGCCTGGCAGGGGCAATCTCTGCTGGGCACAGACCTGGCACTGAGGCAAACACAGAAATGCCTCACTGGGACTGGCACTTCCAGATACTCCCTGGGGTGGTGTTGTTAAACCCCACCCCAGGAGGGCAAACCTGGGAATGTCCTTTTGGGACTGAAACCTGGGAATGTCCTTTTGGGACTGAAACCCGGGAATGTCCATTTGGGACTGCAGCACTTGGGGCACATTTTGCCATCCTGCCCAGAGGTGTGTGAGAGGATGGTGCCCTCAGAGCGTCCCTTTGCCCTGGCTCTTGTCCTGCCAATGTAGAAGGGGCCCCAGAACACAAAGCCATGACCCTCAGCATTGCCTGTCTGAACTCTGCCCAACATTTGCCACACAACCAACCAGTCACTTCTGCCACTGCCTGAATCCCTGGAGCTGCTGGGGAGCAAGGGTGGTCCCCTTTGGTGTCACTGCAAAGCCCTCAGTGCAGATTTCCTCAGATTTTCCTCTCCCTGGAGGTGAGGGAAGCCTCAGGAGGAGCCTCCACAGTCTCTCAGCACCCCGGGCAGTGTCTCCCAGCTTTTAGCCACGGGCACCATTAGTAACCAAGGCTGTCGTGGGCACTGGCACCCACCCACATGTGCCCCCATCCAAGAACTCTCATGTCCTATACCCAGCAGCAACATCTGGACATCCAGGCCGTGTTGTCAGTGCCAAGCCCTGGACTGCCCAACGTGCATTGCCTGTGTGTGGGGTCCAGTCACGAGCAGCCCTGAGGAAAACTGCTTTGCCAGTTTTCCTTCCCGCCCCAGAGCTGAGCAGAGAGGGGGTGGTATTGTAGGGATGTGAGTGCTACTCTGTAAACCCCCAAATAGTGTTATCTGAGCAGAGCCACAGCTCCCCAAAACACAGCCAAGAGGGCACATTTGGAGGTCTGGGATGTGCAATCAGTGGGATGATCCTCCTCTCCTGATACAGCAGGAACCAGGTCAGAGGGATGGAAGGATTCATGGATTTATCTAAATATATCACAAACTGCATTTCTCACAGCACTTAACTCCCCTTTCTCTGTGTGTGTTGGTGGATGTTACAGAACCACAGATCATTAAGGTTGAAAAAGCCCCCCCAGCCCCCGGAGCCCACCCCGTGCCCGATGCCCACCTTGTCCCCCAGCCCAGAGCACTGAGTGCCACGGCCAGTCCTGCCTTGGGCACCTCCAGGGTGGGCACTCCAGACCTCCCTGGGCAGCCCCTGCCAGGGCCTGCCCACCCTTTCCAGGCAGGAATTCCTCCTGCTGTCCCCTCTGGCCCTGCCCTGTCCCCCCTGAGCCCGTTCCCCCCTTGTTCCCTGGAGCAGAGCCCACCCCCAACTGGCTCCCCCCTCCTGGCAGGAGTTTGGAAAAGAGATTTGCAAGAGCTCCCCGAGTGCCTGACACAGCTCAGTTGTTTCTGAGACCTGAGAAAAAGTTTTCCCTCGGTCTCCACAGGAATTCTGCACACTGGGCATAACCCCACAAGAACTGCCTTACCTGGAGAAAAGAGCAGTGATCCCTGGGGACACTGCAGGGGGGGTGGAAATGGCTCAGAAACTTGGGGGAACTTGGGGATAAAGGCAAAGGGAAAAGTAGAGGATGTGTGATCCATTAGCAGCCCTTCGGCCCTTTCCCCTCTTCCTGGAGGAGGGTGGTTGTGGCTGCTCAAAACCAGAATTGTCACTTGATAGGGATATTGCTAAATCTGTTTTAGGGGCACAGATAAATCTATTTTCAGATATCCCTGCCGGGGGGATTGCTGTCTAGCATCTTGTTTCAACAAGCAAATGAAAACCATCAAACATTTCAGGAGCTGGAGTTTGATGATCCTTTCGGGTCCCTTCCAGTCTGGGATATTCTGTGATTTCACAGTGTAATAAAGAGGTGGAAAACTACCCAAAAGCAGTGGGAGGCTTCTTGGGAAGGAGACACAGAAGGGCCCTGTGGAAATGTTCAGGCACAGCGTCGGATCAATGGCAAAAGAAGGAGTTGAAGAGGAGACAAGAGAAGAGTCTGGCTTTGTGTCAAAGCCCTGAGATAAAAAGGGCCAAGAGAGCCCCGAGAGCCCCGAGCTCGGTGCCCCTGAGGATGGCAGGAGGGGGCAGAGGTGGTGCCAACCACAGTCACAGCTGAGCCCCACGGCAATTGGGAGGACAGGATGGACCCAGTGTTGCCCACAGAAAGGGAAATGAAGGAAGAAGAAACCCTACCAAAGGGGAGAATCCTGCCTCTGGTGAAAGCTCTCACTCTTTGCTGGGAGAAGGATTTTACCTTCAGCTCTGGAGCACAAAAGCCACCAGGACAGGTTGGGTGGGGCTTGGAGCAACCAGGTCTAGTGGAAGGGCCCGGCAGATCCTTCCCCAGAGGCATCAGCTGGGCGGTCCTGAGGACCCAATGGCACTGATAAAGCAGGGACAGGAATTGCTTTTCCTGCCTGCAGTTGGAGAGGCTGAATGTCCACGTCACGCTGGGAAGCCTTTTGGAGCAAGAAAGTGTCATTTTATGCACGAATTAAGGCAGGCACAGTATTCCTCTTTAACCTCTTCTTCCCAGACTTTTCTTGCTCTCATTTATCCCTGGATTTATGCCATCTGGATATATCCCGAAGTGTCAGGGAATCAAGGCTTCTGCCTGTCCCCCTGTTTGTGTGACAATGTGTTCTGGAGTCTCTGTGGTCATTTTAACGCTCCAGGAGCTCTCAGGGGTTGGATTCCTCTGACACAGGGGCTCAGCTGAACCAAAATCCCTGCTTTTCCAGTGAAAAAGGGGCTGCTGGAGTATGACCCACCATTTCCTAAAACAAGGAACCCTGTGAAAAGGAGAAACTTGCTCCAGGAGTGGTCTGACTTCACTGAGGAGAGGGCAACTCCTCAGACTGCCTCTGTTTTGGATCCAAGGGAAAGAGACATTTCTTTTCCACAAGGAATTCTGGGAATTGTGAACCCATTCAAGTCTTTTATCCTAAAAATTTCCCCTCAGCGTGGGCCCAGCAAGCCCTGGATGCCCGTTTCCTGAGGCTCTGTGGTGGTGCCCGTGTCTGTGGGTCCTCACTCCGTGCCACGGGGCAGGGAAGCCTTGAGGGACCCCCAGTTCGGGGCATCAGGAGTTCTGAGCTCCAAACCATGGACACTTTGGAGCAGAGGGAGGCCAGAGCTGGGCTGTGAGACCCCCATGGCAGGCAGGGGGCTGGGGGGGCTTGGGTGCTGCATCTGCCCCAGAGCCCCTGGGTCTGCCCAGAGCCTGGAGGGGGGCAGGAGGGGACGTCTCTGCCTTCCAAACAGTTTAAGCACAGAAAGGAAAGAAGCTGAACTCCTGCAAAGGGACAGGTTGTGTTTCTGCCTGATTTGGACAAGGCTCTCAGGCGCAGGGTGGGATTCTTGGGCTGCTGGATTGAATGGTCCTGGTGGGTCCCTCGCAGCTCAGGGTGTCCTGTGCTGCTGTGAACTCTCCCTGAGGCTGTTCCCTGCCCTCCCAAACCAAGTTTCTGTCGTGGCATCACAGCTGGGACCACCCAACTCCTCCCCACCTCGCGTGGCACCTTCTGTTTGTGTTCACCCCCCGATGTTCCCACCCTCTGGCCGTCAGTAAAGGATCCCCAGGCAGCAGTTTCCAGCTGAGGCCCCAGGGCTGTGCTCAGGATCCTGGACAAGCCCAGCAGAGGGCTGGACTCATGGCCATGCTCCTGCTGGACTGGAGCTCTCATGGCAAGATCTCAGAGAAGCAGGGAAAAAGGATTTTTAAATGACCAGGTTTCTCCCCTCAGTGATGGAAAGCTCAACACTCTGGTGAAGAGTGAAGGGAATCCGGGCAGAGAGGAGGAGGCAGGATGGAACTTGCATCCTGGTGGGAATTAAAATCAGAAGGTGGGTGCTATAATTCTGCATTTAGACAATGAGCAGCTTTACTTAAAATTAAAAATAAACCATTTGGAGCTGCAGGGGTGAGCCCTGAAGGTCTTTCCTAACTAACTGGAAATTAATAAGGAAATGCATTTGCCTTGAAGCTCCTGCATTGCTGGCACAGGGTGACTTGTGCTGCTCCTTCAGCAGCCACTGAAGCCATTCATGAGGTGAGATGTTTCACCATCAGTTGTGTCAACCTGAAAGGATCAAATTTGCTCTTTTTCAATGCAAAAGAAAGGCATGGGGACTTTGTCCAGCAGGAACATTATTTTACCTGCTGTCTCATGGAATCTCTGATGAGCTTATTTGACTCATTCTGACTTCAGAAGGTGTGATTTAGGTCTTAGGAAAGGAAGATTACGAAAATGAGCTGGTCCTAAATTGTTAAATATCGTGTAGATCCACCAAGGCGTAATCCAGATACACACCAGGGGGAGAGAAAACAAATCATAGAATGGCTTGGGGTGGAAGGGACCTCAAACCCCCCCAGTGCCCCCCCTGCCATGGGCAGGGACACCTCCCACCAGCCCAGGCTGCTCCAAGCCCCATCCAGCCTGGGCTGGGACACTCCCAGGGATCCAGGGGCAGCCACAGCTGCTCTGGCCACCCTGTGCCAGGGCCTGTGTCCTAACTGAGGGTCCCAAAGCTCATCTGGGTGTGCTCGGGAGGCAAGAACGACCCTGAGCTCTGTTCCAGCCTTGTTTGCTGCAGTGCTTTGCAGACTCCAACCCGGACAAGGCAAAGAGCACACACCACACCAGCAACACCCACACTCGGGAGGAAAGGGGGCCAGAGGCAGATGGGAAAGAGCTGCTCTGGCCAGTGCTGCTGTTTGAAGAAACCTGGGCCTCTGACCAAACTCCAGAAAGCAAACTTTGGCAAAAGCAACCAAAATTAGCTCATCCCCCCAGGACAAGAATCATGATGACTGTCAGCTGCCCTGCCAGGGCACCCGAGGGCAGTTTGGGAAGCTCAGTGCCAGCCAGTTCCCTCTTGCTGCCCGTGTCTCAGTCAGATGGTGACAAACTCAGAGAGACACGTGGTGGCTCTGCCAGAAGGTCCTGGCTCACAGCAGAAATCAGTCCATGGCTGCAGTTCTACAAAGGGGGTCATGCTGTGTAATAACAAGGATGCCTTGATCTCAAAAATCTCTTCATGGAGTTGGAAACCAGGCACGTGCTGGCCCATTAAGGCTGGACGGATCTGGGTGGTTGCTCCTCACTCAGACACACCAAAAGCAGCCCCTCACCCTGGGTGGTGTTTCGTGGCACTTCTGCCTTTTCACTGGGCTGCTGGAGGTGGGACTGCTTTGTCCTTTACAAAGTCATGGAATCCCAGACTGGTTTGGATTGGAATGGGACCCCAAAGCCCCCCCAGTGCCACCCCTGCCCTGGGCAGGGACACCTCCCACCCGCCCAGGCTGCTCCAGGTCCCATCCAGCCTGGCCTGGGACACTCCCAGGGATCCAGGGGCAGCCACAGCTGCTCTGCCTGACCCAGCCAGCAATTCCTTCCCAATATCCCACCCATCCCTGCCCTCTGGCACTGGGAAGCCATTCCCTTGTCCTGTGCCTCCATCCCTTGTCCCCAGTCCCTCTCCAGCTCTCCTGGAGCCCCTTCAGGCTCTGCAAGGGGCTCTGAGGTCTCCCTGGATCCTTCCCTTCCCCAGGTGACCCCCCAGCTCTCGCAGCCTGTCCCAGAGCAGGGGGGCTCCAGCCCTGCGATATCTCTGTGGCCTCCTCTGGCCCCGCTTTCCATCCACCTCTCCCCTGTGCTGAGGCCCCAGCCCTGGCAGCAGCTCTGCCGGGGGGTCTCGTGGGCGCAGGGAAAGGAGAATCCCCTCCCTCACGCTGCTGCTCACACCAGTTTAAACGAAGTTTATGTTTAAACCCAGCTGGCTGCTGGTCACCAAACTGCTGGGGGGGCTGAGGTGGATCACGAGCCCTCCTGTGGTGACAGTGGGGACCCCTCCTGCTCCACACGGTCCATCTGTCCCTGCCCTACAGCCGCATTTATTTGCAGAAGCCCACAAGGACAGAGCCGGGCAGCTGCGGGACCCCAAAAAGTCTTCCCTGTAGTTTCATGTGGGTGGGTTCTGCTGTCTCCTCAGGCTCTTGGCTGAGTCCTGTGCAAGGTCCTGCTGCCCCTCAGCAGCCACACTCCCCAGGGCTGCCTTCACACTGGCTTTGCTGAGGGTGGGATTTGTTTTTCCTCTGGAGGGTGGCAAAGCTCTGGTGATCCCCACCCCACCTTTCCCCGTGGAGGGGTGCAAACCCCAGCACCCGAACCCCAGCGGCACATGGAGTGTATTTACTGCAGGGCTGGACTTAGAGCCGCCCCATCTGGATCTTTCTGTGCTCTGTAACCCGAGTTCTGCCGTGACAGAAGGTCTGCTTCTCCTCTGCCGGAGAGAAACCCAACCGACAGCAACAACCAACAGCAACCAAAGCAAAACAAGTGTTTTTATTAAACTTGCATCACTTAAGCCACCGCTTTGAACCCTTAGAGCTCAGCACAGTGTTCACTGGCGATGAATGTCTTCATCTGCCTTTAAAAGGTGGGAACAATGTCCTGCACTTAAATCCCTTAACTGGAAATTTCGTGCCTTTCATTTGTTTAGCCACAGTGGAGAAAAGACTAGTCACAAAACTTTCCTCTGGGCTTAAGAAGAGTTCTCCTTTGAAGCAGCACCAACAATAATACTGTAATAGAAGTAAAGGCTGCTCGTCTTACCCCAAGCAGATTTTCTCCTGCAGAAACTGCTGCGACTGCGCTGACAGAGTCGCTCTCTCTAAGCAGGGCCGTTCCCCCACCACTTTGTGTTCAACTTTTCCAAGCAAGCCATAAATACAGAGATCCCAAAGAGTTAATTTGCGTTTTTAAACCTCCTTCCCAATATCCTCTCTCATTCCTGCATAAAATCCCCATGTCCAGACATCAAATCAGTAAACCCTGTTGCCTGTCAGAGAATACAATGTCAGGCCATTAGTATGTTAATAAGTCCGGAGGGTGACAGGTGGCCTAGTAGACAGCTCAATTAAGCTGCTCATTAAACACACGCTAACGAACAGCCAAGGCAGGGCCTGAACAGCACCATTCTGTAATGACATGATGTCAGAGCGAACAAATGAGGAAAAATAACAAAAACATTACAGCAGTGACAGACGCCACTAATAGGGACCCCTTGCACTACATCAGCCCTCAAATCAATGAGCAACAGGGATCAAAAAACTCGACCCAACATTCTCAGGGGACTGAATGCAGCAAGATTTTTTTGGTCAGGTTTTTTCCTCTCAGGGTTTTTTCTCCCCCTTAACTAAAATTATGGCAAAATATCATGAATTAATAACAGGTGGGAGGGAGGGAGGGAGGGAGGGGGATAAAGGGGCAGAATTTGTTTCCTGTAAATTTAACCATAAAAATGTGAACACAGTGAAAGGTGAGATCTGAATGAAAATCATTATTTAATGGGCTCATCATTTCGATTTGATTGGCATTTTTTGCCTTTATCTTGCCTTTTCCCCCCTTTTCCTGGAGGCTGCAGGTTCCAATGATTTGCTGTACCTGCTCTGCCTCCTCGTTCTCCATAGGTCACCCCACCATTTAAGAGAACTTTGAAAGTGCAGATTTGTAGCTATTATTTTTAAAAAGGGGACTTCCAGCAGCTGGTAGGAAAAAAAAATCCCACTGTTTTCAACTCAGGAGCTTTCTGGGTAATAAATTCAAGCATCCAACGGGTGCTGAAATGACATTTGAGTCCCTCAGTGCTAAACTAATAGGCTGGTTGGCCATTATAAGGTCACGACCTCAGCTCTCATCCTCCTGCAGAGCTGTGTTAACAACTGATACCTCGCTGGGCTTCCTTAAAGGTCTGACTCAAGATTCCCACTAATAGTGGGATGGCAAGTTGTGTGAAGTGGTGGGAATTTGCAGCAGCAACTTTCGGGGGGAGAAAACGAATTAAAAAAAAAACCCTTTGGAGGCTGTGAATAGGCAGGTGTGGAGGCAGCTGCTGCAGGTGTGCCTGGGGAGGGCTGCCGTGGGTTTTGGGAGCCCACCGAGCGATTCCCCCGGTTTAACTGGTTGGTTTCACTGGTCAAACCCAGCCACACGACAGCCACCAGGCAGCAACGTGACTCCCCCCCCTCCCTCCGGTACCTGCCCGTGCAAAGGGCTCTGGCCTCAGTCATTGATTTTTTCCGGCCCTTTTGGCCTCCCACAAACAAGGCAGCGAGCGCTGGGAAATGAGGACTGAAGGGGGCAAGTGTGGTGGGTGTTGCTGGGCTGGATCCAGCTGTGCCAGGGACAATGAGGAGAGGCACATCTCAGATGTCAGCTCAGTGTGCAGGCACAGACCAGCCCTCCTGGGCACAATGTGGGCACACAAAGTGAGCACAGCCCAGGGGGAGGCTCGGGGCATCCCCTCCTCGGCTCTGCAGCCCCCCGCTGCTCTCACCCTGGGCTGGGGGTGCTGAATTAGTACCAAAACTTGGATAAGGAGCAGCTGTCACAGCCCAGGCACTGAATTAAGTGCACACAGCTCCAGCTCCACGGAGCCAGAGAAGCAGGGAATGGGAACTGTGGGATAAACAGCCCCCTTCTCCCACACTCACCAAAAGGTGCAGCTCCAGCCAGGCCAGGGGAGCTGCCCCAGGAAGGAGCACAGAATTCAGCACTTGGCACCTTCCTCCTTCCAGGGGGAGATTGTCCCTCTCCCCGTGTCTCTCACGCTGACTTTGTACTCACAAAGTGTTGGCCAAGTTGCTGCAGGTTGTCTTGCTTCACCACTGATGTGCAGAGGTACCTTTTGTTTGTCATCCACTCCAGTCACTGACTGGAATACTGGTTTGGGTCTCCCACAGCTTTTCTGCTGCTTTGTCTGGATTTAAGACAGGGAAAAAAAAACCAAAACCAAAAAACAAACAAAAAACAAACAAACAAACAAACACAAACCAAAAACAAAACAAAACAAAACAAAACAAAACAAAACCAAAACAAAACCAAAACAAAACAAAACCAAAAAACAAACAACCAAACAACCAAACAAAAACAAAAAACCGAACCAAAAAAAACAAACAAAAAACAAAAAACCAAAACCAAACAAAAACAAAAAAAAAACCAACCAACCAACCAACCAAACAAACAAACCCAAAAACAAAAGCCCCCAAACCAAACAGGGCAGTTTTGCCCTGGGTAAGGCAACTGAGCTTTCCGTGGGTGCTTCAGTCCTGGGGGCAGCTTTGGGCACCTCAATGTAAGTGTTGGGCTGTCCTGGGCAGGGCTGGGGTGGCACTGGGTGGTCCCTGGAGGTCCTTCCAACTCAGGGTATTCCATTATTCCATGATTCTATGAAGTGTCTTCCTGGTGTAACACACGAAGGAGCAACACTGAGCAATCTGTGGATACAAAATTAATGTGATAGAAACGTGTGTGTTGAGTGCCAGGTGAAGAATGAACACTCCTTGTGGCCAAAAGGCTTTGAAGAGTTGTAAAGATACATTACAGAATCACTGGGGTTGGAGGAGACCTTCCACATCCTTCAGTCCAACTTTAGTCCAGCCCAGCACCAACAGAATCCCCCCTAAACCACATCCCCAAGGGGCTCTCAAACACTTGCAGAGACAGTGACTCCACCACATGAACTCGGTGGTGTGTCACACCTGCAGTGAGATGTGGTGGAACACTCACCCATCTGCTCCCAGCAGCCCAGTTCAGCACCACAGCCCAGTTTGACACCACAGCCCAGTTCAGCACCACAGCCCAGTTCAACACCACAGCCCAGTTCAACACCACAGCCCAGTTCAGCACCACAGCCCAGTTTGACACCACAGCCCAGTTCAGCACCACAGCCCAGTTCAGCACCACAGCCCAGTTCA
>VXAU01001183.1:156023-167967 GCA_013399695.1 Formicarius rufipectus
TAGAAATGAGAAATTTGGGGTGAGGCGTTTGCAGCCTTCCAAGACGTGATGGGAGCCTGAAAGAGAGATGGAGAGAGAATATTCCACGGGTCTGGAGGGACAGGACAAGGGGAATGGCTCCCCAGTGCCAGAGGGCAGGGATGGATGGGATATTGGGAAGGAATTGCTGGCTGGGAGGGTGGGCAGCCCTGGCACAGGGTGGGCAGAGCAGCTGTGGCTGCCCCTGGATCCCTGGGAGTGTCCCAGGCCAGGTTGGATGGAGGTTGGAGCCCCCTGGGCTGGTGGGAGGTGTCCCTGCCCATGGCAGGGGGGGCACTGGGTGGGCTTTGGGGTCCCTTCCAACCCAAACCATTCTGTGAGCAAAATAAACAAACAGGGCTGGAAGTGCAGCCCTGAGATTTGCTGCCCAGCCTGGCTCTGTGAGCTGGGCTTTGCTGTCCCAGACAGGGTCAGCCTGAGATGGAGCCATTAATGCAGAAGTGAAAGAACCTCATTTTGGGGTATTCTGTGTCAGCTCAGAAGATGACACATATCAAGTTTTCCAACTCTGCTGGGAATTGTCTGCCTGCTAAAATTAAATAAGCAAGGCAAGGCTTTCCAACTTACTGCTACATAATGGATAAAATATTCCATGTGATTAAAGCCTGGAAAATCAATGTAATCTTTGCAGCATTATTAAAAGGTGATAGTCTAGTCAGTGCTGGGTGAACTCCCTGGATACCAAGGACAGAAGTTCATTTCTCCTACATGGAATGATCCCTGAAATAGCAGCCAAAGTGTTCTGGGGACCCTCTCGCTGTGCCCAGAGAGGCCACTTCTGCAGCAGGGGTGTTCCCAGGATGCCCTCCAAGCTGACGGGGAGTCCTGTCCCTTCCTTGGGCCCAGTGAAGACCTTCCCCCTCTCAACCCTGCCTGCCCCGTGCTGCTGCCCATGGCCCACAGCTGGAGGAATTGCTGGGTATCCAACCCAACCCCCCGAGGCTTCCTGAGACACCACTCCAGCTGTTTCCCCTCCCTCACAACAACTGGGAGGCAGGACAAGTGGACACAGGAGCAGGAGCACTCACCCACCGTTTCTTCCTCCAGCAGGATCCCAGTTGTGGCTGGACGCAGCTCACACCAAAGTGGTGAACCTGTTGTTTTGTCACCGTAAGCAGGAAAAGAGAAGCTCCTGCAGTGGGTTTGCACTTCCCAAGCAAAATCAAACTGCCAAAAACATGTTCTCTGAAATGTTTGGTCGCAATAACCCCATGAAAAGCTCCAGGCTGGGGGCAGAGTGGTTGGAGAGCTGGAAAAGGCCCTGGGGGTGCTGGTGGCAGTGGCTGGATGTGAGCCCAGGTGTGCCCAGGTGGGCAAGAGGCCAATGATCCTTGGGCTGTCCCAGCCATGGTGTGGGCACAGGCCCAGGACTGGGGTTGTCCCCCTGTGCTGGCACTGCTGGGGCACCTCCAGAGCTGTGCCAGTTCTGGGGTCTCAGGGAAGAGACACGGAGGGGCTGGAGCGTGTCCAGGGCAGGGAAGGGAGCTGGGAAGGGGCTGGAGCAGCAGGAGGGGCTGAGGGAGCTGGGGGGGCTCAGCCTGGAGCAAAGGAGGCTCGGGGGGGACCTTCTCACTCTCATGGCATTCAGTGAAGTTTTTGTAGTCTTTGGACATTGCCCTCAGGGACAGGGTGGGATTCTTGGGGAGTCCTGTGCAGGGTCAGGAGCTGGACTCAAGGATCCTTGTGGGTCCCTTCCAACTCAGCATATTCCATGATTTCCCATTTCTGTGTTTCACTTGGTTTTGAGGATCCCTACACAGCTATGGTCCTGTCAGACACAACTTCCAGGTCTCCACCTCACCAAGAACAGTGAGTTTGGGGTCTTAGGAGGGTTGAGAATCTTTGGATAGAAGTGTAATTCACCCTTCGTACTTTATGCTGGGCTTTGATATTGATGTCTCTGCTCTTAATAAAGCACACAGGTCTTCAGAGGAACTACAAACGTGCAGAACTCCCAGCCCTCAGGGGTGTTTGTGGATGGGCCCCTTTCCTAAAGGGGCAGCTGCCTCCCTTGGAATGCCAACATTTTAGCCTTGGATGAGTCTCCAGCATCTCCCCAGGAGGAGGGAGGGGTGTGTGTGATATAAGCACAGAAAGCACCTCCCTGATTAACAGATGTTTCTATTATCAAGGAAGTTGTATGGTCTGATCACCTCGGTGTCAGACCAGGGGTTGGTCACTGTTTTCTGAGCCTGCTACACCGGGGCCAGCTGTGGAGGGACCCGACGTGAATTTTCCCTCAAACCAGTTACAACTGGGACAGTGACAAAACCCCCTACAGAACTGAAAATGTAGGAGCGGGAGAAGCCAAAATAAACCTGCGAAAATTTGAAAATTAACTCCAAGATCAAAATAACATACATTAAATATTAGAAGTGTCCTGGAAATCAGCTGGAAGAGCAAGGAGCTGCAGGAGAACCCGGGCACCCTCGCTGCCCCTCAGGGTGTTCCCCGGGCTGGAAGGCGCCTGCCCCGCGGGCTCTGCTGCTTCCCCGTTCCCTTGGAGGAGGGAAGAGGAGCAGGAGTAAATGCAGGATACTAGTCCCCAGCCCGGAGCGCTCCGTCTGCCGGAGGAGTTACTGCTGCTCCGCAGCTCACTTTGGGCTTTCATTTGCCACGGTCCGGCCCCGAATTTAGCGCAGAAAGCGCTGAGGGCGCCGCGACACCGACACGGACACAGAGACCAACCCCTGCCCACACCCCGAGCCCACCTCCCGTGCCCCCATCCGGACCCCACACCCCCTGCCCACGGGTGGCTGTCCCTGCGCCCCCGGCACCCCCCGGATTTCTGCTCCGGTTCCGAACCCGCTCTTAAACCCGAACCCAACCGGAGAGACGGGCAGAAAGAGCCCGATTTAAGTGACTTCTAAACTACTTGCAAAGCACAACGTGGCTCTTCCCATGAGCAAACGGGTGTAACATGAGCCGCTCTGTCTGGTTTGGGTCACGCTCGAATTTTGACAGAAGGGCGAATTTCGGTGTAAACACAGAATTTCTCAGCTTTGCCATTGCGAGTGCCCGGCGGAGGAGGATCCCCCGCGCCTCTCCCAGGAGTTCTGGGTGGTGACATTTCTCGAGGTAAAATCGACACCTTTTGACCTTCTAGTTTTGAAGGCTTGCAATTCGAAATGAAATTTATGTTTTGTTTTAAGAGGAGATAATTTCTTCAAAGGACAATATATTTATTAATTTTCTACTCGGTAACTAGAAAGATTTTTGTTCAGCTTCTTAGTGGGGTTAATCCTTAAAACCCTTGTGTGGGGAGTCAGGGGGATATTTTTACAATAACTACTGGGATTTTTAAAAACCTTTTTTTTTTTTTTTTCCCCTTTTCAATTAAAATGTACTGGATGGACGCAGGAGAGGATATTTTTCCTTATTTTTTAGGATGTTTAATACCAGGGCCAGCTGAGAGCCACCAGGGCCCCATGTGCACAAGATGTGTCAGAATGTGCTCAGTGCAGAAGGAATCGTTATTTACCCGGGCGATTTCCTGGTCAGACTTATTTATTTTTATTTTTCAGGCGGAGAAAATTTATTCAATGAAATATTATTTAATTAAATCTTATTAAAACAAAAAGGGGAGAAAAAAATATCAAACGTCGCCTTTCCAATTTTCAGGTTTTACTTTGGATTTCTCCCAGCTGGGAACGGGGGAACAGAAGTCACCAAAGGAAAGAGGACGAGTATTTGTGCCCTGAGCAGCTCAGAGAATTCCCCACTGATGGGCTGAATTAGCAAATCTCTCTTTCCCGGGGCCGTTAGGAGAGGATGTACTAGAAACCAAGCAACACAGCTGACCAAGGAGGCTCTGAAGTTGCAGCCTTTTGTGTTTATACTTTTGAAATATCTCCATTGTGATGCAAATGCTGATTTTCAATCAAAAAAAAAAAATATCTCTTTCTCCCCGTGAAAAGTGTTGTAGGAAGTGAGCTTAACTCCAAATGTTCCTATTGAAGGGTGGGATTTCTCTCCCCCCTTGTTTTCTGTAAAACACTGAAAACGCCTGATATCAAATGAGCTGCTTTTCTGTTATTCAAGCCTTGACACTTCCCAGCTTCCATCCTTTACTCAAAACGCTTAAATTTTTAAAATATCTTCAACTCATCATCAGAAGCATTTTAGGGAGAGTATTTGTGGGCAGAGGGTGTACGAAAACTTTAATATGCATTTGCTTTATTCTCCTTTTAAAACCGAAATCCCCTCTCAGAGTTTTATCAAAGGCTTCCTCATTAGGGGATATCCATGTAAATTATATCTCGAGAGGAAGAATAACTGAATGAAATGCATAAATTCAGGGCTGATATTCCAGGCTTTCATTACTGGTGGGGTTTTGTGTATTGTCTGAATACTTCAGGGTCTTCAACGACGGCGACCAAATTTTGTAAGAGTTTCAGGCAAGGCAGGCGATGTGGTGCCTGACAATTTTGATGCCTTTCATCTGTAGCAGGTTAAAAGTGTTTTTACTGTATCCCTCTAGATGTAGTTCTGAAGAAACATTTCTCCTGCCAAAATACACACACAGTCTGGGATTAAAAGGGCTGAAACCTACCACCAAGTTCTTAACGCCCTCCCACCATCATTAGACTAAATCCGCCGTCATTCCAGATTCATTTTTCCCTTATTCATCTGTCCAACTAATTCCTGCTGCATTCACTGGGCTTACATCTTAATCTTTTCTGTTACATAGAGAATACATAATGAAAAGCTGCATTTTCTGGGTACATGCACACATTTGGAGCGGATGAACCATATGTGAAGTGACATACAATACTGAATGGAGGCTGAATGGTGTCCAGTGCTAAAAACAGTGCAAGTCCAGGAACAAAAAGCAGGAGAACAAGAGCCCTGTGCTGGGCTTGCCTCGCTCGAACACCAGGGGATTCGCCGCTAAAACATGGGTATAATTTCACTGTTTTCACTCACACAAGCTGTGGGAAAGGAGTCACCATCTGATGTTTGATTGTGCTGGATATGTTTTTGGCAGTAGCCTTGTAGTCCGCATTGACAAAAAAAAAAAAAGAAGGAGGGGGGGGGAAGAATGGAGCTGCTTTTGCCGTGTTGGATTTGGCGTCTGGCGGGGAGGGAGGGCTGGGGCAGTCCCTGTTTGCCACCTGAGAGCACGGGCGGGACCCGTCCCCTCCGCCTGGCCCCCCTCGGCCGGAGCTCTGCCTCATCTCGGGGGGATTTCAGCCCTCCTGTCAGTCACTCGGGGGGAATAACCCGCGAGACATGGCCTCGAATTTCATCCCAGAGCATCAAAATCCTGTGGAGGGGTTTGCTGCAGAGAGAGGGAGCAACTTCTGGGGGTCTGCTAAAACCGGGAGAGGAATCTCCGCCCTGGTGTCGAACCGAAGCCCCTTCTCGGCACTCACTGAGCTGGCCCCGTCCTTTAAAGCCAAAGCAGTTTGTTGCCGAGGGCGGGCAGAGCCCGGGGGACAGACGGCCAGGACAGCCAGGGGGAAGCAGGGCAGCAACCTCTGGTGGAGGGAGAGAGGGAGCGGCTCCTGCAGCTGCCGCCGCCGCCCGCGGGTCCCGCAGCCCTTCGCGGGGCTTAAGCCTGAGCTTAGAGAGGGGCATCTGTCGAGATCCTCTCGACTTCAGACGGGCTTAGCTGCGCGCTCCTAAGGTGGGGATGCACTTAAATGCTCTGCCTAACGAAGAGAGAATTAAGCAGCTGCTGAACTGCTTGGCTGAATTAGGATCTGAGGCGGCTTTTCCCCTTCCTCGAGTTAACAACAGTTACCATTTTTGATCTTTCTTTCGTTTCTGTGGGGTCAAAACGGACAAGCCCACGCCGGGGTACCCGGGGCAGGATTCCCTGAGCAGCCCAACCTTCTCTGGCCGGCTCGGCTCCAGCTTTGCTTTGGGACAGTGTCACCTCCCGGCCCCGCGGTGCCCGCTGACCCCTGCTGCCAGCCACCCTCCCAAGGGGGTGTCTGTGGAGAGGTGTTTCGTACCCAGCTTTGTCCCCTGTTAAAGATGCCATAATCTGAGAATCATAGAATTCCAGACGGGTTTGGGTTGCGAGGGACCTGAATACTCATCCAGTTCCGCTCTCTGCCATGAGCAGGGACACCTTCCACCAGCTTTTCCGAGAAGAAACCAAAAGAGAAACTGTGTCACGAAATTCGGCTGTTTGACTTGAGAATAATTTGAACGGCCTCTGGAGCAGAATATCCGCCAGTGGCATGGGCTGGCACCCACCCCAGTACCTGAGGGTGGAGATGCCCTCGGGGGGCAGGGCAGCGGTGCCGCTGCCACCCCGACCCGGGGCAGCCCTGCCGGGGAGCAGGAGCAGCAAAAGCGCGTTTGGCTGCAGAGGAGTCGGTGTTTTCCCGGAGCCGGAGGCTCCTTTGTGTGTGCGGGGCTTTCTCCAGCAGGTGGAGATCTCAAAGCAGGGTTGCGCCGAAGAACACTTCCCAAAAACAAAGCCCAACTGGCCAATTCTGGCAATTCCGGCAATAAAAAGTTTAAGGAAAGTGACAAAGAGCAAAAACACTCTGCTATAATGTTATTTTCCCAGACGATACCTAAACTTCCCTTCCGTGGTGAGTGATCCATACCTTTGCTAGTATGGGAGATACATTGTGTGAAGGAATTAATCTTTTTTTCCTGTTTTTTTTTTCCTTACATAGGGTGTAGTGGGCTAATGGAAGCGTATAATTACCGTGTTAGTATTAGGGAGCAATATAGCCGCAATAAATTAAGACTGCTTTGCAATTAGAATGATGAACACAGCTGTGGAGACAAATGGCATATGTGCTAATTAAATAATTTGTCACTTGACTGTTAAGCAAACAATACAGGCTCTTTACATTACAAACTCCCATCTCTGGGATGGCGTGATGGGCCATTAACGGAAGGGACCAACAGATTGCGGGGCCACGGCGGGCTGAGAGCGGCGGCAACGCGGGCGGAGGGGGCAGCGGCAAAGGAATAAAGTGTAGGTTTGGGAACATCGCATTGTGTTAAGGAGTGGCAGAGGTCACAGAACCCCAGAACAGTCAGGGCTGGAAGGGACCTCTGGAGATCACCCAGTCCAACCCCCTGCCCAGGCAGGGTCACCTGCAGCAGGTAACACAGGAACACCTCCAGGGGGGTTTGCAATGTCTCCAAAGAGGAGACTCCACACCCTCCCCGGGCAGCTGTTCCAGGCTCTGCCACCTCCATGGAAAGAAGTTCTGCCTCATGGTGAGGGGGAACTCGTGGTTTGCTTTATGGTCATTGTTTCTGGTCCTGTCACTGGCACCACTGAACAGTCTGGGACCATCCTCTGACACCCCTTGGAGATATTTGTAAGGATTGATGGGATCCCCTCTCAGTCTTCCCTTCTTCAGACTAACCAGGCCCAGCTCCTGCAGTCTCTGCTCATCACAGAGATGCTCCAGACCCCTCATCATCTTTGTGGCCCTCCTGGACCCTCTCCAGTAGCTCCTTGTCTTTCCTGAACTCTGGAATCCAGAACTGCACACAGCACTCCAGATGTGCCTCACTGGGGCTGAGCAGAGGGGCAGGATCACTCTCTGACCTGCTCCAACCCTCTCTGTGATGCTCCCAGGATCCCACTGTCCCTTCTGGCCCAGGGCACACTGCTGGTTCGTGGACAACGTGTCATCCTTCAGGACACCCAGGTCTTGGAAATAATCCTGTTAATACACAGATGGGGGGTAGAATAATATAAAAAATAATTGAAAAAATGAAAATAAAAATTAAAATAATTGAATCAATCAATACATAAATACATGATGACCAAGGTGAGAAAACTGCACCCACCATGTCTCTGGGAGGGTCCCTCCTCCTTGGAGGGGAAGGACGAAGGGCGCCTCTTAAGCAGATGTTTCCCATGTCCCTGAAAGCTGGACAGTGCCCAGACACTGTGGAGCTGAGTGCTGTGACCTGGGTATTACAAAAAACAGGGAAAGGGGCTGACTTTATTTGGCTGTGAAAGCCCCTGAGTAGCTCAGGAACAGCAGAAATATTTCTGCTGTGGAGACTGGGAGCTCATGTGATTGTGTGTTGTTTTACAAGACTTGCTGTAAAATATACCAGGCTGGCTCAGGGTCCACCATGAAAAGCAACATACTAGGAAAACTAAATGCCCAAAGAGGGGGAAATAGTCATATTTAAAACACCTTTACAGGAGCAAAATTATGTAGAATTCTTATAGATTTATAATACATAATTACATAAATAACTAGTTTAGTACCTTCTGGTACCATAAAGGTCCTAACAAAAATGAGGATGAGGAACTTTTTATATGTGACAGGACAATGGAATTGCTTCTCACAGCCAGAGGACAAAGTTGTATGGGATATTGGGGAGGAATTGCTGGCTGGGAGGGGGGGCAGGCCCTGGCACAGGGTGGGCAGAGCAGCTGTGGCTGCCCCTGGATCCCTGGGAGTGTCCCAGGCCAGGTTGGATGGGGTTGGAGCAGCCTGGGCTGGTGGGAGGTGTCCCTGCCCATGGCAGGGGGTGAAACTGGATTCCAAACCAAACCATTCCAAGATTCTCTGACAAAGAGATGCCACACTTTTGCCTTTTCATCCTGAGATGGGATTGGTGGTGACAGTATTTTAGGAACAGATAAAATAAGTCAGCAAGGTTTCCTTGTTTATTCTGCAACTCTGTAGCACACTGTGCCACCAACTGCACCCAAATTTCCACTCTACTTGCAAGGATTTCCTTATGCCAGTGAAGGTTCAGCACTAAGATTTCTGGTCATAAAAGGCTCTGCCCCCAGAGGGTGGTGGGCACTGCCCAGGCTGCCCAGGGCAGTGGGCACGGCCCCGAGGCTGCCACAGCTCCAGGAGCCTTTGGACAGCGGGACAGGGGGAGTGTTGGGGTGTGCTGGGCAGGGCTGGGGTGGCACTGGATGGTCCCTGGGGGTCCCTCCCTTCTCAGGCTATTCCATGATTCTCTGATTCAATGGTACAGGCACCACTGCAGGAGTGGTGTGAGCTGTGCTCGTGCCAACTCCTCTGGGGAAGGGAATGAGTGAAAAGCAAAGCCAAAAGGAGTCCCACACGTGCAAGGTATTTTAGTGCTCCTCCTGTGGCACAGCACCCAAGCTGTGTGTTCCAGCAGAACAGAGAATGAGAAGACAGGAATCAGTGCTATTTCTCAGATCCACGTTTCTCCCAAGTGGCTTTTTGGCCCCTCTGCTGTTGCCAGCACTGCTTCCCTGACTGGGGGCCGGGGTTTAATCCTCCCAAACCCCCGCGGGCAGCTCTTGAGCCCGTGGCATCAGCCAGGCTGGGTGGCACTGGGTGAGCAGCAGCTTTAAGCACTGGGGGCCAGTTCTGTAAAGCCACCCCTGTGAGAGCTGCAGCACAGGCTGAGCTGAGGAGCCAGGTCAGGCTTCAGCTTCTGAGGGGCAGGTTTGAGGCTGTGCCAGTTGCTCGAAACAACAGGTCAAAGTTTCTCCCCAGCCCATGTTAATACTTTCTGCATCACTAACCACAGCTGGCCACTTTTCTGGTGGCTCTAATTATCAGTTACATTCTTGTTTCTAATCACCAAGACCTTGCGTGTGCAATTCCATCCTCTCTGCCTCCTGCAGCCACCTCAGGGAGTCAGGAGTAGTCAGGGAGGTTTGGAGTGCCCAGCCCTGGAGGTGCCCAAGGCAGGAGTGGCCGTGGCACTCAGAGCTCTGGGCTGGGGGACAAGGTGGGCATCGGGCACGGGGTGGGCTCCATGGTCTGACAGGGCTTTTCCAGCCTCAGTTACTCTGGGATTCTGGGAGGAGGTGAAGCTGTGGGAAGTCCGAGGTACATGCCGTGGAGATGCTCACAGACTGAAGTTGCTCCGGTGGGACACTGGAGTAAAAGGAGAGTATTGGGAAAGTTTCACAGAATCCCAGGATCCCTGAGGCTGGCAAAGCCCCCCCAGCCCGCGGAGCCCACCCCGTGCCCGATGCCCACCTCGTCCCCCAGCCCAGAGCTCTGAGTGCCACGGCCACTCCTGCCTTGGGCACCTCCAGGGCTGGGCACTCCAAATCTCCCTGGGCAGCCCCTGCCAGGGCCTGCCCACCCTTTCCAGGCAGGAATTCCTCCTGCTGTCCCCCCTGGCCCTGCCCTGTCCCCCCTGAGCCCGTTCCCTCTGCTCCTGTCCCTGTTCCTGGAGCACAGCCCGACCCCCCCCGGCTCCCCCCTCCTGGCAGGGACTTGCAGAGCCACAAGGTCCCCCCTGAGCCTCCTTTTCTCCAGGCTGAGCCCCCCCAGCTCCCTCAGCCCGTTCCCTCTTCCTTCCTGAGGAGCCCCCGATGGCACCAGCAGCAGAGCCATCTCCGCTGCACACCCAGCCCCTGCCGTGCCCTCCGTGCCCGGGCTGCCCCAGCCCCGCTCCCCGCACCCTCCCCGGGGCAGGTACCGGGAGCTGCTGCCTGTGGGGGCATCTGGGGGGACATTCCTGCTGGCCCGCACAAAACCAGTTCTCCCGCTGTTCCCACTGGGAATCCCGGGCGCTATTGAGAGCGTGGCTGGAGACAACAAGAGCATTCCGACCATCTGGGGCCGGCGGAGCGGGCCGGGGCCGGGCCGGGCGGGGCTGCGGAGCCCCCCGGGCGGCAGAAGGACCGAGGGGCCGGCGCCGGAGGGACCCGCGGCACGGGAAAGGAGCCCTTAGAAAGACATTTTCTGATGATTATTTTGGGAAACCTTCTGGTAATCCCCAGTCAATCTGCATGCTAATAGAGGTCATTTACCAAAGCAGAATACTGGGGGAAGCTTTGCATAATAACAACGTTAGTTTGATTTGATACTAAAACTTTTCAACTGTTCAATCAAAGGCAAAGCTGAATTTCTGGGGGGAAAAAATGGTATTGAATGCAGGAGTGAATCTGGACACAGTTAAAGGGAGCTCTTTTTGATCAATTAGACCTTTCTGTGATGTCATCTTTATTACTTATTCTAATGAGATGGGTGTTGTAAAAAGGATTGGGGAGTGAAATCCATTGATAATCTCCTTAGCACTGTGGATAATATACAAGGTTTCTCCCCCACATTGAGAGCCCTAAGCTGCTCTAATATACTTTGAGACTTCTCACTATCTCCCTATTCTTAAAGGAAGATGATTTTTCTCTTTCTGAGGGGGTGTAGGTTTGTTCACTCCCGGGGTAGTTTGGGTGGAGATTTACGGCTGCATTTTGTCCTTCTGATTCACTGCTGTACTTTTTGTGCACAAAAGGCCTGGTTTAACCCCAGATAAGTGCTATCTGCTGCAGGGCTTTTGGGGCTGCTAAAGACAGAGGAACCAGTGCAGATGCAAACTTCCTTCTCAAGCCTCAGAGCTACATTATACTTATTGAAGTACCAAGGCAAATATGCTGAATCTCTTCTGCACAGGAGCATTTAGGGGCAGAATGGAAATTCTGGTGAAGTATTTGCACAGCACTTCCTCAGTTTCAAACAAGTGTTCAAGGATATAATCAGGTTGTGCTGGACCCCACTCAGGTCTCTCTCTAGTTTAAAAGGTGCACAATGAAGTGATAAAAAGAGTAAAATAAGCGAATTCATGACACTTGAATCAGGATGTCTTTACTCTCTGTGTTGACATCAGCCCTGGGTGTCACCAGGAAAGAGAAACCTGGCAAGTTTCCCAAACATTCTAGCAAATGACAAGCAAAATTATACAGGTTTGTGTGAAATAAAGAGAAATTACTTTCCAGACTGTTGAAATACAGTTACATTGATTATTTGGGTATGTTTAATAAAGACATCAAGAAGAAGAGAGAGAGAGAGAACAAGAAAGAAAGAGGAAAAGAAAGAGACAGACAGAAAGAGAAAAAAGAAAGAAAAAAGAAGGAAGAAAGGAAAAAGAAAGTGAGAAAGGAAGAGATGGAAAAATAAAGAGAGAAATGCAAAGGAGGGAAATGAGGCAGGCAGGAAGGGAAGGAAGGGAAGGA
>VXAU01001183.1:193309-218835 GCA_013399695.1 Formicarius rufipectus
CGCGGGGCCGCCTGCGGGCTCTCTCCCCTCCCCGCAGGCAGAGCCCGGTGCGCGCCGCCGCCCCGCCCGCCGGGCCATGGACTCGGACGCCAGCCTGGTCTCCAGCCGCCCGTCCTCCCCGGAGCCCGATGACCTCTTCCTCACGGCCAGGAATAAAAGCGGCGGCGGGGGCTTCACGGGCGGCACCGTGTCCAGCTCCACGCAGAGCGACTCCCCGCCGGAGCTGAGCGCGGAGCTCCGCAGCGCCATGAGCGCTGCGGGCGTGGTGGTGGTGGACAAGCTGGGCTTCAAGTCCTCGTCGTCGTCCTCCTCCTCGTCCTCCTCTTCCTCCTCCAAGAAGGACAAGAAGCAGATGACGGAGCCGGAGCTGCAGCAGCTGCGGTTGAAGATCAACAGTCGGGAGCGCAAACGGATGCACGACCTGAACATCGCCATGGACGGGCTGCGGGAGGTGATGCCCTACGCCCACGGCCCGTCGGTGCGCAAGCTCTCCAAGATCGCCACGCTCCTGCTGGCGCGCAACTACATCCTCATGCTCACCAACTCCCTGGAGGAGATGAAGCGCCTGGTCAGCGAGATCTACGGCGGGCACCACGCCGGCTTCCACCCAGCCGCCTGTCCCGGCGGCATGGGCGCTCACTCCGCGCCTCTGCCCGGCCACCCGACCCACCCGGCCTCGCACCCCGTGCACCACCCCATCCTGCCCCCCGCCGCCGTCTCCAGCGCCTCCCTGCCCGGCTCCGGCCTCTCGGCCGTCAGCTCCATCCGGCCGCCCCACGGGCTCCTCAAGTCGCCCTCGGCCGCCGCCGCCGCCCCGCTGGGCAGCAGCTTCCAGCACTGGGGGGGGATGCCGTGCCCCTGCAGCATGTGCCAGGTGTCGGCCCCGCCGCACCACCACGTCTCCGGCATGGGCACCGCCAGCCTGCCCAGATTGGCCACCGACACCAAATGAGCCCCTCGGCGGGGCCGCCCCGCCGCGCCCGCTCCGCCCCGGCACCCCCAGGACCTACAAACGCTCTTTCCCGGAGGCAGCGGGACCCCCGCTCCGCTCCCGGGGCCGTCGGAGGGGCGGCGGGAGGGGATGGAGCCCGACCCGGGTCTGCCCTGCTTCCCAAACGGCGGGGAAACACACCCCGGCACAAGTAAAGCCCCGCGAATCTTGTTTTCTTTTTAATTTTCCGACGTTGCCGGTAACTTCGCCAGGAGGGGAGGGTGGTCCCTGGGCTCGCCGCGAACGGAGGAACCAAAACTGCAGAGGGGCTTCTGCTCATTTGTTTGTTTGTTTGCTCTCTCCCCTCTCCCGGTTTCGTTTCTACACGTAGAGCCTTTGGAACTGTTCCTGAGGCACATTCCTCCCTGGAAAGCCCATCTCCGGGGCACCCGGAGCTGGCCGGTGACAGCGGGGCTCCGGCGGGAAGTGCCGCCGGGAAAGTCAGTTTATTCCCCACTTCCCCGCTCCCTCGACCGCCGTTTTTTTCTTTTGTCGCCGTTGTTTTCTTTCCGGTTCGGGATTTGTAAATATACCGATAACGACGCGAGTCCGCTCTGCCTGAGCTTTCCGTCCGTGCACTTGTCCTGTGTCAGCCTCATGAATGAAAAAGGTGTCGGTCTGCCTTGATTTCGTTGGTTTGGGTTCTTGGGGTTCGTTCGCATGTTTTTGTTATAAGTGGATAACACGTTTGTTTTGGTTTGTTTCCGATCCTGCTACCTTTAACAAAGTTTCAACTCTTTGATGCTCTTTCTGTGTAGGAACTTTCACTCTGTCCGTGTTGCAATACTGAGAACTTGGGCTTGTTTCTGAAATAACAACTTTTCTTATCGCTGCCCCTTGCAGAGATTTTATCATCTGTTTATTTTTGTAAAAAAAAAAAAAAAAAAGAAAAAGAAAAGGAAAAAAAAAGTTGCTAAATAATATTTATTTCTTGTTTCGTTTCAAAAAAAAAAAAAAAAAGATAAAAGTTGTTGAGATTTTAAATAAATAAATAAATAAAAGCATTTTAAATAAATGTCCTTTTCACCTTTCTCGCTGTTTTGGGGAGTTGGAGGCAGGTGGGGAAGGGATGAGAACATTTTAGGCGTATCCTTGCCTTTTCCTCAAATTTTTTGGTAGTTTGCTTCGCCGGCTGATCGAAATCGTTTGGGGGTTGGGTTTGGCTTTTTTGTTGAGGTTTTTTTTTTTCTTTCTCGTTTGTTCCATGCAGATTCAGGGCGGTAAGGAAGAAAAACCGACCGGTACCGCATTCGGAATGTGAAAATTATTGCTTATCTAACCCAGCGCTTGGCAGGGGCTAAATATTAAATATTAATTCGGGGGGATGAAACATTAAACTTGGCGGTGGGGAGTTTGCTCACGGTAAAGGCTCCTACGCACTTGACCTTCAACCAAACACCCTCCAAACGAAAATCCACAGAAAAGAAAACTGTTTTCATCCCGAAGTCGATCATGTCTATCGCCCGGGTGTATTTTAGCAGTTCTGGGCAGGTATTTGGGCAGGAAATATTTCGCACACCCCGAGGAAAGGGCTTTCCCCACGGAGGGCGCGGAGCAGCCTGAGGCTCCCCCTTTGCTGCAGGGAGGAGAACGGGAACCACGAGCGAATCCCGTGGTTTTGAGGAAAAGGGGGCGCCGGGACAGGCGGAGGTTCCCACGATGCCCGCCCTGAGGGGGCCGGTCCCGCACCGCTCTCGGGGCTGCGGCTGGGCAGGAGACCCCAAAACTCGCGTCCTTGCCCCAGCAAATCCTTTCCCATCTCTCTCTAGAGCGACAAATGCCCAGACAGCTATTTAAAATAACCAGAGGGCTCCCTACGCATAGAGTTATTTATGTATTATCACAGGTCGTGAAGGAGTTTTGAGCGCACGGAGCAAACTAGGAGAATCCCCACCCGGGAGCCTTTTTATTCCCTGTGTAAAAGGAAGCGGTGCCGGGCGGCCGGGGCTGGTTGGGCTCACCGCGGGGAGTGAGGGGGTCGCGGCCCGTCAGCCCCTCCTTGCCGGGTTCGCTCCATCCTGCTGAGACTCGCACCGCGCCATCCCCCTCAGGAATGGGAAGCGGGCTCGGGAAAAGTGTCCCCCAGCCCAGAGCCTACGAGAAATAACCCCCGCTTTTCCTACAGTGGCACCCAACCCATCCTCTCCAGACCCCCGGAGATAATCTCCCCTTCCCAGCCCCCTCGACTCCGGCCAGCAAAACCCCTTTGGCGACAGGAGGGACGAAGCCCCGGGGACCAGCGGCGAGGATCGTTGATCTCCCAGGTGCCTTCTCCTGCCCCGGGTGGTCCTGGTGCTGCCCCTGGTTTTTGGGGTCTCCTCAAGGTGCCATCCTTGCGGCACAGGCCCTCACGCTCCTGACTTCTCCGCCGCTGGGGTGGGGAGAAAGCGGGGCAAAGTGGGGCCCGGCAGCCCAGTGTCTCCAGCGTTTTGCGACGGTCCCCACGACGGGCGCCCTTCTGCCCGGCTCTGCCTCCAGCCGAGGGCCGGACAGGGCCCGGGAGGGGGCAAAGACCACCCCAGTCCCCGCCGCTCCGAGCCCGCGGCCGTCCGGGGCTGCCGGGACCAGGATGGGGAGCTCCAGCCAGGCCAGAGCCGATGAGATGTAGCCCCCCTGCCCCGGTTTGGCTCCTGGAGCCCCGTTCCCGCTGTCCTGCACCCCCACACACGCTCCACACATACACATGTGCGGGGAGGCCGCAATAAGCAGAGCAGCTTTCCCAATTAGCAGGGCTCGGCGAGGGAGCGCTGCTGCGGAAGAAGGGCAGGAGCAGGTGAGAATTAGAGGGAGCATCATTAGGAGCTGTTCTTTGTCTCTATTAAAGGCAATAATTAGCACCCTGACAGATGCAAAAGTCGGCAGTGGCCAGAAGCTGGTAAATCCTGCTCGTCTGCCTGCCAGGCTCCCACCCGGAGGGCTTTTCCCGTCGCTAACAGGTGGTCCCGGGGAGCCCCGACGGGCAGCACCGCCTCGGGAGGTGAAGGCCTGGGGGGATCCTGAGGATCCCG
This sequence comes from Formicarius rufipectus, assembly GCA_013399695.1. Taxonomy (NCBI): domain Eukaryota; kingdom Metazoa; phylum Chordata; class Aves; order Passeriformes; family Formicariidae; genus Formicarius; species Formicarius rufipectus. Next base: position 197,309 of record VXAU01001183.1, read on the forward strand.
CTTTTCTGCGGGGCCATTTCAGCCCCACCGGTGGCAAAAGAAGAGAGGGCATCACACCCCTCCTTCCGGAGCCCCCTGTCCCGCTGCCACTCAGGCCGAGGCTGTGCGTCCTCCCCCGGGGCAGAGGGAGCTCCGGGGCCGGTGCCAGTCGCTCGGCCGAACCGCGCCGGGCAGCCAGCTGTGCCCCCTCGGCCTCCCTCCCAAGGGGCTACCTGCAAATGGAATTAGCGGTCCTGCCGGGCCCTCCCGCCCGCCCTGCTCCCCATATGCTGCCCCGCACCTGGGAGCGCCCGCGGGGCTCCCCCGACGGCACCGCCCGCAGAGAACCCGCGGCTCGGGCCGGGTTGGGTTACGGGCAGGGGGGCGGCCCATATGCTCAGCGCACACCCGGGGGGCTCTGCCAGGGGTCACCTGCGCCTCAGCCAGGCCAGGAGGCCCAGGGACCCTCATTCCACAGGCAGCCCGCAGCCCCTCCTGCACCCCCAGCCCCTCCTGCATCCTCGAGCAGTCTCTTTAATTCTCAGCGTGCCGCTGTACCCTGTTTTTCTGAATTTAACCTTGTTTTCCTGCAAGCCTCACAGACCCTTCCCTTCACCCTTCTGCTTTTTCAGGCCGTCTCGAGTCTGTCACGATCTGTCGCGACGGAAGGAGGAAGCCCCTGCTCACAGATCTCGGCATCTGAGCCAGAACCTTTCTGTGGCCCCACTCACCCCCTCTCTCCTTCCCTTTCTCCTTCCTTAACCTCCTCCCCATTTTCCCTTCCCTTCTCCTCCTTTCCCACTTCCTTCTCTTCCCCACCAACCCCTCCAGGCACAGAATGAGGAGAGAGGGGCATCTGGGAACTGCAGTGACAGGACAAGGAGTGATGGGTTCAGACTCAAAGAGGGGAAATTTAGGTTCAATATACGGTTCAGTTCCTCCCTGGGAGGGTGGGCAGCCCTGGCACAGGGTGGGCAGAGCAGCTGGGGCTGCCCCTGGATCCCTGGGAGTGTCCCAGGCCAGGTTGGACGGGGCTTGGAGCAGCCTGGGCTAGTGGGAGGTGTCCCTGCCCATGGCAGGGGTGACTCTGGGTGGGCTTTGGGGTCCCTTCCAGCCCAAACAATTCCATGGTTCTCTCGGTACATTTTTGGCAGAAACTGGAAGACTTCAAGGAAGGCCGGGGAAGGGAAAGGTTGGTGACATCAGGGCACACAGTCAGCTCCTCCACCTTTATCCCCTGATGTTGTTGTCTCATTTCAACTGATTTCTTCAGCCAAGAAGTTTAGAGACATGTAGCCCAAAATCTGCTGCAAACCCTCAGATGAGGCATTTTTCTTCCTCAGGGAGGTACCAGGGCACCAGCTCTGCCCACTGCCAGTTCAGTCCTGTGGGAGAGGATCTGTCAGAGCCTCTGCATGGGGCTGCACGTTCCCTTCCTCTTCATTGGAATGAGTGCTTAGAGTAAGCATCCAAATCCCCCTCTACAGCTTTCTAAAATCAGTCTTTAACAGAAAAATGTGGTTCTTTTTCAGCTACAAACCTCTCCCCAGTAATACCAACTGGGGTGGGCAGGAGCCATGGCAGGGGGAGGTTCACAGGCACAGCTTACACAAGCTGGGGGCAGAAAATACTTGTTTCTTTCCCCTTGAAAGCCTCATACTGATATTCTGGGGCCAAACTCCCCTTGGACATCCCTGTAATGTCCCCATGCCAGGCTCAGGGTGCTGGATGTGGTAACTGGGGTGCCACTCCAGAGAGAAGAGCTGTGGAACAACCCTGGGATGCACAACCCCGGGATGCACAACCCCGGGATGCTGTTTGACCTTTGTTGGAAAACAGGGCTGGTTTTAACACTTGCAGATGTGAAATATTGATGTCCCACGTACTGTCTGAACCAACCCCTGGAGGATTGTGCACAGGGCACTGGTGTGACAGGAGCCAAACTGCCTCTGATGGTTCCAGCAGCTCCCACTTGGTGTTGCAAGCCAATTACTGGAGCAGAGCTCTGATTTCCCTGTGCTGGAGTGCTGTTTCCATCTCTGTGTTGGACAGGAACCTCCAAGTCTGTGACCCAACGTTACCCAGATTATTTCTGAATGCTCAAGCACAGCTGAAGGCCAGATTCTCAGAAGAGTTACCCCAGAATCACAGAATAGTTGTGGCTGGAAAGGACTCTGGGAGATCATCCGGTCCAAATCCCCTGCCCAGGCAGGGTCCCCTGGAGCAGGTTGCAGAGGAACATGTCCAGGTGGGTTTGAAGTGTCTCCAGAGAGGAAACTCCACCCCCTCCCTGAGTGGTGGCTCTTCCTGGCTCTGCCACCTCCATGGAAAGAAGTTCTTCCTCATGTTGAGGTGGAGCTTGTTGTGTTTTAGCTGATAGCCATTGCTCCTCATCACGTTTCTGGGCAGCCCTGAGCAGGATCTGGGATCATCCTTTTCCCACCAGCACCTCCACAAACACTCAGCCCCCAAAACCCAGCTCTGAAAACCAGGTTCCCCATGTAGGGGTTGAGATGGGAAGGGAGGTTTTCCCAAAGCCTGTTTGCAGTCCCTTTCTAAACTTGCAGCCAGGCAGACGGGGTTTAAAAGCAATTCTCAGGCACAGGTTGCCAAGTCTCTGGGCATCAAAACGTGACCGAAGCTGAATTTTCAGTTTCATAATATTCAAAGTTTTCTACTAAAAATTAAAGGGAAAGAGTAACTCTAATGATGGCAATGGGGCCATGAGCCTGTGCCAGCTCCACCTCTCACCAAAGGGCACAAAGTACTCAAGTCCATCCTGGTTTGTTGTCAGAACACCCAAACTTTGCTTCATTAGAAAGAATCCAGCCTCAAATAATGGATGAGCAAGGAAGCTGCAGTACTGCGTGGGTAACTTGTTTTGGTAGACAATGGGACATTTCTAAAAACCTCTCTCAAGGGAGTGAGGTCTAAATACTTTAAAAAGAAAAGTATTGTAATTTGCCCACTTTTTAAACTTGTAGATATGTGGGGTTTATATCACCAGACCATACAAAACATAAATACTCCAGACACCAGGATATAAAGACAAACACTCTTCAGTACCCAGAAATGAGGAAAATCTTCCATGAAATTTCATGAAGTCTTCATAAGACTAAGCCATAAAAGCATTAAGTTATTATTGTAAGTTATGATGAGGATAAAAGGCAGCCCCTTAAGAAAAAGTATATAAAATGTCTTGGCACTTCTATCTGGAAAAGCATTCTCTTGTAAAATCTATTAGAATAAGGAGAATCTTTAGCAGATCATTCATTCAAGACCTATTTCTTGACAAGAAAATAAGCACATGAATGCCAGTCCTAGTCAACACATCAGAGATAAACTGGTTACAAATATGGATCATTAATTGATGCCAGTAATGTTTTATTCATTTTGAAATCTGGGAAGTCAGACTGAGCTTTAATAAGCACTAGTAAAATACCCTCATTTTTAAAAAACCTCTCCAAAGTGCCAGACTTGGTGGGATTTTTGGGAGTGTCTTCTGCAGGCCCAGGAGCTGGAAGTTGGCTGTCCCTGTGGGCCCCTCTCAGCTCAGGGTATTCCATGATCCTGTGACTCTGCTCACTGGTTCAGCCTCGAGAGCCCAAACTCATCTCGTGGCTTTTACCCTAAAAGATGGATGTAAATGCAAAAGAGTGTTTCCCTTTTTCATTCATCCCCATTCTTGGGATTAGCTTTAGAAGTTTTGTTCTGCCATTTATCTTCACTTGTTGGAGATGTCTTGACAAACTCCTGAGAATTAATTTCCCATCAGCTTTTTGCCTGCTCTCCTTGAACTGGCAGGTCAGATCTCACCATATGCATTAGAAGGGGTTATCTGGATGGGCCACCCTGCTTCATTGTCCCTTCGGAGGCCTGGCCCTGGCCCAGCAGGGCACCAGTGTCATGCACATGGGGAGAGCACTGGGGGGATCAGGCTCCTCTCCCCAGCAGCCCTTCATCCCCTGCCTGTCATCAATCATTGCATCCTGCTGCCAACACCAACACAATTGGATCAGGCCCAGTACATGGGGTGTTTCCTGCGAGTCAGGAGCGTGCCTTTTACTTTAATATATTCCCAATGTTGATCCTATTAGCAGGAAAAATCAATCAATCACTGTCAGCAAACATCACCAGCCTGCAGATTGATCACAGTGTCAGGATTGTTGGAGGATTCTGCAGATGCAGAAGGCATTTGTTAAATGCTATTTTCAGAAAGACATATACATATATGTATAAGACACATTTATACACCTCTTTGTCTGCTTAAAAAAAAAAGGAAAAAAATTGAAAAACACACAGTTCCCTTTTTTTTTTTTTTCTTTAGTGTGTGGATTTTGCTGTTTTACAAAAGCAGTCCCAGCGTTTGTCACTTTCCTAAGAAAAATCCGTTTGAGTAGAAAATTAGCAGAGTTTTGGGAGGGGGAGATCTTGTTTTTGTTCCTCCTGAGAGGTTTGAGCAAGGTTTGGCTGTCTGTGCCTGAGGGAAGGAGTCTGGAGATGTGTGTCCCAGAGGGATGAGAAGACTCCTGACTCTTTCCCAAGAATGGGACTGGGGTGGCAAAACCTGTCATTGTGTTCTGTGGGAGAGAAACCCCTCCAAGGTGGGAATTCAGCCCCCCCCCAGTGCTCAGAGCTCATCTGGGCTGTGCTGAACAGCACACAAAGTTTCCCTCCTCACACCCTCTGCTCCTTTTCCCCAGCAGGAATAATTCCACTCTCTCATGCTGCCCAAGGGACACAGAGGGGAGCACTGGGAGCTGAGCACACCACTGTTCCAAACCCGCTCCCCAGCCCAAGCCTGGGAAAGCCCCAAAGTCCCAAGATCCAGGCAGAATCCAGACTTGCCCCTCTCCATCCCCACCTTCTCAGCAGCTGTGGCAGTGACAGCTCCTGGCTCTCTGTGGTGCACACAGCACAAAGGGCTCCCAAAGAGCAGAGTGAAGGACCTTGCCTGGGGCCAGCATCCTAAAAGGGATGGAGGAATTCTTTTCCCGGTCAGAATGTCAGACAGGGGGGAAACAAAAAGCAGGAGGCTGGAGGGGCAAAGGAGCTGAATCAAGAAAAGGATTGGATGGGCTCTTGATACCTTCTTGACACCTGGCAGTGTCCCAGGCCAGGCTGGACGGGGCTTGGAGCAACCCGGGATAGTGGAAGGAGTCCCTGCCCATGGCAGGAGGTGGCACTGGGTGAGCTTTAAGGTCCCTTCCAACCCAGACCAGGCTGTGACTGATTCTTTATGAGGTGTCAGAGCAGAGGCTGAGTAACTGCAGCCCCTTCCCTGTGCTCTCTGGGATGTTTTGGGAACTGGTTTTCCTGCAGTGTCTGTGTCTCTGCCAGGCTCCAGCAGAGGTGCTGTGGGGAGGAATTTGCCCTTTCAAGACCCTCTCTGTCTGCTCCCCACTTTCCAGGATGACCAGTTCAAACCACCTGAGGCTGAGCTTGCAGGAGCCTTACACCAGCACTCCCTCAAATCCAGCCCCTGTTTAAGTCCCTGAAGGTGGCTCAGGGAATCTCCTGTTCCCTATAAAATATCCTGGGAATACCACAGAGCAACGTTCTCCATGTCAAGCTGGTCTGTGTGGTGGGGGGGACAGTCTGGTGTGACCAGGGGACCATAAAGCAGGAAGCTCCAAGACAGGTCTGGTCAGTCTTCCCTGTTAGCAGCAGTCCCTGGGCCTCAGTCAGGGATTAAGGGAGGGAAAGAAAAGGCGGCTGAAAATGGGGAAGCAGCTCCAGGGACTGACTCTGTCCTGGCTCTTGGCTGTGCTGAGGTCAGAGCTGGAAGTGATTTCCCCAAGTACATCTGTCACACATCACCAGCGTGCTGGGAATGGGACAACTCTCTCAGGGACAGGGTGGGATTCTTGGGGTGTCCTGTGCAGGGCCAGCAGGTGGACTGGATGATCCCTGTGGGTCCCTTCCAGCAGAGGATATTCTGGGATTCTATGATTCTATGAATGGCTTATTGTTCCCTAACCAAGGGCTGGGGCAGGGTGGGAATCACCCCAAATCACACAGCTCTCCCCACCTTCAAGCATTGCTCATGTAATTGTTGCAAAATTTAATTAGAAATTGAATTGTAGAAACGCAGAAAAAGTGTCAAAATGCCTTAAATGGGATTGGAGCTCTGGTGGGAAGAGGAACGGGCTACAGTGCCCCAGGCAGCTTCTCCACTGCTCCAAGTGTTTGGAAGTGATGAGGCAGGAGGAAGGAAACATCAGCCACCTGAGATGCTCCCAGGGAAGCTGCATCAGATCAGGATTCACCCTTGGGTGCTACTCAAGCACCAAACAAGCTTACAGACCTTGGCAGGAGCAGCTCATAAGCCCAAAGCCATCCAGCCTCAGGGTCATTGTCTCCTGCCCACAGAAATGGGAAAACCTGGTGTGGAAGAGGGGAGATGGGAGAAAGGGAGACACAAATCCCTGGCAGATGTGCCCTGAGGAAGGGAAAAGTCACTCCTGAGGTCGGGGTCCGAAGGGCAGGATTTGCCTGAGACAACACAAAAAACACACAATTAAGATTTCGTTTCTTCTTTCAGGTCTGTGGGGGAAATGCTCCGTAGGTTCATCAACAAACCTGCCCCTAATCCTGCCCAAACTGACCCTTCAGAAAAAAAAAATTATATAAGCTGAAATCCACCCGGTCCTACAGAGCCTGGGAGTAAATGAACTTTTAATGCATTGAAAACATATTCATTATAATGTATAAAGAGGCAATTTTCATTTTGTTTGTGTTCTTAAGAGTGTGACAGCGTCTTGTTTGCGACTGCCCCTGGGTATCAGCCAGCATTGTGTGACTTAATTAGATATTCTCCGTGCTAGTGTGAGGGACATATGTCTATTCACTGTAACAAACATCAAGAGTCTGCCACACGCTTTCATGTTCCTGCTACGTCGAAATAAAGGCAGAGCAAGTGCAAGCTCTCCCAAGGACCTGTGGCCCCAAACAGCTTGAGGACAACCCGCGGGCATTGAGCGATTGGTTACAGTTTATTAAGAGCCCATGAACTCCTCATCTGCTGCCGCTCCCGCCGCGGTTCTCACCTGCTGCTGCTGCGAGCGCTCCGCTCCCCGCGTCCTGCCCGGCCCCGGCCCCGCTCGGGGCACCAGCGGGACAGGCTGCGTGGAGGACACCCAAAATCGGACAGGAAAAAGCTGGATGGATGGAGGACACCCAAAATCTGAGAGGAAAAACTTGGCTGGTGGAGGCCGGGGATGCCTCACCCCCCGAGCTGACGAGCCCCCGGTGACACCGTGAGGTGCCCGGCTCCCCAAATCCCGCTGAGCATCGCCGGGAACGGGTGCTCAGCCACACCCTCTGGGCTGGGCTGTGCTTCATCAAAGAAGCCAAAGCCTAATTTGGGCAAAATTAAGGGATTTGAGAAGGTGGGAATGACTGACAGTGAGTCAGATCAGCCCGTGCGGGCGGCGATGGAGGTTCAGGGACAGGGTTTGAGGACAGAGCAGTGCTGGAACACGCAGGTTGGTGAAACTGGCACAGGGTGGGCAGAGCAGCTGTGGCTGCCCCATCCCTGGGAGTGTCCCAGGCCAGGTTGGATCGGGCTTGGAGCAGCCTGGGCTGGCGGGAGGTGTCCCTGCCCATGGCAGGGGGTGGAACAGGATGATTCTCAAGGTCCCTCCCAACCCAAACCAGTCTGGGCTTCTGTGGAAATAGTATTCCCCCACATATTGTCCAGGCATCTGAACATCTTCAGATACCACTAAATAATACTTCAGGGAAAATCAGTCTTTGCCCTCACTGTGTGTTCCACACAGGCAGCACTACCACACCGAACACCCGGGAGGCACACTCCAGTTAGCTAGGAGAGTACAAAAATCCAGCCCTACATTCCCCTTCCAGCATCTCAGCAGCTTCATTTTCTATAGAGTTGTATGTGGGGAGCTTCATCTGAAACAAGCCCATGCTGAACCATTCCAACCATGCCCTCACATCAGGCCAGAGCAAACCCTTGTCAGATGGGAGGTGGGCAGGGAGGGATACCAGCCCCACATGGCACCAGGTGTCTGTCTGGGAAAATTGGGTGGGATATTAGTGGGATTAAGGAACTGTTTGCCTGCAGCAGACTCAGTCCAGTTACAGCAGCTCAGCACAGGTAGAAACAAAACCAAGGGATGTGTTTTTCCCAACAGTTTCCCAGTGCTTGCTGCCCAGCACTTGGCTGGTCTTCACTGGCTCAACACGAGTGGGTCCCTGATGGCAGTCAGGGAACTCTGCCCACCCCATGGGCACAGCTGAGCCCCACAGGACCCTCCACCGGCCAGCTAAGGGACAGTGCCCAGCCTGGCTTCTAGCACCAGCTTGGATTTTTGCCATCCCTCGAGCCCTGGGCAATGAAAGACTGAGAAAACCCTGCTGGCACTGACCATCCTGGGAATACTGCATTGGACTAACCCTTTCCAAGGTGGATGTTGTTCAACTAAGTTTGTGGCAGGACTTTAATAATAGTTCTATCATGAAACTAATACCACTGTGTTATTTCAAAGAGCTTCAGCACTCTGAATGACTTTCATGAAGCACAGATCTGCACACACACACCCAGGAGTGCAGCAACCCCTCAGTCCAGAGCAGCTCTGTAAGGCCCCAGGTGTGGATCTCTGTTTCACAGAAACCATGGACAATTCTGCTCTGGGACAAGAACCACTCCAGTGTCTGGGTTTTCTCACTGGGACTTTCCTACTAGTGTCCCCCCTTCCACCTCTGGTCAGTGGCACTGCCAGAAGGACAAGGATGAGGATTTATCTGGTGTCTTGAGCCCAGCCAAAAGCTCATCCTCCTTCAGCACAGCTTTTCAGCAGAGACCTCAAATCAGCAGTGACCTCAAAGCTGGGGTCTGCTCCAGGCCATGTCAAAGGCAGGGTCCAGCCAACGAGGGTTAATTCACAAGCTACTGGTGAACATTTGCCTTTGCTTTCCTTGCCCACCTCAGCTTCCCAGGCAAGACATGGGAGGTGAAGAATCATGGAATAACAGAATGGTTTTTGTTGGAAGAACCTTAAAGCCCACCCAGTGCCATCCTCTGCCACGGGCAGGGACACCTCCCACCACCCCAGGTGGCTCCAAGCCCCATCCAACCTGGCCTGGGACACTCCCAGGGATGGGGCAGCCACAGCTGCTCTGCCCACCCTGTGCCAGGGCCTGCCCACCCTCACAGAAGGGAATTTCTCCCCAATATCCCATCTAGCCCTGCCCTCTGGCAGTTTGAAGCCATTCCCCCTTGTCCTGCCCCTCCATCCCTCTCTCTCCATCTTTCTTGCAGCTCCTTCAGGTCCTGGAAGGCCACAATGAGGTCATGCTGGTACCTTCTCAGATCCAGCAGGTCTGGGAAGCTGAACCCACACGTAACCAAGCGAAGGTTTTGACACTGATAATATTAAAGCCATTTTGGCACTTTGAAATTAGGATCAGCTGAACTAATGAGATTAGAAACAGCAAAGCAAGCACAAGCAAATCACTGCTGTGTGTCAGCAGAAGGGAAAGTGAGAGGCTCTTTAGGAGTGTTTTGTCCCCTGCTCACACACGTGCCCCCGAATCCCTCACACTGCAGACGCCTCTGCGGAGAGGACAAAACGTGCTCCTTCCAGGAATCAAAACTGCTCTGTTTGTGCCGACAAAGGCTCGTGCAAGGCAGGCCAGACCGCGAGTTAATCCCCACCGACCCCGCCCGGGACCGCCCGGGCCACCCTGGGCTGAGCATCCCCTGGGAGCAGCAGGAGGGGAATTCATCCTGACGGGCACGGGCTCCGGGCGGACAGCAGCCGCTCGCCGCTCCGTGCGCAGGGGGAGGAGGGCTCGTGGAGCTCCTGCCACGCCGTCCGGGCTTTTGTTCGCCGGGCACGGCAACTATCTGGGAAAAGGGACCTGTGGGAGCATCCCCGCGGCAGGGAGCGCACCGAGGGGGCGGCCCGGACACGCTGCTGCCCCCGCGCACAGCGGCACGGACGGCTCTGGCTCAAATCGCCCCCGAGGAGCCCCGGGGCAGCAGGCTGTGCCCTCGGGTGTGCCACACCACATCTGCCGCCGGGCTCCGAGGGGCTCCGGGGGCTGGGCGGGGCTCCGAGGGCTGTGCGGGGCTCTCGGCACACGCGTGTGGCTCTCGCAGTCTCGCAGCACGGGGGGACGGCCCGCGGTGGGAGCCGCTCTGCCCCGATCCCCCCACACGCTCCGTGCGGTGCTGGGGGCGCCTCCTGCCCCGCGGCTGTACACCCTCACCGCACACCCCACCCGAGGCATACAGGGGTCTGAAAAATTCCGAGTGGTTTTTATCGAGTTTTTACCTAATTTTATTGGGTTACTTGTGAGTGAGGTCTGTTTGCAGAGCTTTGTCTGCCAAGAAGTCAGTCAGGCTTGCTGGCTGCGCTGATGCCTCTGCTCCCGCTCTGCAAAGGCTCTTGTGGCAGCGGGTGTTGGGGGAAGGAACGTCTGTCCAGACCAGGATGTTCAAGCAACTGTTTCATCACAGCAGCATCTCTGTGTTCGAACACACCCTGGCCTTGAGGTTACCCCTCTGTGGGCATTAACAGGTTCGTTAATGGAAAGAGAAGAAGGGAAGTTATTAAAAGGGAGCTACTACAGGATCAGCTGCAGCAAAATTGGGCTGGTTGTTCCCACGACTTGGTGTGTTCACTTTCCCTGTTCTGCCAAATCTTCCCCACCAAACAGGCACAGGAATCACTTCACTGACTGTTTTTCACAGCAAAGGCTGTGGTCCTGCATTGCTTCTCCATGTTGCTCCTCCAGTGGGATCCTCAAAAGGGTTTCACTTCCTCACACCCCAAAATGTGTGGGATGGGTGTACAGGTGAGTTTGGGTGTCATTGCACTCAGCAGCAAGCCCTAAGCAACTTGGGGAGCTAAATCTTGTTTAATAACATGCCTTGAGAACTTAAGGTTCTTTATTGCTGACTTACAGGCCCTGTCTCTGTTGGAAGCATACACAAGTACAGTTATCAAATTACACTGTATAATTACAATTAACATAAGCATATTAAAGTGAAATGATCTCCTGTTATTGAAGACTAAGTCTACCTTTCCTCAGTGTTGAATAGTATGATGAAATAAGTAAAATTAGTTTCTGAATTCTCACGAGAATTGCATACTTTTTTTATTAGTACTCTGCAGTAAAACATACTCAAAGTTCACTGGTGTTTTCTAGCTATGAATTACTCTAATAGTCAACATTAAAAATAAAAGAACAGACTATTGTTCTTGTAGAATAACAACTTTGGGAAAGACCATCATGTTTTCTTCCTCGCAATTGAGACTGAACTTGTATTAGCAGAAATATCTTTTCTCAGGAATGAGATCCAGCCAAACCTTGTCTGAACCGAGTCAGCAGTTAATTCTGTAATACTGGAGCTCCAACATACTCCTGCAGAATACTAATATTGAAAGGAAAGAGAGAAACACCTGAAAATAGTGTAGGGCAACAGCTAAATGTTTGTCTTATTTAACACTGTTGACATTTAGGACACAAGCACAACTGTGTGTGCACAGTGTACCTCTGCCTGGCTGGAGAGAAAATGCAGTTTTTCTCTCTGTAGCTCCAGGAAAGCCAGCAGGGAGGTTTCTGGGGTTGTATCCTCTGACAGCTGTTCTAAACTCTGCCTCTCTAGGCAGCCAGGGATAGGATTTAAACCCAGTTCCCTTGCAGACACCTCAAGTTCAGCTGCATTTGCAACTACCAGCACATGCCCAAGGTGCTGGTTGTTTATTTTGTAGGTGAAAGACCTGTCACATAAAAACATATGTTTATTAACATTTTTATGCATGTTATGTTGTTGTTAGAGTAAAAGGCGTGTGAAATATAACCACTAGCACGAAAATACTTAACTAAAGAATTGAGTGTGAACACACATAAAGACTGACAAGAGAAAGAAGTTTGTGCTCACTTTGCATATCACTCAAACCATGTCAAAAGTGATGATCATCTCGAAGGATGATCAGCCTCATACAGTCATTTTAACAAAGGAAAGGTAGAGTTCATACCAGAAACCTAGAAAACATCTTTAGTTTGCTTATCCATTTTCCCATCCAAAGATCTGAGCTGAGTGGCAGAGATGTAACACTCTGCAGGAAGCAGCTCAGTGTTTGCCATAACAATTTCCCCTAACAAATACATTGCAACAGCAGAGTTTTTTCCCTGGGATACCTGTAGCTATATGGACTTTCCCCAGGACAGAGGAGTTTTTGTTTGTCTTTAAAACACCCACAAACCCCCAACAACAACCAAAACATAACTTTAGTAGGAAAATTTTGCAGCATAAAACTGCATTAATTGTTGCAATGTCATCATAAATGTTTGTGCACCATTAACAATTGTCATGATTGCACTTTGTTTAAACCAGGCAGAGACTTTTTTGTTCTACTACTGCCAAGAAAATGTCTAAATCAAGACAATTAAAAAACCCCTTACCTTTTAAAGATTCCAAGAGTGATCATTTCAAATACAATTGAAATAGGAGTCTTTGTAAGGGGAGGCACCACCTGAGACAATGGAGATCTCCTGCAATTCCTCAATTTCAATCTCAATTTGTGTCCATATATGAATTAACAAGTTATTGGTGATGTGCAGTTCTTTGGTTGTTGTAGAATACACACAAACATCACCGATATCTATGGTAGAAGGTCCTGGAATATGTAAGAAATAAGATCTTCAACCAAAAAAGTTAATGTAAGGAAGCATAACTACTAAAATATTATGATCAAAACACTTCATTTCTGCAAACTACCAGTTCATAAGCTACAAAAATCCTGTAGCAGAACAAATTCTCACTAAAACCTGGAAGTAAATACAATGCATGTTCTGTGAATGTTTACAGTAGCACAACTCAAAAGTCAGCAACATTTATTTCTTAATTGTGCATGTTTTAGCCAACTATTAAAATAGGAAAAGCAGTGTGCTCATAACTAAAGGTACTATTAATAACCATAAATATTTCTTTCTGTAAAGCAGATATTTAAATGGACAGACAACCAGCAATTCACAGACAGTTTATGTACATAACCTATTGATTTACTCCCTGATGTGTCACCATTTGCATTAAAAGCTCATGTCATTTGATGGTCACAGAATGATTTCAGTAACTAATTTACTACTATCACTAAATTTTAGGCTGGTCTGTAAACTTTGGTGCTTGTACTAATGAAACTTCTTAAAAACTCTCAGTTTCTTTTCTATTATTATGTTTATTTTCTTCTACCTTTGCCCAAGTGTATCAGTATCTATTAAAGTTCTGGACTGATCCAAAATTTTTAAAAAAAAAAGCACAGAAATTACTGAAGAAGTTTAAGTTTTGGGGTATCACTGTTCACTGTTAATTCCCAGAAACATTCTGAGCATTCCTATGGATCTTCCTGATATTAATTCTGGCCCAGGTACCATCAAACAACAAGGCCCAGGGGTGTGAGCAACCCTCAAACCATGTTATGTTGATTTCTCTGTAGGTTGTGGAATGATCAGTGTTTGACTCTTGCTTTACACGTTCATACCTATTCATATCTCAGTTGGCTGAGCTTCAAACAAGTTCCCTCTCACATAAAGGTTTGTTTTTAAAAAACTGGAAAAAACCTCCAAACTTCCATTTCTAGACTATGTCAGCATTAACATCACCCAGATCAGGTTTTTTCCACACACCTCAGCCAAGAATGAATGAATGAATAAATAAATAAATAAATTCAGCTGCTTCAACATGGGCCTTGAAAAGTTACACAGACAAGGTCTCCTACCAGCCCTCAGTTTGTTTCTGGAACATCCCAGACTATTCCCACACTGCTCATTCCTGGGGAACAATGTCCCTCAGAGCTGGGCTGGAAGCTCAGCTGCTGCACTGCTCTCCTGAGCAGTTTCTGGAGTTGAGACCCTTGTAAGGAAGGCTCCAGAACCCCCTATTTCTTGTAAGTTTTCTCCCATGTCAGATGACCAATCGTCATCTCCTGGTTGCTCCGGCACATTGTAATTCCTGAGTTAAGGAAGGGGGGACAAAACACAACAGAAAGAGCTCAACCTCACCGGTGGTAAACCAGGAGCTAAGGGCAGGTGTGGGAATTCCCTGGTAAACCAGGAGCTAAGAGCAGGTGTGGGAATTCCCTGGTAAACCAGGAGCTAAGAGCAGGTGTGGGTATTCCCTGGAATGTGGCATTGCTGGAAGTGGGGCTCAGGGGTCAGGGAGCAGTACCACTTCTCCAGCAGGAGCTCAATTCCCTCCGGGAGCTTCCACCCCTTCAGACACTCATCACTCTGGACCCACAACTGGTCTGGCTGCTTCCTGGGAGGGAAAGAAGATCAGACCTGGCACATCAAAGGCTCATTCTCATGACCTGAGTGTAAAAGAACAACAAGAAGACGTGAAGTCCTTTGCTGTCACCGTGGTTGGTACTCACTGGATCTCCTCAACTGACAGAGCCAAGGGATATTCCTCGTGCTTCTTCCTTTATCATGTCATTCCAGTAATCACTGAGCTTCTCTCCTAGTGCTGCTGTGATGAGTCTGAAAGGAAAAGATTTTAAAAGATCACCAATGGTTTTAGGAAGTTCCAGTGTCAATCCAGATCATGGGATGTCAGTCTGGGATCCAGGGTCAATCCAGCCCATGGGATGTCAGTCTGGGATCCAGGGTCAATCCAGATCATGGGATGTCAGTCTGGGATCCAGTGTCAATCCAGTCCATGGGATGTCAGTCTGGGATCCAGTGTCAATCCAGCTCATGGGATGTCAGTCTGGGATCCAGTGTCTGGGATCCAGTGTCAATCCAGCCCATGGGATGTCAGTCTGGGATCCAGGGTCAATCCAGCCCATGGGATGTCAGTCTGGGATCCAGGGTCAATCCAGTCCATGGGATGTCAGTCCTTGTTCCAGCCTCACTCCAGTGAAGGGATGTCCAGGCTCCTGGCCTTGCTGGGGCTGCCTTTTCATGGACAGGGTTCCCCCTGAAGGTGGGTTTGTCCCTTCTGAGCAAGTCAGTTCTCATGCACAGTCTGCTCTGACAGACCATTCTGGAAATGGGTCTGAGGTCTGGGGGTCTTTGGTGCTCTTGAGTCCCCCCAGCCCATGGCAGTTCCTGGCCCCATTCCCCTCTCTGTGCTGTGCCGAGCTGTGCTGAACTCCAGGAACTACAGAGGGGATGTTCATCCCACAAAAGTGTTGCTCAACCTCCCATCCCTGTGCCAGGCCTGGTGCTGGAGCAGGGTCTGATCCTGTGGGGTCTGATCCTGTAGGGTCTGATCCTGTGGGGTGTGATCCTGTAGGGTCTGATCCTGTGGGGTGTGATCCTGTGGGATCTGATCCTGTGGGGTCTGATCCTGTAGGGTCTGATCCTGTGGGGTGTGATCCTTCAGGGTGTGATCCTGTGGGGTCTGATCCTGTGGGGTCTGATCCTGTGGGATCTGATCCTGTGGGGTCTGATCCTGTGGGGTCACAGGAACAAGCGCCCAGCCCGGAGTGCCCGCCCGGACAGGGGATCATGTCCTGGGGAGGGGCTCTGTCCTCTGCCCCCGGGACAGCTCCTGGTCTCTTCTGACTTCCCTTGGGGAGTGCTCTTGGCCAATGTTGCCATTCCCTTGAACACTCCCATTCCAGTTTCCTCTGGACTAAGAGAACCCTGGAGCAGGTCTCTGCACAGAACTTTGGAACTGTCCTGACCTCACCTCCCTAGAACAGCACACAGCCTGAGCAAACTCAGCTGCCCATCCCACCCCCAGCTCCACCCTTCCCAGAGTTATGTTGGTTTGGTAGGCTGGCAGTAAAACCAACCCAAGACAAACACCAGCCAGCTTTCTGCTCATTTAAAGTCCTGCAACAGCTCCACAAAGAGCTCTGGACAGAGCTGGGAACAGAACAGAGGGAAGGCAGTGGGGGACAGCTTGAGACAGCAGTGGAAGTCCTGGCTCTGGATGTCACACAGCTCAGTTGGTCTGCCAAAAGGGGGGAGAGGTCTCCACACTCCAGACTGCTGAGTGCCCAGTCCTGGCAACTGGCTTGGCTCCAGTTCCACCCCCACTGAGCCAGTGCTGCTCACCAACCTGGCAGAAACCACCTGAAACCTTCAGGGCTGAGAGATTTCCCCTCCTCAGTTCAGGTCCTGCCTTTCCTTGCAACTTCACTCCAAGAACAACTCTTGCACATCATGCTGTGCCTTGTGTTTCTCTGCTGCTCCCTGTAACAAAAGCACACAAATCTCACTACCTGGTTGCCACTAACTTGTTGTTTCTCTGAATCTATTGAAAATCTTAAAACTCCTTTTCCACTCCCACAGCAATTTTGGTTGCAGTGGGTGCCAGGAGACACACTTATTAGCCAGCTGTGAACCCCTCCAGAGCAGCACCTGCCCTAAACAGTTTAAATTCAAAGTTCTGACAAGGGCCAAGTTTATGAAGTGTGTTTAGCTTTGCCAATGATGCCACTTACAGAACCAGTGGGGATGGAGGGAGAATATGGCAAAAGAAAGTTGTCAGTGGAAAGACATTTTAAATTGTTTCTTAACCTCTTTATACTGCTCTGCAAAATGACAAGGATGAACTTCAGAGCTGCACCGTGCAGTTCCATGATTACACCAATCCACCCAGCACCAACTGACCATTGTGGACAAGTGTTTATGTCTCACACACAGAGTCCCAGAATTCCAGAATCCCTGGGGTTGGAAAAGCCCCCCCAGCCCCCGGAGCCCACCTCGTGCCCGATGCCCACCTTGTCCCCCAGCCCAGAGCTCTGAGTGCCACGGCCACTCCTGCCTTGGGCACCTCCAGGGCTGGGCACTCCAAACCTCCCTGGGCAGCCCCTGCCAGGGCCTGCCCACCCTTTCCAGGCAGGAATTCCTCCTGCTGTCCCCCCTGGCCCTGCCCTGTCCCCCCTGAGCCCGTTCCCTCTGCTCCTGTCCCTGTTCCTGCAGCACAGCCCGACCCGACCCAGCTCCCCTCTCCTGGCAGGGACTTGCAGAGCCACANCCCTCTGACCCCTGGGAAGTGCCACCTTTGCAGCGCATTTCTCAAACTGACAAAACCAGAGAGACAAAGATGTTTTCATCCTCATTTAGGAGTAACCAGGCACTTGCTCTGTACCACACGCAACTTGTGTTTCAGTACAGCAGGTTCCTCTGTGCCTCGCTGGATCCAGAGGGCAGGCTGGGATTTTCCAAGGTTTCTAAGGGAGGCAGACAGCCAGGCTGTGTTTAATTGCAGTGGGATCTGACTGTCTAATTCCCTCCAGGTTCCTCTGGCAATCCCATCTCTAGTACCTCTGCATGCAGTGGCCTTGTGCCCTGGCTGGCAGGCTCTGCAGAGATGAAAAGAACTGGCATCTTAGCTCTGCATCCTCTGGTTCGAGGGCCGGATCCCAGACCCCCCCATTACCTTTTGGCATCTGGGATCGCTCCGACTCCTTTCTCTGCAGAAAGGAGGGCTTTGCTTCCTCCACACAGCAAGCAGACATGGAAACGGCCCCAGCGCAAGGAGGTTGTGCCAGCAGAAAGCAGACCAGGTGAAGGGGGAACAGAGCTCCTCTGTGCTCCCCATAAAGGGGGAGAGGGGCTTTGTGTCCCGTCGCCTCCTGTTTTCGCAGGTGCTCGAGGAACTTGGCGGGGGGACGCCCGCCCGCCACATCCATTACCTTTTGGACGCCTATAATTAATCATTCATCCCTTTCTGGGCAGGGAGAATGGGAGCTTCGCCCTGGCTGCCTCCCCACAGCCCATTCGGCCGCTCGGTTCCCTTTCAGCCCCGCTCTTCCTGCCGCTTTCTGCCCCCTCAATGGGCAGGGAGCGAAACCGGATGGCTGGATTGAGTGCGGGGAAATGACTTCAGAGTCCGCTTTTGTGTGCCCGTCGTCGCTGTGCCCGCTCTTGGCCGTGTGTGGCTCTGACGGGGCTGGGTCGGAGCCGCCGGGACACCCGACGAGCCGCGGCCGCGGCGCTCCCGTCCCCGAGGGCTGAGCCGGCTCTGCCGCACAACCCACCGTGACATCGGGCATTGTGCTGGGAATTAGGCACAGCCTTCCCAGCAAATTGTCCCTTTGGATTGTGCCGCTGTAAGCCCTCTATAGCGCTTGGCTTCGGCTGCTGACTCCAGAAAGCCTCCAAGAATATTCCTTGCTCTCGTGAGGAAAGCCAAGGCTTTGAAAGGGATTTTGTCATTTCGCACTCCCTGGCGTGACTTTGTTGTGTGAAAGACTAGATATTATTTTGCACTCATTTTTGATCACCTAACATTGTTAAAATGAGCATTTGATTGCTTATTGCAAGCTGTTCAAAAAAGAAAACCCCCTCTGACTTTGTTGTCCCCATTTATTTTCAGTGAGTTAAAACTGTGGGTTACCACACGTTTTGGGGTAACAGTGTCCAACCAACTGTTACAAGGTGAGATATTTGTACTTCTGTTATTAATGTGTGGTTTTTACTGAAGCACCCCAAGAAACTACTGATTGCTGCAAAATATAAATATCCACTCACCAGAATTGTTTGAAACTGAGTTTTCAGCTTGCTTTTCAAGTGGCTGCACTGAACAGAAGTAATAACTGTGCTTGAATTAGAAATTACTCAATCCATCCTTTGCATGGATCCTGTGCTCATCTGCCTGCACTTGGAAAACAGATTATTAACCTGAAAACAGGAGAAAAAACAAGAAATCACCACAACTCCCACATGTATCACCTTCTTGAGGGCCCCCAGAGTGTGTCAGCTCAGGTTTGTGCTTGTCCTGCTGAATTCCCACCTCTTCTGCAACACAGCCTAAAAGATTTGAGCTGAGGTGCTGCATTTGGGGCGCTTGGGTGGCTCTGTCTGTGCAGTGCCCGCAGGGTGTGGGTCCCTCAGACCCCACCTCAGACCCCACGGTGCTCCTGGCATGGTGAGGGGGGAGCAGCGTCCCTTCCCAGCAGCTGTGAGTGCCCCCCCAAAAGCAGAGGGACCCGGGGGGGAGTCTCCCTGCCAGCAGGACCCTGTGGGCAGGAGCAGGGAGCCCGGCTGGCTCACAGCTGGCCGAGCAGCCAGAAAACACCAGGCAAGAGCTGCCCTGTAAAGGGGAGCAGCCGGGGCCGCTTCCTCCCCGCCGGCGTTGTCCCCTCTCTCCCCACACCACTAATTTGCTGCTTCTTGCCTATTTTCCCCCTTGTGCCTTCTGTCTGGTGGGGTGGCCAATTCCCTGGCCCACCACAAGCGGCTGTTTTTGCTGTCATCGGGGAGGTGACTGGCACACAAAGAGCGGGGCCGGGCCCGGCCCGGGGCTGCCAAGTCTGTGCTGGAGGGAGCGGCTCTGTGCCCACGGGCACCGCGTGCCAGGAGCTGCCAGGGAGAGAGGCTCAGAGGGGACCCCTGCTCTCTTTTGGAGGGCTTTTCTGCCTTTCTTTCATTCATTGTTTCTTTTCCTCTCGGGGATCTGGGAAATGATGCAAAGAAAGGGAAGGGATGGTAGCGACCAGGATTGAACTCCTGCAACAATAACTCAAACCTTTTGGGTTTTAATGTACTTTTTCTTTTTCCTTCCTGGGATGAAAAATACACTTCTAGCAGGAAAAAATAAACCAAAACAATCAAAACCCTGCAATGCAGCAGGAGTTGGACTTCGATGAGCCTTGTGAGTCCCTTCCAATTCAGGCTATTCTGTGATTCTGTGACGTCTAAGCAGTATTTTTTCAGCTTTGAGCCTAGTGCATTATATTGAGCAGTCGAATCATAGAATCATCTCTGTTGAAAGAGACCTTTAAGATCATCAAGTCTAAATGTCAACCCAGCACTTCCACTATAAAATGCCACAGTATATGTGCTCCTGTAATTCCCCTGGAGAAGGAAAAATGGGATGTGCACTCCCAGAGCTCCTCCCTCACCACAGGAGACCCCGACCCCTGTCTGGGACCCTCAGGGTGTTGCTGAGGGACAAGGGGATGTGAAGAGGGTATGAAACAGAGAAACAGGAAAAGAGGACGAGGAAAGACCTGAAATCTTCACCCACTCTCCAGCTTCACTTGGGATAAGAAAGAAAAAGATCCCATTTCCCCAGAGGTCCTGGTACCACTTCCTCTGACCAGAAACTCCAAAAGGGAAGAGTTTGTTCCCTGCAAGGTTCCCCTTCATCCCAATGCTCTTGTTCTCCTGTCAAAGGGAGGTTTGCCCATGTGACGGACAGTTTGTTCCTGGGATAGTGGAAGGTGTCCCTGCCCATGGTGGGGAGTTGGAACAGGGTGGTATTTAAGGTCCCTCCCAGCACAAACCATCCCATGATTCTATGAAAAAGAGCATTCTTGGGACCCTCAATCCCAGCAGCTTCCCAGGGAAGCTCTCCCAGTGTTTTCTCCCCTCTGCAGGATGTTTATTATTTTTTCCTTTGTGCTAAATTTCTGCACAGGTTTTGGTGAGGGCCCCAGGAGGACACACAGTATGTTACTGTTTGCAAAACAAGTGCTGAACAGTGGAAGCACAACTCCCTGGAGCCTGAGCCTTGTTCTCCCTCTGCCTCCTGAGGTGGGAAGGAAGGTTCTCTTTGTGGGTTTTACCACTTCAAACAGCGGTAAAAGGGCAGAAAATGCCTCTGAGGGAGGAGTCTCCAATCTACTGTTTGTCAGGGCAGGAGGGATTTTTGGAAGAAGGGATGCTGAAGGCTGCCCTGACAGTCCCTTGCCCGTGTGTTTTCCAGGATTCATTAACAGTTCTGTTCTCAGCAGCACAGGCAGCAGAGGTGAGATTCCTAGAAGGACTTTGTGTGTTACAAGCCCAGGACATGGCTGAAATGATCATGGGTGAAATGATCTCCCGTTGGTTCAAACTGCCAGGCAGAAGCACTCGGGAGAGTCCTTCAAACCTGCCCATCTGCCCCTGGAGAACCTTGGCTGTGGTGTGTCCATGGTGGCACTCCTTGAGAGCTGAGTGTGGAACACGGGGAGCTGTGGCTGCAGCTCCAGCTCCCGGCCTGCTGAGAGCCCCGGGCAGCCAGGAGGGATATCCATGGCCTGGGAGGCAGCACGGGAGGGGTTTGTCCTGCTCTGCTCTGTGCTGGGGTGGCCTTAGCTCGAGCGCTGGGGGTGCTTAGGGCACCACAATATGAAAAAGATCTAAAGCTCTTAGAGAGGGACCAAAGGAGGAACAAGATGATGAAGAGCCTGGAGGGGCCACACAAGGAGGAGCAGCGGAGGGCACGGGGCTGGTCCAGCTGGAGCAGAGGGCACTGAGGGCAGAGCTCAGTGGGGGCTGCAGCTCCTCCCGAGGGGCAGCTCCGTCTCTGCTCCCTGGGAGCAGGACCAGCACCCAGGAAGGGCTGGAGCTGTGCCAGGGCAGGCTCAGGGGGCAGCTCAGCACAAGGCTCTGCCCCCAGAGGGTGGTGGGCACTGCCCAGGCTGCCCAGGGCAGTGGGCACAACCCCGAGGCTGCCACAGCTCCAGGAGCCTTTGGACAGCGGGACAGGGGGAGTGTCGGGGTGTGCTGGGCAGGGCTGGGGTGGCACTGGATGGTCCTTGGGGGTCCCTCCCAGCTCAGGATTTAGGAGATGAGTCAGTAACAGCGGAAGGGCTTTTCCTGCTGTGACTTTCCTGCTCCCACTGAAGGAC
>VXAU01001184.1:9684-27396 GCA_013399695.1 Formicarius rufipectus
AAAAAAAAAAAAAGGAGAGAGAGAGAGAGAGAGATTCATAAGGATGCACAGGAACCATTTGCAGAACATCCATTCTCAAACCATGCCTTCTCTGCACACTTGACAGTGCAGATGCCTCTGAAGGGGAATGGTTATTTTCCATTAAATTTCCAAGGCCTCCTTCCCTTGGAGACTACTGACTTTGTTTCAAAATGTGGAATACGGAAAATTTTCTTGCAAAAAGATATTTTTTAATGTTTAATCTTTGTGTGCTTTCAGGCCTGAAAAGGGAAAAGAAGATTCTTCCGGAAGGGAGATTTAATCCATGAAGCAGATAGCAGCAAACAAGCTCTAAGTCATGTCCAGGTGCTACAAAAAGAAATTACTTGTTGGTAGAATTGCCTTTTTAAGGTTGAGGATTGACATGCTTCAATGATCTCAGATGCAGGGGGAGGTTAACAAAGCTTGGGAAGAAGGATGAACCACTGATAGTGGACACAAAGAACACAATTTATGGGCCACAAGGACATTTGGCTGAACTCCCAAGATAAGGAAGAAACTAATAAAGCCAACTCAGCAATTGTGCTGAAATCAACTCCGACTGGGTAAAAGGTAATTCCAGCAGGGGGAGATCGTGGACCCCTGACCCAAGAAACCGACAGACTCAAAAAAAGAGAAAGGCCAAGCACACAGACTGATAAGCATGAGAAGCAAGGAGCCAATGAACACTAATTCCTTTGTTTGTTAAAATGTGTAAATAGTAAAAATTTTTCATAGTTGATGGGCTTGATTTGTAAAACACCACTGAGCACCCAGGCTTGTACAACTCTGAAATAAATAAGCAGAGTCTCTCCAGTAGTTACTGGCTTGCTGCATACTGGGTAACAAATCCAATTTTTGTGGACAACACTTTGAAAAGCCACTCAAAGCCTTACTCTGTGTTAGCACACATCTACTTCTCAAATCAACCACCCTCTACCTGCTGCTGGCTTACTGCTATGCCTTTGGTCACTGTAATAGAGAATAGAAGTCACCATGTGAGGCAACCAGCAATGGCAGGGACTCAGCAATGCCTACTGGTGCCTCACATGAGGCAGATCACCTCCTCACCACTGAAAATGCTGCAACGCTGATCTATACAGTGGGAGTTAATGCCAAGAGCAAGGGTGCCAGGCAGCATCTGTTCAATAGACACAGCAACATTCAGCTTTGAAAAAGGAGAAAATTCAGCACCAACAAGGCTGTCCCAAAGCTCATCCAATCTTCATTAATAATGCAAATTCATTAACATTATGGTTTGAAAAAATATAGTAACATTTGGTTGCCAGGAATACCCCTTAATTGATGAGCCATGTAAAGCTGAGTGGAAAAACTGCACTTTCAAAATGAGTCTACTGATCTCTAAATTAATCCGTGACAACTCTCGTGTGTGACAGCTGACACCTGTATTTCCTACAGCTGTAAGTCAGAAGCACTCTTCCAATAAATTGCTAACACTGAACAGTCAAGAAAAAACAAGAAAGGCAGGTGGGGGAACCAACCACACAAAATCCAGAAAGCCCTTCTGCTAAAGTTAATTCTTTGGGACAGTGAATCTGTGAACAAGAGCTTTCATTTCTTGTACCTTGCTTAAGTAACAAGAGTTAGAAAGCAGAAGGATCATAGCATCAGCCATAGATGGAGAAACTGCACCACAATGAAAGCTTTCAACATCCCACAAGAAAGCAAGCCAGGATAATGCAGGAAGGCTTAAGAAAATGCAGATTGAGAGCAGTTTTTCACATCACAGACTCAACACACATGCCCACTAAGAATGCCACTTTGCTCCAAAAGACTGATTTACACTCAGACTTTTTAATTTTTGAAGTATTTTTCTTTTTGTAGTAAAACCTTTAGCACATGTTCTGCAAATAGAAAACTTTTGTTATCTCTGTCTTTCAGTATACTATATGGATGATTTCGTTGTTTGTAAGAGCTGGCAGAATTTTAAACCACTAGGCAGCTCCACAGGAGTGAGGGGGTTGAAAAACGGAGACAAAAGTTGGGGGATGGAGGTGGACTGTGGCATTCCGTAGATCAAATGGTATCAAATATATCATTGTGCAGACATTTGTTCCCAGTTCTACTGCATGCCACAAGCTACAAGCAACATGATAGCAGTTTCTATATTTGTCCAAAAGGAAGAAGCCATTTGGACTTGTTGCAACAGTTTAATGATAGAGGACAGAAAAGAAAAAAAAAAAGCCCAACAATAGAGTTCAGACCTGAACTATTTCGAAGACCTCCCGAGCAAAAGATAAACAATGCCCTTTGCTACCAGATTAATTCCACAACTAATTGAGACAGTTCAGCCCAGCAGCTGTAAGCAATGTCACAACAACAGCACATCACTGAACTTGGCATAAGGCAGGACTACCTCAGCTGCCCTCCCTGGGACTGCCAAGATAGTTTAGTAAACCTATATATATATATACATGCCAACAAGCAACAGGCAGTCAAAAGGGAGCTGAGATACTTTCATTCTACCCACAGAAATTCAAAGACAAGCAAAGCTGGTTTTTTTCTGCAGCAAGTATGGCAGACTGCTACAGGAACACTATCCTATCCCTCTTCTTTCCCATTCAGTGATGAAAATGAACCACACACATCAATAGCAAATAAGAACACCCAGAAATGCCAAGAGTTTCATAACTGTCCCTTAAAGGGGGAAAATGAAAGGAGAATGAAAACAAACAAACAAACCAAAAACTAAAGACAAAGCCACATGCAAACACAACTTGAAAAAGTCACACACACATACAGCATCCAGAAGGCGGGCAGAGGGAAGGGTGTTGAAGAAAATGGGGGAAAAAAATACAAAGCCAAATCCAAGAATTCCAAAATGCAAAGTGTCCTTGAGTCCATTAAAGGAGCTTTACATTTCATGTATCACCTCTAAATGACTGTTGTCTTTACCTTCCCTGAAAAAACATGGACTGTTCAGTGAAGCTGTAGTTTTCAAACTACATTTTCCTTAAAATCTATGTATATCAATTATCATCCTGCAGTCCTTTAAATTTTGGGGTTGGGTTTTATTTTTTCCATCCAACTAATTTTTTCTCCTCTTTGAACTAAACAGAAAAACCATGAGAGCACACTTCTGACCCCAGGAGCCATGCACTAGAGCTGAGCACTGTGGCTGTGGTCTGTGGTTAACCACTGGCACTGAGAGACGGAGGTGAAGCATCACCTGATGGTACATTTAAGAGCAGTCACTCTCCTTTTAACCAGACAGACACCATAGCACAGCCTTCACCTCATAGCTCTGAGAACAGGAAGTACATACCATTTTTCTGGCTTAACTTATACACAACAACACATAAAAGATACAAATTTATGTACCCTTTCTTTGAGTCCACTGTCTCTGGGAAAGCTAGAGGTTTGATCAATAATCCTTTTCTCCATTCCTCCTTGATGGATAGCATTACAGCAGTGATAACAATCTACCCATATATCAGCTGCAGTGAAATAAAACATTAAATCCACGTTCTGGTGTATTTTGACTTACTACATTTCCAGTTGACACTTTTTCCCTGATAAAGCCTTGCCTAAAGACAGTTGCAGGACCTGCTTAGTATTTGAGTGGGTCAGCCCATCTCTAGAATGGATTTTGGCTTGCCTAAAAAGGTACCTAAGTCAGCAAGTCATCTCCATAGTTCTGCTTCTGCTGGCAGAGTGAGGACAGCACTTAAAAACAAAGGTGGAACACTGCATATCTCATGGCCAGGAAAGGTGGCTGACACCAGGTTAGGAGCAATCTTTTTTGAGGCCAGCAAACCATCTGGGCGAGGCAGCAGAGGAGGGAGTGAATCAGGATCTGGGGGGAGAGGGAGGAGGAGAAAATTCCAGGAACAGTTGGACATGACAGGGATATTTGGTTTCAGTGTATGCTTTAGAAAAGGAATGGCATGCTTAAATACGGCCACAGGTGTCATTCAAGCTGTTTTCTTGATACAGCCTTCACCTTCTGGACTATTCCCCATTGATTTGCATCAGTGATACAGCTGGATTAGTCCTGTCACCAAACTGACAGGCAAGGTGCTTCACTAAAGGCACTCAGATGTCCCCATTTATTAGAAAACATTTTCTGGGCACTAAAGCTGGCTAACAAGACTGTGTTTCACCTCAAATGCCTAAGTTCAAAATTCCTAGGTCCAGCTGGAGACAATGCCCACTTACCTGCATGGCTGCCCTAGAGGCAGATTTTGCTCCTGAATGTTGGAGAAGTACAGCTGTTCCCAGATATGGTGCTATTAGGGCTGATTGAAGAATGTTGATTAGGTGCAAGTGTTTTGTACTGATTAGCTCTTTAGATTCTGTGTATATATACCATGGGGTAACAGTCATCAAGTATTCAAATGACCAATCTACTTCACTGTAGGTCTTGTTTTTACTTTTGTATGAGTTACAATCTACAAAGCAAGAGACAAGGGAAAGGAGTGAAAGAGGGACTATTCTCACATCAGGGAGAACTGCCTCTCAGAAGAACCTGCCTAATAACACTCCTAGGGGTCTGTGACACTCAGGGGTCACAATCACAAGGCAAAGAAAACAACAGCATGGAAGCAGCAGGAGGATAAAAATAAAGGGGAAACATTGCCACAGGGGCTCAGTGGCTTAGGTGGAAGAGTTGCATACAACAGATCCTTAACCTTACTGAAGTATCAAGCCTCTTAAATGTGCCATACAGCAATAGCACTTCAGCATGTTTGAAATCCAAGGTAAGTCAGAACTCTGTCATAAGTAGATAAGCATGTTCCTAGGTTCAGCAAAGATGAGATCTGTGCTACAGAAAGTTAAACCCTCACAATTAAAAAAGAAAATCCACAAACAAGCTATTTTCCAGTATGCCAGCCAAGTACAACAGAAAAGGATGATGGCTGTGCTCAGGCAGCCTCACCTCATAGCAAAGCTCATCTCTAAGGTCAGTCCTCAGAGACATGGGTGATTTTTGGCTAGAGCAAAGGGCCAGCCTAGAGGAGATGGCATGAACTGCCTCTGGCTGTATGAGGGTGGTCACCATCTTCATTTCTTCCATTTCATTTCTTCAGTGATCCCTGAACTGAATCTACAGGGGATGAAATGGTCAGGTGTCCTGCACCTGCATATATTCAACATTGTATACATAGCTAAATGGAATAAAAGACAACTGAAGATTGAAAATCAAAGTAATAGTTCACTGTCTGTGTGTCATCCTGCTTTGACTCGTAAGTGCATATGAACAGTTGTACAAGGAACTTCAACTTAGAATGTCATAACATTGTTGTGTTGAAATTCATTTTCCCCTGAAAAAAAGATCGTGATGTTTTTCACACTGGCAGTCAAAAAAATCTCCATAGGAACTGAATTTGCAGAAAAAATTGAAACTTCAACAACCATCTTTCCCAGTCAAAAAAGTGATATGTCAAGCAAATAGTTTACATAAAGCTCAGATACTTAGTTCATGTGAGACAATAATTTACTTTTTGGCAAATCTAAATAAGAAAAATTCTAGCTTTAAAACACTATTTTTATTTAAGTACTGGAAGAAAAACCATCAAGTTCCTTAAGATGTGATAGGGCAGGAAAAAATCGTGAATCAACTTGGTTTTCTCAAGTCTGTCACAAAGAGTTCCTCTGCAAATTTTATTTTTTTTTTAATGTGTTTGTGTCTGATTGTTTATTTCCTCCACAAATTTGCCGAATCACTGAATATGCCAACATGGAAGGGACTCTCAACGATCACTGAGTCCAACTCCTGGCCCTGCACAGGACCATCCCCAAGAGGCACATCATGTGCATCCAAACACTTCTTGAACATTATCAGGCTTAGTGCTGTGAATATTTAACTGAGGGGCCTCTTCCAGAGCCCAACCACCCTCATGATGAAGAACCTTTTTCTAATATCCAACCTCAACCTGCCCTGACACAGCTTCAGGCCATTCCCTTGGGTCCTGCCACTGATCACCACAGAGATCAGTGACTGCCCCTCCTCTTCCTCTCATGAGAAAGTTGTAACTGCAATGAGGTCTCCCCTCAGTCTCTTTTCCAGGCTAAGCAGACCAAGTGACCTCAGCCACTCTTCATATGGCTTCTCCTCAACCATCTTCATTGCCCTCCTTTGGACACTCTCTAATGACTTAATATTTTTCCTACATTGCAGTGCCCACAGCTGCACACAATATTCAAGGTGAGGCTGCCCCAGTGCAGAGCAGAGAGGGACAATCCCCTCCCTCGACTGGCTGGTGATGCTTTGCCTGATGCCCCCCAGGACAGGGTTGGCCCTCCTGGCTGCCAGGGCACTGCTGACTCATAGTCAACTCCTCATCAACCAGGACCTCCAGGTCCCTTTCCATGGCACCGCTTTCCAGCATCTCATTCCCCAGTCTGTCCATACATTCAAGGTTACCCCATCCCAGGAGCAGAATTTGGTACTTCCCCTTGTTGAACTTGCTATGGTTGGTGATTGCCCAGCCCATTCATTTGATGAAGTCTCTCTGCAGGGCCCCCCTGCCTCTGAGGGAGTCAACAGCTCATCCCAGTTTTGTGCCATCTGCAGACTTGCTTAGTATCCCTTCCAGTCCTCCATCTAAGTAATGGAGGTGTTTATGAAGATGTTGAAGAGCACAGGGCCTACGATGGAGCCCTGCAGAACCCCACTAGTGACAGATCACTAGTCTGATGTCACCCCATTCACTCTTACCCTCTGAGCTCGACCCGTGAGCCAACTGCTCACCCACCACATGGTGTGTTTATCCAAATTTGCTGGACAGTTTGTCCAGAAGGATTCTATGAGAGACAGAACGGAAAGCTTTACTGAAACCCTGAAAGATTACATCAACTGGCTTTCCTTGATCAGCTGGGTGGGTTACCTCGTCATAAAAGTGTATTTGTAAATATTTGTATTCATAATTTGGGTTCTCAGTAACATCTAATGGGTCAATGAAAACCACATTATACCAAACCACAACAGGACTTACAAGAGTCGTAACACTTTCAGCCAAATACTGTGAGACCCTAGTCAGAGAAATCAGAGGAAAAAAGCTATTAATGAGTCTGCAAAAATGTATTCTACCACCCAAAACCTCAACCCACAAGTTTTGAGTGACAAAATAAGCACTGGTAAATTGTGGCTGTCTTCTTTATGGCTCCCTGCAAGGGCACCCAAGAAAGTGGCTGGGGAGTTAGCCAGCTGCCTTCTTCCACCCCTTGCAGAATACAAAGCCTGATTTTCAGAGATGGTGAACTGATGGTGCTCACATATAATGAAGGAATAGGAAAAATAAACAAGGCCCAGATATGATGACCACACTTTTGCCAGCAGGACACAAGCACCTTCTTTACTTTATTTGGGTTTTTTTTCTAGAGCCCACACATGATGCAGGGTTCAAATTAGCATAACAGGCACATTCCAGCATCAAAAATCCCCTTCCAAGTTCATTCTGCCAGCTCCTCTCCTCACTTTAAGGTCAATTACTTTGGAAAAGAGGGAGTATTTTCAGTTTTTCACAAGTCACCTCGACCTACAGGACATAACATCAAAAGGTATTTTTCTTGGTGCCTGGTTATCAAGTGTCTTCCCTGCAACTTTGCACATTCTCTTTGCCATCAACAGAAACCTGCACAAAGCTACCTTGTGCTAAAATCTCAAGTTTCTCCTCTTTTTCCACAAGAGACACTAGCTGCAAGCATTTTCCCAGGGTTCCAGCCAAAACTTTTATTCTGCTTACCTGTGACTCCTTTTGGGAACTTATCCTCTACTTCTACACACTGTCATAGTGTAACTATTGTTCCGCGAAATGACTTCATGCCAACACACCGAAAGAGACTTGTATGCGGTAGACCCTGCGCTTCAAAGACAGACAGATAAGGTTTCCTTTCTGATCAACACTTACCTTGTGAAAATGGTAACAGAAGTCTTACAACAGCACCCTAAAACTTAAATATATAGATTTCTGATTCCCTTTTATATAAGATAAAGCAGTTCATGTTACAGTCACAGCACAAATAACAAATACAAAGCCCAAGCTTTTATTATAACATTTATTTTCAATGTACTTTGTAAATAGGCTTTTTTTTTTGAAACCTGAAGGGTCTCCATTGCATGAGTGATTCATCAAGATGAACCTGAAATTTGCCTTCTATATGAATGTGACACTATCACTTTGCTGTTCCCAGAGCATTCCAAGAATTACCTACAGGGAAATATGACATCACTTTAAATACATAGTTGGTGTGCCTGTGTGCACACTTAACACAAATCTTCTCTTTAGGCCTCCCAGTTTCACAACAATTCACCAGCTACCAGGACCTGAGCTTGTCAGCCGTCGGCCTTAAAAATACTCGGCACGTTTTCCAACTCAAGGGCTGTATCTTGAGACAGGACTGCCCCTACAACTGCATGGACTGTTCTGGG
The DNA here is from genome assembly GCA_013399695.1 of Formicarius rufipectus. Lineage (NCBI taxonomy): Eukaryota > Metazoa > Chordata > Aves > Passeriformes > Formicariidae > Formicarius > Formicarius rufipectus. The sequence goes on from VXAU01001184.1 coordinate 18,098, forward strand.
TTGTAACAGCACACGTCTGTTACATGCATAAGACATAAGAAGTCTTATGGGGGCAAAAAGCAAAAAAGCCATCTACCCTTGTTTGGATTATTTTGCACAATATTCCTTTAAGTATTCTTCATTTTGTCAAATGCCTACTACCTGTGAACATTTAGCATGTTATGTTCAAAATGTTGTATTGTGGGTCACACCAGACATACTACTTGGACTCTAGGTCATCCTAATTCCATGACACTGGATTGATTTATTGATTACCAAGCTGACATAAAATTTATTATTACTCCTAGTCAAATTTATTATGGATCCTTGATTACAGTGTAATTCCCTTTGTTACAGAGAAATTAATCAATTTCTCCTTCTATAAAAAATTATCTGCATCTCTTTATAAATGGACCTAACACCCTGAGGCAGAATTTAGACCTTGTAGTTTGATCAAAGGAGGAAAATGAAATTTTTAGATTTCCAAACTTAAATAAAAAAATAGACCTCTACTTCAAATCTGCCACAAATCATTTTGGATGTCAGAGAGTTCCAAATGAATAGTATTGTATGACAATAATGGGCATAGTGAGTATTAAATTAACCATTTCAGTTTGATTTTTCATTCTAATTCCAGAAGTTAGTGAAGATATTATTGAGATAAAACAGATTTAGAACAGCATAGTGATAGTGAGCACATCCACTACCAAGACAGACAGAGCAAGCTTCCACAGCCTTTATGACATTTGATCTAATAACCTTCACACGCTGAATTTCAGGAAAAAAAAAATAAAATCATACAATCCGAATATCAAGGAGCAGATGACATTCACATAGCAGGACAGATGTTATGGGTTGACCTCTCCAGCCCTCTCTCTTACCACATGGCATTTCAAAACTCCTAATGTATAGACTCTTAATTCATCATGACTTCTTATTCCCAAAAAGTGATCATAAGCATGAAAAATGCCATATTCCAGTTGAAATGTGTATAGTAAACCAGAAAATTTGTACTGGACACAGTCTTGAATTGGCTTTTACGAGGGAGGTGATGACAGGTCTGCAATGCTAGTCAGGAAAGTACTAACAATTACAATAGTTTATCTATCATCCTTTAGCAAGGGAAATAAGTCACTAGAACTGCATCCTGAGAGAATTAAAAAAAATATTTTCTAGCTAAGGGCATTTCAGTCCTGCTTCTTTCCTGTGGAAAAGTCCTAAATCGTGCAATTCAACAGCACCAGCACTTCTCACTCACTTAGGCTGGCGCTAACTTTAAAGCACACAGTCCAGTGAGGGATGAGAGTGAGAGAGACTAGAAGACAGGAGAAAAGGAAACTGCCTGACAATGATTAAGAATAAAGACATAGTATTAAAACAAGACAAATTCATTATACACTCATAACACAGAAAACTGAGATTGAAAGCCTTAGAGACCAACATTTCAGTCAAGGACAATGACATTTTCTTGCCTGTATAATTTGTATGTAAGCAGCAAAAGCAGGAAAGAATTGCAGGGAGTTGAGAAGATCCTATATTTCAGCCAGCTATATGCTTGATCTGAGATTTGAATACTGGCCTGGCTTGTGCCACTGTACTTATTGATGTTACTAGTCCAGTCACCGATACCGAGCTTTTGATAGTTGATTACACGTTGCTCATTTGCTATGAGTGCCTGGCATCCCAGCACATGGAAGAGAGCCATCACTGTGCCTCTACAATGCCATGGAATGCTAAGTACATGGCAAAGAATACAAGGTCTTAAGAGTCTCAAATTAGCATACAGTTTTGAATCAATTTCTCTGTACCCCAGTCCTGGTACTTAAGCAAAGGCATGAAATAAGACTCATGTTCACAAAGAACATTTTTGCAAAGATACTTCAGCGATGAGCACCACTGGAGTCTGAGAAAGTAATTCTGTCCTTCGAATTTGGTTTGAACTACACACAAAGAACATGGCATAGGACTGCATGTTGAACAGTAAGGAGAAAATGAAACACTGAATAGCAGTTCATTGAGAGCCGCGCTATTCATTCTGTGCACTAAAGAGATACTCAGAAGAAACACAGCAGTGACCACGTATTTAATATGCATGCCCATGAAGGAAAACTGAGCTTGCAGAGACAACACTATTGTATTATTTCAGCAGGCCTGACCCTGCAAATTTCATCACGTTCTCCAAGACTGAAGATGGAAACATATTACTCAGATAATTCTTATTTCACTGGCATTTAGCAGTCTTCAGGGAGATCAGGCTCTGAGATGCTGGGTACTGTATGAGTGAAGTAAAAACCTGCCTGTCTTTTACCAGGGAGAATACAGCACACTTCTTCATAATCTAACATTTTTAAGTTTGTACAATTCAGTCCAACAAGTGCTCAAAGTACAGGCCAGGACATGAAGTGCCAAAAGACTGAATAGTCAAAGTATATGTTCAAATGAAAAATAGCAAGAAAAAAAATAAAATTAGAAGTCTAGTGGAAGATTTGTTGTGCTGTCCTGAAGTCAAATAGTTTGTTTGGGCTTTAGGGAAGGTCAAAACTCCAGCATTAGCCCTATGTGTATAGGAAACTATCATTTGCATTAGTAGCCACTTATCTTACAAGCTTGGCTGCTCATGAGGGTGTGAAGCTGAATTTTCTGGTACTGTACACCTGAAAGCTCTATTGGTGTAAAGAGTCAGGTATTCTTGGAGGAATAAACAGAGTATTCCTCAGCTCTCTGCAATATTATATCAGCGGATATCTATGATATTAGAAGCCATCATAATAAATTGTTTAAAACTCATCAAAGCACTTAAAAATGCAAATAATTTTCTCATTTGGATTATAGAATGCACTTCTGTGCATTCTTTGTATCATAATACAAAGCCACAACAAAAGACAGCAAACTGACTAATGACAAGTTACTCTTAGCATGCTAAATTTCCAAGGCAAAACTTTAAGTTTCCTGTAAAAATTAAGGTATATAATCTAATGGTAGCAACAAGTACCAACAACTGCCAGAAGGAATCGCTCTATCTGAAGTTACAAAACTTACCCTAAAATCAGAGTGCTAGAGAACAGAACTAGTAAACATCTGGACTTAATAAGGAAATGAGATACCAACAGTGGAACTACACAAAATATGGTCTTTCAAGACACACACTTATGAAATCTTCCAACCAGGGACTAACTAAAGAGATCATCTTGACCTACAATCTTGACTCCAATCTGGGCCACTTTCAAAGGCTGTCAAAGTCCAAGCGGTATTAGCGATAGAAGTATTACATACGAATCTCTATAGTCTACTTTATAAAAATGAAAATAAAAGCAAGCTGGTGGGATTTTGGGCATCAATTGTCTTTGGCTTTGCAGGATAGGGCTGGCAGTTTTTACTTTAACTGTAAAAACAACAAAAACCCAGAAAGACATATTCCACTTCCAACAAGCTTAGCTGGATCATCTGCTTGGCCTGCAATGTGGCCCCAAACCTATTCTTGGGGTAGCCAAGTAGAAGACAGTAGAAACAGAGGGAATGGGATTTAAATTATTCGGACTTTGAGTGAAAAATGGACATAAAAATTGCTTCTCTTAAGAAAAAAAAATATTTCTCAGAACTTAGGTAGTAAATATTTCTGCTGGTGACATTTAAGTAAGCAAGTCAGTTTTCACAGTTTGCAGTTTTAAGATGAACCTTTTGATTACATGCATGGTATTAAGGGATTTTGCACATTTTAAATACAATTTAATATTACTCTGTCCTTCCAAAGATAGAATACTGCTGTACCAGATCATACTCATGAACACACATGCTTTGCCAAATACTTTCCAAATATAAATTGGAGTTGTATTTAAAATTAGAAGTGTCTTAAACCAAAGTCAGTTAAGCCTAAAAATACAACACACATCAGCTGAGCAGGGTGTTGGAAATTTATCTCCTGTTGGAAGGGATATCAGTTCTTTTGTCCTTTAATTTAAGATTTTGTTCTTTTTAATAATGAAAACTGCCTTTGTTTTCCTCCTTCCATACTCCTGGTTAGCCCACAAGACTACTGTTCATCAGAAGCATATCAAATTCATTCAATGCACTCTGGTAGCAGGATAAATAAGATGAGCCAAGGAAAAAGGTATTGATAAGATAAACATTAAGCAGTTATCATGATTCTTTCTAGAACAACACCAAACATAATAAATGCAATATGTGAGTAGGTGGCACTAGAGCTGAAATCGAATGCAAACCGTGACAGACCACTACATATGCTTAACAGTCTCTTCATTATGTAAGATATTCAATGCCAGTGAGAAACATATTAGTAAAGAAACAGATCTTCAAGAGCACATATCCCAATCAGAGTTCTTCCTTTCACCTGCTTAGCAGCAGTAAAATAGCCTGCATAGGGGAACAAAGCTCCTCCATCCAGCCTGGACCAGTGCCAGGATAAATTAAGCTACAGATCCAAAATATAATTGATTTTAATTACATGAGCAACGCTTACACATTAACTTAAAACCAGAGCTCCCAAAGCATAAGACACAAATTATATCCAGGTGACTGCCAAGCAGCAGATAAGTGAAAGAAGTGGCCATTCAAGCACCAAGCATGCCCAAAATCCAAGGCACTCTCCTCTAGCTACACCCAGCCCCACTGTGCTGGCAAAAGATGCTGTTGCCACCTCCATGAGAGAGGAGAACATCAGGTTAAAAGGACACCACCTGTACCACCAGCACTGGCAGAAGGTCGTAGCACCAGTGAAATCATCACCACCATTACAAGAACTCTCTTCCCAGGATCATGTTCCCCATCAGGCCAAATCCGGAAACTACAGCAATCATCAGGAGTGAACAAAGCAAACAAATGCTGAGAGTGACCTTGTTGCCTATAGACTTCACTCAAGTATACACATTGTATCTGTAGTACCTCAAGAAGAAGCCAAGCTTAGCAAAGTCTGATTCCTAAGGTTTTAGCTTGAAAATACTGTGGAGAAGGGGAAAATGTCAAAAAAATGAGAGTAATTATAATAAATCTTTACTCTTTGCCCACACAGCAATCAAACTAGAACTTCAAATATGAAGGATGTAGGGCAAATTAAAATTTTTAAGCACTGTAGAGTTATTGGTTTAATGGGTCTGCCAAATGATGGCACAATCACAGCAAAGAGTTCTGGCTGCAGAAAGCTCTTAATCCCAATGAATAACTAACTGGGAACAATGTCAGCAAAACAGCTGTCAGGATAAAATGCTCTTCAAGTTGACTAGAGGAACAACTGCTTAGAGGTGGAAAGCAATATGTTCAGATCAACCTCAAAGTAAGAGTAGGTGCTGACACCATAGCTTAACTAAAATCTGCCTTCACCTTTTACCTTAAAAATGGGACTTGTGCAGGAGAAAAACAAAAGAAGTAAAGGAAAGAAGCAACTCTTCTCTCCAGAAAGACAGCAGGGTAACTCTGGAATGAATTTTAGAGTTGAGTCCAAGTGTCTTCCAAAAAGATGATCTGGTAAATTGATACCTGTCTGTACTCATGCTTCTTACTTTCTACTGAGGTGGAAAGGAAAACCAAACAGCAGTGCACAACTGTTGAAGACACAGCTTCACAGAAACAATGTACCAAAGCAGCTTACTCTAGTCAGAATTGCTATCAAATATTTGCATAGAAAGAGCTGCATCTTCTCTGCAACAGGATCAGGGCTGAAATCCCCACTCCAACAAAAACTTCCCAGAAGAAAAGGAGATTTTCACAGTGGATTAGAAATGGCTGATCTAGCTTATATTCTCTGAAGTGCCTGTTACAGGGTGTGTTCTCTTGAAGCTCTTTATCCACACTCTGCTCCTCCTCATCTCTTCCCTTTTCTCAAGTAGATTTTTTTAACTTTTTTTCCTATGCAAGCTTAGCAAAAAAACCTTGAAGCTATATGCACCAGGACACAAAGATACAAGAAGCATGGATGACCAACTGTATAAAAATTATTCAAGTAAGCTTGCAATAATCATTATCCTACATAAAGATATTTAAAGTCTTTAAGGCACATAGGATGCAGACAGCTGGTAGCATCCATGTGACAGATGCCTCGAGTGACTTTTGCCACCCATACTGCTGTGCATTAACAGATGGATTACTGGGCAGTCATTCACAGACAACAAAATCCCCCCATCTTGCCCACACAAACAGCAAGCAAAATGGTCCAAAGCCCTTCAGTCAAAAATCATATTTGAAGTCAGACAGGCTGTTGATGACAAGAAAGAGACATTTTGCTTTATTAGCAAGAAAAAAGTTGTCATTCTCCTACTTGTATTAGTTCAAATATTCTGTCACTGCACTGGGAGTGAAAGAACTATAGTTAAAACACTCTAGAAATTCCCAAACATGTTCTTTCCCTCCAACAGCCTCATCAGACTTCTGGCAGGAAGAAATCATAGTTCTGAGGAGCAGACCAAGTGCACAGGCCAACATACATGGCTTTGAGGTCAGTCGTTTATAAGACTCTTTCATGGCAACCCATAAATGCAATCGGCTGTGGAGGAACTGTCAGACAGCAGATCTCTTTGTGTCATGCCATTGTCCTAAGGAAATCTGCCATGATACAGCTCTGGAAAACAAAGGACATAAGTGTGCACAATTGGAGCAACCTTCTCCCCTTGCCAGCAGCTTTCTACATTGTAGGAGCTTATACTCAACAGAGCACCACCAATAGTTTTTGACTTGTGTAGGCATCTCAACTTTGCTGACTCTATCAACATCTACTCCACCAACCACTTAGAGCTGGCACACTGTTGCAGACTTAGACTAAGTCTAAAGCATCCTCTTCCCTCACCAAACACAAAAATAGGAGCTTACATTTTGCTCTTTCACTTTTTTTTTTTTTTTGGGTGTGAGATGCCCAGTTTTCCCTCCCAGTCCTAAAAGAAAACTTCAACCTGGTTAAAGTTGCATGTACTAGAAAATGTTCACTGACCACAGCTAACACTGACAGTCCTTTCTCCAACAGTACTTTTTCCAACAGCACCTATTTCCTGGGTATACTGGAGCCCAGATCAAGCAATGGGAAACAGTCACTTTGATACTTCACACTGGACCTCCTCATCCTGTACAAAAGCTGCCATCACTGCTACTTCTGGAAATCTGTTCCTCCTAGTCCCATAGCACTGGACCCCAAGCATAGAATGATGGGATACTCTCCTTTCCCTACACAGACCTCTCCCTTATGCTCTTCTTTCTCTTGGGAGATACCAAGAGACAGGAAAAAGGCAGAAAACAAAAGCTTTCAACACAGTTTGAGATTGCACCACTTCTAAGAAGTCTGCTCTGGCTTTGATCTATTGATTTCAAGACTCTTAATGTGGGAAGCTGAAATGCAAGTTTTCTCCACACAAGTTTAAAACAAAAAGAGAAAAAAATCAAAACAACACCAAAACAAAAACATAAAAAAAAAAAAAAAAAAATGGGGGGGGGGGGGGGGTTGGGGGGGGGGGGAAAACACCAACCAAACCAAACAAACAAAGTATCAGATCTGCCTATAACCAGAATACGCACTCAAGAGCCTTGGCTGAAATTCAAAAATAAAAAGGAAAGAATCAAAGCTATTATTCAGCAGTACAACATCAGAGACACCAGTGAACTACAGTGAATGGAAATTAAGGGATAAAACCCTACAAGCAGTGGTAGATGAGTTATATATTATATCTTTCTGGAATGTCACTTCAGAGCTACCCCTGTGAATTTTCATTAAGTTATCCCACAGCTACCTATAACAGCTTTGCTTACTTTCTCCCTTGAAGCTACTAACAAGACACAAAATGAGGGCAAGGAATGAAGTAACAAAGCATTTATTACTGAGATGTATTTTTAAATAAAAATAAGAATCTTTTTCTGTTTAGGATATTCCAAGAAGGTTCTCCCATCAACTGCAGTGAATCTTTCATGTGTTAGGCTGCAATAAATCCAGTTTCCTCTTTGAAGAACACCCATAGCAAATGAACATCTGCAAATCTAACTGAGGACTGCTTCCCAGGAGAAAATAATTGAAAGATAAGCGAGGGAGGTGAAATTACTTTGCAGTTTCACCAGCTATATTTTTAACACCCTTTAAGCTCATCTCCTCACAGGACATATCTCACCCTCAGCTGTGCTGTGCCAATCTAAGGGGCTCTGGATACCAGGAACTGCAATGCAACAGCTGCCTATGCTGGAGCCAACACACAACAGCCACTATGTCCGCTTTCAGCAGTGTCCACATGCCTGGGTCATCCCATGAGAAGAGGGTAGCAATGCCTACAGCCTATACCACCAGCAGGCAGAAGTAACTGCCCTAACAGAAGTGCCCATCAGTCCAGCATCATTGGCAGAGTGGCACTGATCTGAGGGAAGGAGAAAACAAGGCCCCAGCCAGACAGAAGATCTGCATGTTCATAATTAAAATGTTTAGAGGGCACTTTTGCTTCTCTTTAGACGAGGCAAGCTGTTTCTAATAAAGGATCATTTGAGTCACTTAAACTTTGTTGATTTATGGTGTTTTTCCATGTTATTCCAAAACTGAAGGCCCCCTTGTTGAAATAAAAATTGGTTTTGGGAGGGGTAGCATGTTAGGCTAAGCTTTTATATAATTTATTTGAACCCAGACAAGACTCACCTTTATGACTCACTGATTATGACACTTTCTTTTCCTTGCCAGCGTAATCTTTTCTGGAAAACAGTTTATTTTCTTGGCTGTCTTTAATTGCTACAAACACTGGCAGAAGACAAGACACCATACATGCATGCTCCCAAATCAGGACCTTCCTTCTTCCAAACTACAGCTTTAAAAAGACAGCTCATCAGAAGAAAAAAAAAAACAAAACAAAAAAAACCCACACAAAAATACAAAAATAAAACAACAACAAAAAACCCACACCAACCCCAAAGCACTTATGTACTATTTTTTCTCCCTCTATCTTTTTTTTTCCTGTCTAGATTACATAGTTACATTTATGCTTCCTGACTGAAAAAATTTCCAGAGTTGCTTTTGTTGCAACAATATATGTGAATTAGCCCACTGAAATGAATCACAACAATCGCATGGAAACAAAGCCAAGGGATTCAGTGCTGAACACCCTGGCACACTGGGCATCCCTGCCCATGCCAGTCTGACAGAGATAAGGCAGTCACTGCTGCCTCTTCTCATTTCTCCCTCCCTTTTCCCAAACCCAGTCAGAAAACACTCATTGACAAAGAGCAGACCTTAGCTAACACACCATGGCTCCTTTTTAAATTGGAAAAAAAAATGAAACTGGAAAATACAAGGAAAATTGTCATCAAAGGCATGCAGTTAATGTTTAATTCAAAGAATTACAAAAAAAAAAAAA
>VXAU01001184.1:36826-79464 GCA_013399695.1 Formicarius rufipectus
GGGGACAGGGACGGTGATGGCAAGGCATCCCCCGCTTGGGGAGGAGGAGGCAGGGGAGCAGCCGTCCCTCCTGGGGCGGGATGGACGACCCGCTGGCAAGTCCCCCACCCTCATCTCCCGGCGGGCACCGAGTCGCACTTGGCGAACTGGTGTTTGCGGCTGTTGTCTTATACACCTCAGTAATCGAAGTTGCAGGACGGAGCACCCAAGAATCTCTACTCCCCGCGCCAGGGAAGGGGGCTGCTCCTCGCCCGACCTTCATCCATCTGCGTGGGGGCTTCTGCCCCAAGAGTGGAGCTCGGCAGGTGCCTCTCACGTGCCTGTGGACATCAACTCGGGCTTGCAAAAATATGTGAGAGTCAGCACAAAGCGGAATAGTGTTCGTCTTCCTTGAAAAGTAGAGCAGGCATCAAGGTGCGCTTGAAAAAGTATACCACGGGTGAATACTCCCTATTTTTCTCTGTATCCAGAGGAAAAAATCCAACTCTGTCCTGCAGAGACTTGCGTGCTTAACTTACATCGTGTGGGTAGTCCTAGCTCAAACAGATGCTCTCTAGCCTAAGGTTAACCATAGAAGTTTCTAAAAATGGAAAGCAATTTTTTTCACCAGGCCTTTTCAAAGGCAAATTCTAAAAATCTCCACTCATAACTGTTGGATAGATGAGTCAAAGTTAGTTGTTTATATTTATGCAAGTATAGAAAGATACCTGTGTGCTAGAAATGCAGGTGGGCAAACATTAACTCCTACTACTAAGGTTTTTTCTGAAAGGAGTCATAACTAGCTGCTTTTTCAGATGTCAACACTTTTTTGACGAAAAGGAAACTGTAGAATCTACTTTTGAATATGCCCTTAGCTTAGGCCTGAATTTGCCTCAGTTCAACAGGTGGAATTTTGAATCTTTTTTATTGTTACAGTCAACAAAAAAAATACCAACTCTTCAAATATAAATATATCACAAAAGTGCCTATATTTATTTCTTTATTTCCTAGGAATCTATATCTTAGGAATTTGTCTTTATTGTTCTCTACCTTTTGCCTTGGCCTTTATTTATTGTTTCAAGTTTGTTGGAGTAACAAAGGGTTTAAAAACAGGATATAAAGTTTATACAGCTTTTTTTCTGAGAACTGCAACTAGACAAAAACTAGATGAATGGTCGTCTAATCTCAAACATTTAAAGATAAATAATAAGCATAGTTTGAAATACTTATGCTAACACAAGCTATTTTCTGATTCTTGTAATATTTAAATAACTTTGATGTTTATCAGACAACAATTACATTCATTCTCCTGGGGCAGTGGAAGACTAATAATTTGAAATAATTATCCTACCTTTTTTTTTTTTTTTTTTTTTTTTTTTTTACTGCATGAAATCAAAGATCTGATTTTGCCATCTTGTGATGTCAACATCATCTCTTGGAGAACTAGAAGAGCTGGACTGGGTTGGGGTAAGCATCATACCACACAGAGCAGCTGTTCAAAACAAAGACCACCACCCCAGACCTTTTCTTAAAGTGAGAGGTGAGCATTCATTTCACATTTATGCAGTCATTTTTCATACATCACTAAAGAAAATGTGCTCTTATCTACTCCTATTCACATACTTACATTCAAGAATACACAACTTTTTAAATTTTTTAATTCCTCACAGACACATGTGGATATAGAGCTAGCGGAGACCTTAAAGAGCCCCATCATGTATTTAGGAATGTAAAAGACACCCTGATTGGCAGCATGAATCTGGCAACTTCTTTCCTAATCCTAATCCTGAAGCAGCTTCCCATTCGGTCAAGTACGAGGCATCATCCCTACCTCCCTGTTCCCATGGAAACACACTTCTAGCATCAGCCCAGCTTACTTTTTTTTTTATTTTTTTAAAACCATCATCTGCCTGGGGTGTTGCAGGGCTTTCTCCAAGAGCCTTGAATACCAGCCATAGTTTTTTTAATGGTTTTCCTTTCCCTATTACAACCACTCTGGCAATAGGAGACAAAATATGAAAACTAGCATGTTAAAAACTCCAGCAAGGTTTTCCCAAGATCACTCTGTTTCTCCTGACCAGAAACATTACTGAAAGTTTACTGATGGAATTTGCAGCAGCAACAAAGTAGATTTTTTTCTTGTAGCTCTTTGCAAAACGCTATTGTTTTAAAACAAATGCTTCAGTTTAGCTTCACTGTTTTTCTTTCCAGTGAAATTCAAGCTAGTGTGTCAGCAAACTTTGTCAACACACTTATATCTGTAATCTATGGAGGTGCAGGTGTCAGTGTCCAGGTCCAGGCATCCTTCTGAAAAGCAGACTGTGCCTATGCATCAGTAAAGTAACAGTAAAAATACTTGTAATAATAGTAGCTATAAAAGAAAGCAGAAGCAGATAAAGAGGGTCTTCTCTGGTTGTCAGGCATCTTTCTTCTGCTATGCACAAAACGAAAAATAGAGATTTTTAGGAAGATAGAGTTTCAGGTAGAGAGAGGGTTCAGCTTGTATTAATTGTTTTGGTCTTCTATCAGTTTATTTTTCTCTGCTGGGAAGAGGAAGTCTCCTGTTCCTTTTTGTCTTCAACCTAACATCTAAAATCTTAAAGCCTCTTGAGTAGTAGGAGCAGAGGTTTAATAAATCCTGACTGCTGTTATGGCAGGCCTGATCTAATCCCGTGGGAGCAATGAAAAGCTCACGTTGAGGAAACTGTGTCCTGGACAGCTTCTGCCACTATGATCTGTCTCCTTGAGTGAACAGGTCTGGTGTTCAAGATGAAGTTCTAAGCAAAACTGCTCCTAGACGGCATCTTTGTGCTCTCACTACTTTTTCTGGTTGTATTAGATTGACAATAAACTTTCTCTTCAAAGCCAGTCTGACACAAATGCATCCTCCATTTTAAGAAAATTACTTTTACCAAAAGTGTGGCACAGAAAGAAAATGAGCGAAACACCCAAGGATCCTCTATTTCTATTCTATTTTACCTTGTTTATTAGTCTTTTCTTTGTGTGCTTTTATAAATATGCCTTAAACCAGCAAATCCTCTGGGCTGGTTAAGAAAGGAAGTTATCCTGCTGGCACCAGGTCTTTTCTATCTCCTTATCTCCTTCACAATCTGCCAGTTCTGGCTGAAATTCTCTGAGCAGTGCTTCTTTTTTCCCCAGACCATAATGGTCATACCTTGGGATGTTGCACAATAGTGGGCCAGATCTTGGACAACTCTGAGCTGAGCCATAAATTGATTGGTTTGGCTAAATATCTTCTTTATTGTTTGCTCAAGAACTCTTATACATTTCTTTGGTTTGCTTTTCTTTCTTGTACCTTTAACAAACCACTGAATGTTATACAGAGAATTTTGAGGCTATGTGGTATTTATTGTAAAAATTCTGCTTGGAATTCCTTCATTTTCTAAAGTATAAGCCAGGGATAGGCACATCCAGCACAGCCCTGTTTAACTTCCCGATTATTTCAGAGCTGCAGCGTCTGAGCCACCACGGGACTCACACTGTTGCAAAGAGCAGTGTGACAGCCTGGGGATGCTGTGGGAGTTGGACAGCACTGGCATTAAGATACTGATATTAATGCTTCTGAAGAGATATTAATCCTGCTGGAGAGTATTTGGAGATTTTTTTACTGACTACCGAAGGCAGGTTGTGCACTTTCACAGCTTGTTGTATGTGAAAGGGTGAGATGAGAGGTGAGCAGATAGGAAGAACCCTTACACAGCCTCTATCAAGGCAGAGGAGGGTGGTGGAGGAGACTTACTAGGAGTTTAGCATTTTCTTCCTTGATGAAACTAGACTCAAAGACAGTTCAACTCTCAGTGGCATGCAGCTTATTTTAGAGAGAAAGCTGGTAAAGATATCCACTCAGAAACAAGACATTAAAAATCCCTACTTTTGAAAAAATGACTCTTTAAATAAGCTTTAGTTATTTTTAATTCTCATGAAAAGTCAGTGAATCTGTGATGGTGAGAGCATGCTGATTTTTTTCAATCACTCAGACAAATGTTGTGACTTCACATTTTATTTAATCAGGGCATCTGCTGTGGTGCATTTGCAGTGTTCAGCATTTGGCTGACAGCACCTGTTTATTTATCCTGGCCATGCTGTCTTCTATCACAGTCACTTTCTCCCTGGTCCCACTCATTCAGCAACATATTGTCAGGCTTGGCACTGATGTTCTGTGTTGTTCTGGGAATTACAGGAGTAGATGGAGCATCTGAATTTGCTCTTTCCTGGTAGGAAAGCAGTATTATCCTATCTCAGCTTGTCCTGGGAGAATGCGAAGCTCTTTTGTGAAGCAGTTTTCCTTTCTTTTGGGTTTTTGTGTTGATTTTTGAAAGCTACTATAGCCAGTTGTCACCTGGTAGCTGAGTACCATTTGACACTTTCCTGTTTTCCTGAATTTGCATTTAATTAAATTTTTAGATTGTAAAAACTGTTGACTATCCCGGATTGGATATACCCCTATACATGTTGCTATTTAATGAGCTATAAACCAAATGAATCAAAGCGCAGGCAATTCAAAAAGAGAGCTCATGTGCATAAATGCATGTAAATATTCAATGTCATTTACAAGGCATAATTTTGGGGTGTTTCACCTTCCTCTCTGTTCCCTATGTAAAAAAATCTCCATTTAATGTCTCTTCATTTTAAGTGGTACCGTGCTTTTAGTTGTGAGGTTTTCCTGCCTGGCCTTCCTTTCTGGCTTTGAGACTTGCTTCTGCCTCTTCTGGAGGGCTCCAGATCCCGGGCTGATAGCTCTGCTAATTGCACAGAGCCTGTCTCAGCTTCTTCTTTAATCCAGACTCCACAGCTACAGTCAATTCTCCTACTCACCCAAACAACTATTTCCTTCCTACTTTATATTGTTCTCATCATGACCTGCCTTTCCTCCTGTATAGGAAATTCCTATATCCAGCCTCCTCTTTAGCAAACACTTTTTTCTTCTTCATCAGCCTGCTTTACTTTGTCTCAGCCTGTCATAATCTTCCTTCACCCCTATTCTTTATCTCTCCAGTCTGAGGTACTTTTCATTTCCTCTTGTTCATACACAGTAGGTGGAGAAAAACACAACACACATAAACCATGAAAACCACTGGGAAAGAAAAGCAAAAAGAAGGTCAGTGGAAGAAGAAATATCACAAGTAAGTGATAACAAGTTACACAAGGTTAAAAAAAGACATAAATTGGGTTGACTAAGAAGCAGTACCATAAAAAAGAAGTGGAGGAGTGGTGAAATGGAAGTGAAGCAACTTGGAAAAAAATTAGGTACCAAGGTAAAGGAAAGAATAAATCTGAGCATAAAACCAGTGAATTTGTTAGTCCAGAGAGCATTCTTTCATTCTGCATTCATAGCTACCAAGCATCACAAGGGCCAGGTCTGAACATGTTTCTTTCTAGGTCCTTCCATAAAATAGATACCAGATTACAAGGGGGAAATATCCACACATGCAAAGCAGCAACTAAAAGAGTATTCTGAAGGAATGGGTGGCTTTTCCATCTTGTTCTCTGCTCACAGATCTGCATATCTCCACCCTATTTACAAGCCAAGCTGGGAAAACCATGTGGCAGGATAATGAGTTTTCACCATCATGGGTCTTTTCAGCCCATTAAAACAAAAGAACACTGGTGGGGAGTGGGGCTTATAGGTTTGTGTACCTGCCAATATGACACCCTCTTTCTCTAATGTAAAGGCAACAAATAGCCTTTGCTTCTCTGCTAAGCTGGAAGTGGCACTGAAACTCAAAACAGTATTTCCCCTCCAGTTTTCTTCTAAGTTTGACTGTTTTTCATGTACATTCTTAAAGTCTACTTCATTAAAGAATGGAAATGGAAATGGGGTGTTCTTTCAAACACAGTCTGGTCAAGGGCAGGGCTCTCCACTTCTAGGTTATATCCACAATAATCTTCCAGCTGATTTAGCAACAACCTTGTAATTCTGTAAACTTCAAGTACCAGAAGGTTGATATGTCTTGGCAATATTATTTCACCTCTTACACACACACCCCAGCTGGAAACTCATTCACCAGAACTACTGATGGTATAAAATGTATATCTAAGTGTGACCACAGATACAGAATGCTTCTTAATGTGTGTCTGATATTTATTATTAAAAAAAGAAACAGTAATGTGAATATCTGTTGGACCTTCCTAAAACCTTTCAGTGCTCCTAGAGAATAACTTCTAACTGCCATCTTATGGACCCCTTAGTCTTCACTGAAATCCCCCAAAACTTCTCTGAAGCCAAAGATCCTAACTTGCAAGAGTATGGATCCATCAGAGCTTTCCACACCTCTCAGTGCTGGAAGGTTTCATGTAAGCTTTCCACTCTACTCTTTTGAACCCAGACATAAGTTCATTCTGCCCCCAGCTGGCCCAATGTAATCCAACTCCAAATTAGTAGTACCATTACTCTACCACTGACTCTGATGGCTTAACAAACTTGTTAAGTGTGCTCAAGTCCAAGTACTGTGGATACTTTTGGAGCAGAGAGATGGAGCTCTCTTCCAGCCTGCTTTAGGACTGGATGTGATGATGTAGGTCTGCCTGTTGGGCCATAGTTCATGTTGACTAACTATCAGGGAAGAGAAGGATATTACACTTTGTTGAATCACTGTCTGAACTCCCAAATGATTAATTATATGAGGGCTGCCCACCCATATTAAAGTGGAGTTGACAAGATTGCCAATAAATCACTGCTATTGAGTGTACAGCCAAAAAGGTTCATGCACAAAGTCATTAAAATACTAAAATTGGGGGGAAAATTCCTTTAAAGTTATATTCATAACTTTGTTATTACTTCTTTAATTTTGTCTTTCTGTCTGGCCATCCAAAGGGCCTGGAGTTTTTCCCAATTTAGAGGTCCCAGTGCTCCTCTGTGGGCCTCCAAAAGGAGTCCAAAGGTCAAGAAAACCTCAACTGATCACTCAAGAGAACAGAAAATACTTTATGATAATCCATGTTACTGATACCTGCCAGTATCTTGTAACTCTCATTCTCACGTGCATTTTGGGTGCTGGTGGGACTGCCTTTCACAGGAGCTCCTGCTTTAGACAGAGGAAAGGACAGACACAGGTTGCAGAACTCTCAGAGTTGATACAAGCCAGCAGTTTGGAGTATATCTATGTTTTTTCATTAATGAAGGGCCTTATTTACTGAGTGTTTTTTCTTCTTGAAATACAGTATTCATTGAATGTATCCTCATTGTGTTGATGAACCATGCCCAAGAAACTGAACAGGGGTTTTCATAAGACTTTAAAGGAATTAGATGCTCAAATCTCATAAAAATTAATAGGGTCAAGCACCTAAGTCCCATCTATGCCTTAAAAAATTCCAGTCTTAAGACACTGATGACATCATGTTTCTTTAGCATGCTAGTAGATGAGGAAAAGGTCAAATTATGGTGTGCCTCTAAGAGAATGTTAGCATTAAAGAAACATTTTAGAAACTATGGCTGTAAGTTCAGGTCAGACAGCACAGGGAACACTAGAGAAATTTGTCATTTGACAGATTTCAGTATTGATGTTTTCTGAGGGACCTTCAGTTAACTTTGGACAGTGTGCAGAATGATGTTTCTCTAAAAATTAGTATTTTAATCAGTTTTCAGTGCTGAATTAGAATATGCCAAATTTGTGTCTGTGCACTACTTCCAGACCTTTCAATCAGGCTTCATTGCGAATGCTTCTCTTTATAGACAAAGACTGTTGTGCACAAACAGATGATCAGCCTCTGGAGCGCCTTGTGAGACTGATCAGCATCTTACATGCCTCAGTGAAACTGGGAAGCAATGAGCCTACCAGGAATAAAGACTCAAACCTTGTTGACAAGCAAGACCTGTGGGATCTCCATCCCAGTGTGTAAGGGAAGTCATGCAAATGTCTCCACAGAGTAGAAGACTTTTCGTCAGTGCAAGATGACTGGGCTATCAGCTGTGGGAGCTCTTGTAATGTGAAACTAACCATGCTTTGAGGTAGCTGGTGTCAATACAGCACTCAAGTATTCATGATCTAAACCTAGAGGACAGAGACACTTCAGGAAGAAAAATGGAGTCTTGTGTGGAGAGTAAGACATCTTAGAGGAATATTGGTTCTTCAAAGCATATGGTATGACAATATCTGGGTATGTCCCAACATCACCAAGTGGCTACAATCTTCCCTTCCACTTTCTACAGCAGTTAATTTCTTCAACTGTTGAAATGCTGTGAAAAAAATTTGAGTACAGACCACTGAAAGTGGCCAAAGGCATTCTCAGCAGAGGAGAAACCAGCTGGAAACCATCGTGGTGTGCATAAGCACATGCTGGAAGTGGTGTGGAGAAGTGTAAGAGCTGCACATATGCTCCATTGAACCTGCCACTTCTTAGGGCTCCTTTGTTGCAAAGATGGTATGGCTATTATTTTCTAAGGTCTTGAAAGTGCCGAGGCTTCCAGGAGAAATGCAGGGGAAAGAATAAGTTGTCAAGAAACCGTAGGCAGGTGAAAAGGAGCTGTGAAGGAGGGAGAGTCTGCCTTTCTCTGTGTAGAATATGGACCTTTGTTGGGTTTTTTTGCTAAATCTGCCGCATCCCCCTTCTGAACTTGGCAAGAATACATAGACTTTCTGAATACACTTGTATTTTTCAATGATTATGACTGTGAAACCAAAGTTGTCTTCAGAGAGGAGAGATGAGGTTTCTCCAGCCTGTCCCAAAGAGGAGACTGGACAGTGGGGAGAAGGCATACAAACTTTCAGGGCCAACTTCTTATCTCCATCTTAAACTTCTGGTCCTCTGTGCTTGTATTGAAATTACTTAATTGGAACATTCTGCATTTAAAAGTTTTTAACCCTGACTGATTTCTTCTTACAGAAACTCCATGCAGAAGTACAGAGGAAGATGTTTACATCAACAGATATCCTCAGTTTACAACACAGTGACTGATTATGAAACTTAGGGCTGACTTTCCAAACCTGTTTAAGCGATTGTAGCACAGTTAACGCATCCTTTACAGAAAACATGCACAAAAATAAGGAAATGAATGCTTAAACACATAATAAATGCTTTATTTTCTACCAGATAAATACACTGTGCTTATCAGGTATAAACTGTGGCCTGTTTCTTCATAATCATAATCATAAATCTGGCTCCTTTACTGTATACATGCTACAATCTGTGTGTTTAATTTTTAGAATTACTGTTGTAAATTTCCAACAGATAAGTGGATTAGTTTTTCTCATAGATATTTAGAAGTTACTAGTCTGGGTGATAATAGCAGGACAACTGCCAGAAAGGAAGGTATATAATGATAATTTATCCTAAAATTCCATATGCAACTAAAGTTGCATCTAGGATTGGAAACACAATTTGATACTGTTTTTATATTTATGTATATATAGGTATTGATTTTATTGAAGAAAGAACATAAATTTGGGGGGAACACTACTGAAAGAGTTGTATTATATAGAAACATGCTTTTCATTAGAATTGAAAAAGGAATGGTGCATTTTTATCAGTGTGGTGGATGTGTAGGATCTAGGACATGTGTAACTACTTGTTACTTTCCTTTCAGTGATGCAGTGGTTGGTGCTGTGGTAGCTCTGCAGCTGTAACATTTAAAAAGTCCACTTTGCTGTAATGTGAGTTCCACACCCTGAGGAGAAGCTGTTGAGCTGTCCCTGTGAATTTCATGAAGTGTTTTGCTTCTGAATCAAGACACTTTGTTGATATTCCTGTAAATTTGATGAACAGATATTTTTATGGAAATCGTTTAGATTCAAAAATATTTTCAGAAATATTTTGTGGTTACAGAGGTAATTGAACTGGTGTATTTTCCCTGGTTTTAGCAAACTAATGTTTGCTAAACTACTGATGAGCACTAAGGATGCTTATAATGCCATTTTTACAAGGCAGTATTGAGACTGAAGAGTCCTCATTGTGACAAAGTTATATGCAAAGAGAAATATAATGGAGGAAATAATGTATGACTTGTCATGTGAAAGCAGTTGTTTTTAGTTAGCTTCTGCTTGTAATGATAATTGTTTGCACATTAATTGCTTCAAATGTCTTACAATGCACTTAGATTTATGTTCATTCTGGAAAAAAGTCAGAAGTTATGCTTCAACCAGAACCATCTGTTTTGCTGTGGATGTTTAAAGTTTATATGGGTGCAAAAGCAATTAAAGATATTCACTGAAGAAAAATCTGTCGAGGAGTATTAAATGTAAAAATAGCACATCTGCCAGCATGGCATCCCACCAACCTCCTGTAAGCTGGTATAGCATGTAAAGGCACACCACTGTAAGCTTAGTCTCTTCTGACTTCCTACCCTGAGGTCCTGCTATTGACAGATCCTGCGCAAAGGATGCTTTTTGATCAGGTCTTGTGAAATGCTATAGTGCACTTGAGACTAGAAATCACACTTGTGATCTGAGGCGCATCTCAATGTTACTGATGGTTTTGAGGTTTTTTTCACCCTCAGTGTGCTTTTTCGAGATGGCATAATGCTGATAGCATCAGAAAAATTATGGGCAGGGAAACAAAGCATTCAGTAAGTTACAGTGCCATCTATAGAAGGAACATAGCACCAGCCTGCAAACAGGTTTCACTGCCTTCAAAAACCTTCCCTATTACCTTCAACAACTAGGTCACTATTTCCACCATCAGATGAAATTAAACATTAAATCCAACAGGAAACTCTGAGCACTGCACTCAGTCTTTAGGCACTACTAAAATCCTCAGAAACCTTACTCAGCTTTCCCCTCTAGTTCTCTCAGGCCATATTTTGCTGCCATTGTGGTCTCAGTTTTGCATTTGTGTTTTTCAGATGGGCCTCCATCTCCTGGTAACACAAAGCTGCTTGGTGGTCCTGATTAAGGGCCAGGGCACTCTTGAACTTGGTCTTTCTCTTGCTAAGGGAGTAGGCTAATGAAGGTTCTTGGGTTCCACACAAGACAGAATTAAGCAGTCTTTTAATTCTCAGAGTGCACGTCTGTTATCATCTAGTGGAAGGGCTCTAGCTGGGAGGTCAGGGGTTTGCCTCCAGCTTCCTATTGTTTCTGCAGCTGATGCTTCTGTATTTTAGGAACTGTATACCACCAGTAGACTGTTATATTGCAGAGTGAGTTGTACAGCTCTCTGAAATATGTTTTGCATAAAGAATCTGGCTATACATTAAGCCAATTAGCGATGTTGAGATCTTGCCTTCATGATGAGGAGTTAGGAACTGGTGTGAAAGAATGAGGTTCAAGTCCCCACTCCAGGGACTGTGCACTGTTTATGAAACAGAGGACCACTGTAGGAAAAGAGAGAACCATTCATCACGAAGTGCCAGATAGTTTAGTAGTTAAACCTAGATGTAGAGGGCTTCAGTGTATATTTTGTCATCAGAGCAGGAGAAAATGCCTAACCTAGGAAATGATGTAACCTGGACCAGCCTGTCATGTCTCTTCTTTTTCTCTCATTCAAAAGGGCACCTAACATTAGGAGAATATTCACTGTAAGAGTATTAAGCAGGGATAAAGACGTCCTTCTTACCATCACATGTGTTTCACTCCTTTAGGGTTAAACACGTGCTTAGACTCAGTATCTCCCACTAGCTGGTTAAAGCAATGCCCCATTCTGCTGTTTTCCACCTCTATGCTCTCCAGACATAAGTCCCTTGTTCCTCTCATCAGTTTTGCAGGGGATCATGCAGCCTACTGAAGGCTGAGGTTTCCCTGAGTGACAAAGTAAGTGTGAGCAGGGCTTTGCTCTGAAGAGCTTGCTCAAGAGGGCTGGTGGCAGAGCAGGGCATTTAATGGTGACATGGTCTGACTGCCCAGCCCTCCTGCTTTTTTCTACCAGTTGGCCTCAGCACTGTGGGTTAGCACTGAGCATCCTATTGCTTTGGGCAATAAAGGCTTTCTGTCTCTTATAAGTCTGTAGATTTTGGTTAGGTGAGTAAAAGAAGACCAAGGATCTAATGTGGTACCATGTACAATCAGTGGGCATTTTGCCACCAACTTCAGCTGGCTTAGGAGTTGGGTTTATTACCCTGAAGAAACTGGATGAACTGTTGTTAAGCTAAATGAAAGGAAATACTAACTCCACTTGCTCTTATCCTGTCTTCTTGTCTGAACTTGCTTCATGCAGACCCTGATTCTGGAGGACATAAGACTGGAAAAAACAATTCTCTCTGCAACTGAGTTTCTTGTGCCTACCTACAGCAATGTGCTCCCAATTTCAACATGGGCAAAAATTGAATTGCAAAACAAATATGAGGAGATGAAAACAAAAAACACAAGACAAAAATTCACAGACATTTTTAAAAGAAACAGTTAAAAGTCTTTCACTACTGAAAACTACTCTTTACGTTTATTTGGTATTTATAGGTTTGGGGAAAATACTTTGAATGAGCAGGGAGAATTAAAGTTTGTCTTCCAGCAGGACTAATGTTTGTGATCTTAATTACGGGGAGGTAAAAAAATCACTGTTACAACCAAAGACTGACTAGCTGAGATGAGTCTATATGCTGCCATTCCAGAAACACAGACCTGTACTTCTTTCAACGCTGACACTTTCCTTTGCCTGCCATCTCAGTGAGTATTTCCCTTTTCTAAATGCCCACCTGGCTGTAGAAAGTAGCACAGAGTAAGATGATACTCCATGAGAATAAGGGCATGACAATGAGTCCATGGAGTCTCTTGGGCAGAGGTATTTTTTGCACGATGGAGAGAAATTGTCACCCTCGAGATATGGTGGAAATAGAGAGAATATCTTAGGACAAAGACTATTCTGGGAAACAATCCCCTCATCACTACATGCCAGTTAAGCTCCAGCATAACTCATGCTGTGTGGCTGCTTCAAAAAAAAGCAGACCTGGACTACTTCTGCCCATCTGTTGTGTCTCACCCTGAAGGCTTCCCAGACTAGCACACTTAGAGATGTACTAAAACAAACACATCTGGGCCACAAGACATAAGTGAAACTCATTACCAATTCAAGAACAAAATCTATATGTTAGAATACACTACATTTCTATATGAAAAGACCACTCCATATCCTGAACATTTTTCAGACTAGGTACAGTTTTAAATGAACCATTAAATGAGGGGCCTGACCTTCTGTGCTGTGGGCTGCAGTTGTATGGCTGAATACCATAAGCATGTACTGGCTGTATTTTGGGAAGCCTTTTCCAGTATTCCATTCCAATAATTTCTGGTGTCCTTTCATTTTTAAATGCAGAAATATAATTCCCTACAAGAGATGGCATGAGTTTCAGAGCACTTTTCTACATTATGAGTAATTTGTCTATTTTCACAGCTTACAAAGTATATGCATATTAATATGGCAGATATGTCCTCCAGCTAGTTATCTTATATATGCTGGAAAAAGCTTTAAAGGTACCACTGTGTACCCCTTGGTATTACGGATTTTACTGTTCATGCTTTATTTGCAAATAAACTATGCTCAAACATTTATTTTGACCCAGATAAGAATGAATATAAATCAATAAACAAAAAGGTGTTGAAAGCCTTTTCTAGTTTCTGCATCTGTGTTTCCCTTCTGAAACAGAAGTCATTCTGAAAGCTTCATTGAAAGCTTGCTTTGAAAATGAGTATTTTTGCAGACTGCTGACTGCAGTACCACATTTGCTAAAGAGATGCAGTCACACAATGGTTTGCCTCTGTGTTATCTAGGTCATGGACCAGAATTCTCCTGGGTGCTAACATTTTCAGTTAAGCTGAATTTGTTGGTGCACAGTGGAGCTATTTTCCTTTTTAAAGCTTGTCCTAAATGGGAATGCTGAGCATCATGCCTGGTTAAACTGGTTTTGGTTTCATGTGGAGTGAAGGGGTGAGGTCCTCTTCCCGAGGGGCTGGCCACTCATTCTGCCACGGCCAAGCATTAACCTGGCATTGAATTTCCCTATTTTATGCTCCCCTACCCACATAGTCACCACTGTTGATTTTACTAAGTGACTTTGGCGGTGTAGTAGCATGATACCTGAAGGGGTTGCTTTCATCATCCATGAAGAAGAAAATACAGTCAAGGACATTGACTTGTTGGAGCGAGTCCAGAGGAGGGCCACCAAGCTGATCAGAGGGATGGAACACCTCACCTCTGAGGATAGGCTGAGAATTGGGATTGTTCACCCTGGAGAAGAAAAGGTGATTTAATTGCAGCCTTCCAGTGCCTGAAGGGAGCCTATAGGAAAAACTGGGCAAGACTATTTACAAAGCCATGCCGTCACAGGACAGAGGATCCGTGATATTATTATGATTTACATATTGTGATGGCCCATGTTGATGTTGCATATTTTACACAATGTGAATGAGGTATAATCTGTTATATACATAAGAAAAAAATAACAAATCCGGGTCCAGTCAGTGATTTGTTCACGTCAGCACAAGAAAATATAAAGATAAATGGTATGACCGATTCTGGCCCTCAGTGCTGCTAGATATTCTCTTTTCTCTGGAGAGAACTTTTTCTTCACCTGTTGATCCATACTGTATGTATGAGGTTATTACATGGATATAATCAGAAGTACACCTTGGCCTGACTGCTGAAATACTGGAAGGACAAATATTGAGATCTTGCCATAGACATGAAAAATAATGTGGGACTGGATAAAGCATATCCAACTTGTGATTGTTTTACTTTTTTAGAAATTTTCCAGCAGCATTCTTAAGGAAAAAAAAAAGTTAAAAAATCCCCCACCAAACAAAACAAAAACAAACAAAACCCAAACAAAAACAAAACCAACCAAACAAAAAAAACCCCCAACAACAACTCTGGACAGAAGGAAGTTGCTCTGTTGGTGGTCACTGTTTGAAAAGTCAAAAAATCTCCTGTCTGAGAATGAAAGCACAGACAGCCCAGATAGGTCTGTGCTCTTCTAATACATACAAACATTATCTATTATATTGCAGTGTGCAAATATGCTAAAAATGTATACTTTATTTATATAAACTCATGTTACTGCTGCAGTAAAAGATATTTGGGAAAGAAGTTGAACTTGTGAACGCTTACATTTTGGACTGTAGTTACATAGTTGAGATTCACATTTTCTGCCTGGTTATGATTTATAAACATTGGATTTAGTCAGGGAAAGTCTTCGTACAGCTTAACTGTAATTTCCTGTGGTAAATGGAGTTTGATGAGTGAGGATATGAAATCTTGGAAAAGTTAAATCATTCTAAGGAAAGCTGTCCTACTTGATGTAGTAGAACTGGTACAACTTTGTAAGAAGGATTGGCAATTTGCTAATTCCCTGTCCAGTCTAGAGTGAAAAATACCAAGTAAGTGGCTTCTGCTTAAAGGCAAATGGACTTTGCCCCCCCTACTGTGATGGGTTCAGGCTCTGAGTCTAAGCAGATGTTGAAATATCATCAAGTGTCTGACTGAGGAAATCACTTCAGCCTATACATAATTTCAACCATGTGTTCGAGCCTAACCGAAGGCTTGATTTTAGTTGAAACCATGGACCAACCATGAACTGAGGTGCTCTGCAAAATCAGATCCCAAGTGGTGCACAGAAAATAATAAGTTTCCCTGTTCAGCCCAGGAGCTGAATTTAGCTAGTATATTTGAGTAAAGAACTTTTCCCTGCCCCACTGAATCGAATGGACATTTCCTGTCATGCATGTATCGAATAGGCCAGTAACACAAACAGTGTTGCTGTGGAGCTAATGTTTCAATTTTTTGAGGCACAGTATTTCTTTTTCATTGCGCTTCCAGGGACTCAAGTGCACCTATAGATTTTCATTTCAAAAATGCCAGCTAAATTATAAAACCCCCATTTGCATACTGTTTGAGGCTGGCAGGAGAAATAACTCAAGTTTTGAAAATCAAAGAGATTTTAAGCTAATTTCTTCCCACATTTTTTCAGTCTGTCGATGAATGTGTGGTTCTCAGGCTGCAACACAGCAAGCACATTCCTTGCAGGAAGAGAGGCAGCAGTCCAGCTCTCCTGGGACTCTCTCCTATTACAAGCCTCAGGAGTGACAGTCGTGAGCTACACACATCCACAGTGCAGCCAAGCAAAGGATTAAAGTCCATCACCTGACTCATGTGGGTCCCTGCAGAGGCTGCAGCATGCAGGCAGTAGAAATTAAGCAACTTTTGTAAAACGTGTTGTACAAAATCCCCATCTGCTTAACCAGCAGTTTCTCATTGCCCTGAAACACTGCATTTTCCCAAAGAGCCACAACTTCCCTAAACCCTCATAGCCTGATCCAAGGCCATGAATGTGCATCAGACTGATTAAAATTAAACAGGATTTTGCCATCTTAGATAAAAGATTTGGATGATATTCCACAGGTAAGTTTGTTGTCACTGCTGCCTGCGCCCATCATAAATGCAGCAGGGATTACTTTATGATTTGTTCTCAGAGGGTCATGAAAATTGAAAACCAAGTCCTGAACTGTGCATTTAGGGAAGATCATGTCCACCTCCATATACAGTGTTGGGCTACATCTAAAACCTCCAACAGCTGCTTTCTGAAATAGGGAAAAATTAACCACTCAGTATCTAATCTCTTATTTCAGGTTATTCAGTAAGAATGGATCCTGAGAAATATGTTTTTTATTAACAAAACTTGACTTTCAGGGCCATTGTTCAGTGAAAGGAGAAAGAATGAATGGTAAAGTCAAAGAAAGGAACAATTAGGCAAACAATTATATTCTTTTCTGAACCATCTTATTCCTTCATCAATACTTCTTCAAACCATTCCATAAAACCATCAGGAACATGGCCATTGCCTTGCCACCTGACTCTTCTGCACGTCAGAAAGCTTGAATACTGCAACCGCTCTTTCTTCTGTAATCTGCAATTTAGATTTATGCATGATCCTCAACTTCCCAGTGTTGCTAAACATATTTGTGGGATGGGAACAGGAAAAAGAGGGAGAAAACAGTATTTCTTGAATGTAGATGCAATATAAGTCTACTGGAAAAATATCTTCAGGCATTAGGACTCTGGGGACTGTATGTCAATACAGACCCTCTTTTCAGACAGACATGAGTTCACCTGACTGTTCTCCAAGTCAGCACTGAGCTTTAGTTAATTAGCCAAGTAAGAGGGAGGATGTAATAACCTAGACCCAAAGCCAGAGTAGAGTAAATTTAAAAACTCTGCCTGCAAAAAGAAAAAAAAAAAAAGAAACCTCCCAAACCAACCAACAACAAAAACCCCACAACCCATATGTAGTTATAAATTTAGTTTTAGTTTCAACTCTGCCATCAGTTTCAAGCATCACCTTAGGCAAATCAGAGAAACCATGTCTCTGTTCCTTTCTTGCAAAGTTGGGATAGTAAAGCTGCACTTCTTCCACTCTTCACACACTAAGAGTAGAAACTGTTCTGCTGAGATGTTAACATGCACATGTATAAAGACTTGCAAAGAAAACACAATTAAGTCTGGTAGTGTTGTAAATAATAATACCTCAGTATGGTATTGAGTGTTCTTAAGCAATGGAATTGACTGTCTTGTTTTTTATGGTACCCCACTTGAAACATTAAATCAACTCAAATACCTTTGCCCAGTCCTGTTCTTCCAAAGCCATACAGATCTCACTTTTTATATCTTTTTGCAAGCCTTGCAATATCATCAACTACACCTGAAACTCATCTAAGGAAAAAGCATAGAAGAAAGTTTTAAATCAGTTCTACATAGCTCATTGCTTGTGCATTGAGCTTCATCTAGCACTACATTTTCAATGCACCAGTCATTAAGGGGTTGGGAAACTTCCACTGAACAGTCTTATGTTGATCATGGTAGTGCTGGAAAGATGATAATTGAAAAATATGCAGAAATTCTCTTCTTTTTCCATTTTCCCTATCATTCACTGCTCTTTTTCCCACAAGGATACCCACATAGGGATGTTACACACATCCTCAGGGAGGACTCCTCCAGTTTCCGATTCACTGACCATGGAAGAGCTTCCTCAGATCTTCCCTTGGCCTTTGGTTTCCCCAACTGTCTGTGCAGTAACAACTCTGCCATCAGAGACAAAACCTGCTTCTCCTAGATACATCAGCTGCTGCTTCTGTGGCCATTCTTGTCCTTCCACCCCAGTCTGGGAAGGAAAGAAGCAGTCAGCAGAATCTGCCTCCAGCTCTTCCTGTGGGGAACAACTCCCCCACACAAGGCACAGGGAGGAAACTCTTGATTAACTCCTTGTCAAGGAGCACACCACTCAGTTCCCAAGGCTGGATTTACACTCCATTGCTCTCATTTTTCATACTGTAATAGGTAACCTCAGGTAGCTAAAGAAAAGCTGGTGGTTAAATTCTGGTCCCTTATGAACTTCCAATGATGGAGATGCTCCTGTTTCTCTGAGGACTTGTTCCATTACTTCACCTTTCCATGAAGAAGTACTCTTTTAGTTTCCAAATGTCCCAAATTGAACCTTCCAAGCTGCAATTTGCAGTTACTGCTCTTCAAATTAACATCTCCTACTACCAAGAAAAAATACAGCTTTGTCATCTTTGCAACTGCCCTTGAAGTAGTTGCAGGCTACAATTATATGCTGCCTTAGTCTGCTCCGTGCCAGACTACAAACATCCAGCCCCACCAGTTTCTCCTTGTAGGCCACATGCTCCCTGCCTCTGTAGCCTGCTGGTGGACCCCCTCCAGATTCCTCTACATCCTTCTTGGACTGTGTGTGGAGATCCAGAACTGAATTGCTATTCCAGGTGCAGCATCAGCAGTGCCAAGTAATAATGCATAATAACTTTCCTCCATCTGTTGATCTTGCTCCTCCCAATGCAATTCCCAACATTGTATGTAATTTGCCTTATTCACAAGGAGAGCACTCAACACATGGGCTTATTCAATCTGACACCTGCCATAACTCCCAGGTCACAGCAGGGCTGAAACTCAGCCCATCACTCCCAGACATGCGGTGGCTCCAGCCAGGTGCCAAGATCCATACCTCGTCACATTGAACTCCATGAAGTTTCTTCTAGACTCATGCTCTCATCTCTTGAGGTCCCTTGGGCTCAAAGAATTTGGAATGTCAACCACTCCTTGTAACTTAATATCATCCTGTGCAAGAATTTGAAAATGACAACATGCAACTGATATTTTAATTTCTCTGGTCACAAGAGAACTTAAATTCTGTTACTCCCCTTCTGGCTGCAGTTTCCCAATTCTTATTTGTTCCCACTTGGTCCACAGTTTCATTGAGCTGAAGTCCTGTCATCAGCCTCTTCCTGGATGTCAACAGCATCAGGAGAGGGATCCAGTGACTATGAGGTTTATCACAGTCTCTTGTTTCCTCCCAATGCTCAGCATTGGCCCCTTAGAGCTCCCCACTGCCTTTGCATCAAAGGCAGAGGGTAATAGTGTGCCTAGTTCCTTTTTCAGCTATTTCTCAATCTTGACTATTTAGAGATTTATAAACTGGTCTGTACATCAAAAGTAGGATGCTGTTGGAATTAGTCCCACACTTTCCTAGCTCTCCCAAAAAAGTATTCTATTTACCACGGACATAGTAGCCATGTATGGGACAGCAGTTTATACTGAACAAAAAGTTGGTGTGGTGCTGTATCAGCTGCAAATAAACTGTGGATTTAAGCCAAAGGCTATTCAAAATGTATAAGAGGTTTTGAACATTATACTATGCTGAAATTTTGACCTAAAGTAAGGATTGGCTATTTGGCTGCATCAGAAGTGTGCTTAAGCATGCGAGTGGTCCCACTGAAAGCAGTAGGAGGACTACCTGTGGATTTAGAAACTGAGATTGCCGCTGGATCAGTTCTGCCGTTGGACTTGGTGCTCAAAGTTTCCCAATGCTGCCACCTACAGAATAAGTTGATTACAGCTTTCAAAAAAGCAGGGAAGAAAACTTCAAAAACTATAAGGTTGCATGTGGTCAACCCTGGATACAGTTCTAAAGTAGCAATGTGCAGGTCTAAACAGATAAGCCTGAAATCCTACCTGAGATTTTTAAATATTTCCAAGGATAGTTCTTTATATTAACTGTTAAAAGTACACCTCTGGAAGGCTGCACAAAAATGGCAGGAACGTGTTAATTCAAATTAAATTGCTCAATGTACTCCTCTATCTGTAAGAGCAGCAGTGGCAACAGCCAGTCACAGGTTTCCTTCAGAGTGGGCATAAAGCACAGAACAGGCATCACAAGCTCCTGCCCTTCTCAGCAATTGTCACTGGGAAGATTCAGGGGTAAATTCAGGAAAAACACATAGGATTTTAGATGAGAAGTAGAGAGGGTCAGAAGAACTAATTTACTTAAGAAGGATGCACGGGAAATCAAGGAAAGATAATAGTTCCATATGGATCTACATATTTAAGAACAAATAAGAGAAAACAATAGACAAGAAACAAAATGAGCTGCATTTCAGATAGGATGTGACCAACACCTTATCTAATTTCTGAGAGAGCACCTTCTCATGAAAACAGCGTTTTGATGCTTAGTACCCTAAAATAGCCTATAGACATTTACACTTCTTCAAGACAGACCCCAGGCCTCAAGCTACAAACTCATCAAAGGGGTTTTACTTTAAAAATATACAAGGCTCCAAAAATTCACCCTTCAAATTTATTAAAAGGGCTTTCTGTTCTTTTAGTATCTTGAGAGAGCGCAAGGGAGAAAGTGCTGCATGTGTTTCTCAGGAGGCAAAAAATGCACATTTTTACTGGCGAACTTCAGAAAATAAGGGAACTTGGCAAAAATTTAAAAGGCAACGTTCAACCAATAAAGCATTCCACAAAGCAGAGACTTAGTACATGCTAACTCCTACAACTTAGCAAAATCCAACCCCTCTGGCTCAAAGTTACCCAAAATATCAAGAAAGGAGATTGGAAAAAGAGAGAATTATAGCTACCACCCAGCATCCCATGCAAGTCCAACTTTCACATGTCCAGATACTAGAGTCACATGGTGCTGGTTTTATCTGCTCTGGTCCCCTGTGGCCACCCCGCCCAGGTAGAGCTCCCAGTGTGCCAGCCGTTCTGGGGCTGGGTTAGGGACTCCAGGGTGTGGTGTGTGGCAGTGCTCCCATTGTCCAGTGACTGACACCTGCTCTCGGCCTGCCCAAGGAGACTCCAAGGGGCTGGGGTATGGAACAGGGCACCACCTCAACTTTGCACAATTTTACCCATTCCTTCCCCCCACCACACAGACCAGAGTTGGTCCAAGCCAATGATTAGGATAATAATTCAGAGTCTCGTATTGGTCCAAACACTTCCACCAAAGTGTGAAACTGAGCAAAAGTTAAAACTCAAAAATTGTCAAGTAGGTAGAATTAGCTAGAAAATATGCAACCCCCCCACATTCATTTTGAGATTATACATACCTCCTATGACTTTAAGATATCTCCCTGGTTTTCTGTTTATGACTTACTGAATGCAGTTTGAAATTGACACATACATGCTTCTATGCATTGTGACTTTCTTGTGAATGCAGTAAGACATTTGGAACTGTTGCACTGTTAATATTGCAAAATCTGCCATCTATTCAGCTTACAGATCCTCACCTATTGTTCAAGGTCTCCTTTACCTGAAGCCCTGAAGCAGCTCTACCCCAAATCCCAAGACCTTTGCCATCCCCAGTAACTCAATCTTCCTCTTTCTAAAATCCAGGATGCTTTGAAGTAAAGCCCAGCTGTTTGCCAGGCTCCTGCAGTCATTTCTGCAGGGTCGAATAG
Organism: Formicarius rufipectus; assembly: GCA_013399695.1. Taxonomy (NCBI): domain Eukaryota; kingdom Metazoa; phylum Chordata; class Aves; order Passeriformes; family Formicariidae; genus Formicarius; species Formicarius rufipectus. The sequence goes on from VXAU01001184.1 coordinate 58,435, forward strand.
CCTTACTAGTGATGTTATACATTAGTGGATGGGTAAGATGCATTCCTCAGTGGGTCTCTTTATTTTCATCATTTGAAACTGAACCTTGGACCAGAATGTGATAAAATAAGAAAGTCTGTCACAGTCCTTTCCCTACTTTTTCATGAGGCCAAAATTATGAAAATGTTGTCTTTTAGTAGATTCTAAACTTGGAAGCTTGAGCAAGAGTGAAAAAAGTTTATGAAACACTAAAACAAATTCCACAGCACAGCTTACATTGCTAATTAAAACAAACGAAAAATCCCAAAACAAAAAAAAAAAAATCACAACTCAAAATGTTTGACTGCTGGAATCACTATAAAAAAATACTGTAGTATCTCAAAGGCATTTTCATGTTGCTTCAACACTGACTGACTACCTGTGTAACTCTACACAGGCACACTTACAGCAGATACCCTCATAAAAGCCTTAAAGGCAAGGAAAGTGTCCTCTGTGGCATTAAAGCACACTGCCACAGGTGTGGCATACAGCTCACCGGGCTCTGCTCTCATGCCCTTGCTTCTCCTGTATCTGGTTTTTATAGCTCTTTCCAATTGCTTGCGCTTATGCCACTTGCATTTCTTCTCTTGAAGGTTTTGTTGCTAAGCAGCCTGAGCCACACGCACAGCTCTGAGTCTGTGCTGAAGCAGGAGGCTGCAGCAGAGATGCCCCAGGGGGCCTCCTTCCACCCTACAACTTCCACTAACTGGCAAAAGATGCTGTTGTAGAGAACAGCTTTTCTCAGCAATAGCTTTCACCTACCTGGTAGAAGAAACCAAAAGACACTAGTGGTCAGAATTGAAGTAGACTTGGAATTAAAATGTCTTGCAACCTTCTGCTAGCTTCAGCTGTCGGGTAATTAACTATACAAACAGTAACATGGCCCAATACAAAACACCTTCATCCCACACATAGCTTTACAAAACCTTCAAAAAAGCCTGGAAGACAGAACAGCTTGCAGCATACAAAGCACCAGCAGCCATCTCAGACTGTTACCCAGCACAATATAACATGGCTGGCAGGGACAGACGGTGACCTTTCAAACTGAGGTTTATGTTGAAGGGTGTTTTATCCCTTCTTACAGCTACCTGAAGTATCAGCAAGGAGCTGCAACAGCAGCAAACAGCAACTAGACTCAGGTAGAAACACCTTCCACAGGTCACAATTGAAGCCAGGAAATATGTAATAAAGATTAAATCTCGTTCCCTTGAACCCAAAATTTCATCCTGCTATTAGAAATCCATGCAGTGTGGGTTCCTTCTTTTTAAGTCACTTTGGAAGGCACAGAGAAGTACAGCTCTTTCAAGGTCTTTGTAACACAACCACAGGTTAGTAAGCACACACTGGCTAGCCAAGGATCGTGTTCTGCATAAGCCAGCAGATTTGTTTTAGCTACAGGTAGGGAGAATACCTGTTCTAACATTGTCTCCTATAAGGAAACACAACACCAACTCAGTGAGCATTCTGTTGCTTGTAGCAGTAATACAGACCACATTAAGGTGATATCTGAGTGTTCGTTTATCCCCCTAAAAATAAATGCATTTAGGGTGGCAGATTACAGCTCTAGAGCTTCAAACTGGACACAAATAGCTTTACTAGAACAGCAGGTGCAGCACTGGAACATGTTACACAGACTGGTGCATCTCTCCATCCTTGAAAGCCTCCAAGACACTAGAAACTGTCTTGCTACCCTGAGGCCAACATTAATTTTTTTGCTCAGAGGAGAGCTTTCAGGGTCTTTTGAAAATAAGGTTTACACAGAATGACACACAACTCCCTTCAGAGAAAGTTAGTGATCACTTTAGTCCATTTATCCAGCAGAACATTTTATTCTTATTAAGGACAAGGAAATACCAACCAACAACTCAATTAACATGACACACATCAAACAAGCCCCGTTAAGCATTTTCTACTTAACATGTGAAAAAAGAGTCTAAAGATATCTGATGTGTTCAAATCGTTCACATTAAAACTTGAGCTCATCCTTTAGCATAAGCCCAGCTGATGTTGCTCCTGTGTCTAGCAAAAGGTGGAAATAGTTACCAGAACAGCTGTGTTTAACAAGTACTGAAGCACTGGAGTTTAAACTGCATTTACTAGTGTGCTATTAGATGCTTTCCTTGCATCTCTTCAGAGTCTCAGGCAGACTTGCAGAAAGCCACAGCAGAAAAACGAACTTCTCCTTTTTCACGTTCTGTAAATTGTCTGCAGATCTTAGCAGAATCCTTGGGATAAAAACATGCAGCTGTTTAGATAAGACTTTTTATAGAGAACAAGTCTTTGCAGTTCCTCTCTGAGTCCCACCAACTAAGTTACCAGGTCTTTTAGCACCAGCTAATAAATATCTAGCTGTGCAGAACAACATCTTTAATAGTCAAAAATTGGCAGATTTAAGAAGCGGACTTGTACAGCAAGTAGGTACAGCCACTATACACCAAATGCACACTTCTCATCCTTTATAAGTCTTGCTTTCAGGGAAGAAAGCAGCAAGGGAGAAGTCTTACCTTCAACAGCAAGTCATCAGAGCTTGTGCCATGGTTTACAGGAAATGGCATGCGGCCATCTATGAAAGAAAAACCTTGTCACTCAGTGTACTTAATTCTCCTGAATTATAAGAACTGAGCACGGTGGACCCAAACAAGTAATGACACTTGGGAAGTCAGAACAAATTATCAATATATAGTCTGACAGGGGGACTGAGTATTCTTAGCTCTACCAGCGAAGACATGCTTTACAAAAGGACCTAGGCCTTCAGTGCAATCCACCATCAGTTAAAATTTTTGAAGTCAAGGTACAAATTGCGTATTAGCTCTGAGAGCCTCAGCAAACAGTTTAACCAGCACTGAGTATCTCGCCCAGGCACCCACTGCTGCTGTTCAGTCTGAGGTAGGTCCAGTCCAACTGCAGTTTGCAAGATCTTACCCAATTCATAGAGGTGTCCATCCACATTGACAAACAGGATGAAGTGGAAGTTCAGACTGTTGTCCTCAACCTTAGAATATACCATTAGATAAATCAGTTACATTGAAGCTAGGCCTGCAAGCCCTGCTTGCACAAGACAACAAGGCAGCGGCAAAGGACTGAAAACTTAAATTCTGCTGAAGAGGTCTCTGTCGAGACCTCTACAAGGTCATGCACCAGAAATCCTAATGTGGAGTCATGTTTTCAGACTGAGTCTGGACAAAAATTTTCAATTCATTTAAAGAAGAAACCCTGAACAAGTATTCACCCATGAGTCACTAATTTCTCTATGTTCATGAACTGTAACAGCCGACAAACAAAAAAAGCTGTATTGTTCTACCACTTTTGTTAATCCCTTTCCCCAAGATTTTACACATCCACATCTTACCCGACACTGTCCTTCTTGTGCAACCGAATTGTGGACGTCTAGTATAGCCTTAAGAGAAAGCAGAGACAGGTTACAGATACATCCTTAAGTTCTGATAGCTGTCAGCAGTTTGCACAGTTCATGTACCTTATTATTTGCAAAATGCTTAGCTCTCTCTTCAGGAGACAAATCAGCTGTTTCATCAAGAAACTTCTTCAGAGCAGACCCCTCATCTGTACAAATGATCAAATATTTTATTCAGTATGAGTAAAGCACCATTGGCAGTCTAGATGCAGCCCACAGTAATTAATGCTTATTGCACCAATTAAAAGTCATTGCATTCAGCCTGTAACTATCTCCTACATAGGCATATTACAACTACTGCTTGAAGTAACCTATTCATCCAGAAACTACTAGTAACAATCTACACAAACAACCAGAGCATAGCGCTTCAGAGTACTCTGTATGGTCATCTTGAAAGTCACTTTCAAATATCATATAGTTTTTCCAATTTCTCCACATTCGGCAGAAGTGTTCAGTCCTGTTTTGAAGAAATTCAAGAAAGGTGCCAACTGTAAGGACACATAAGTATCAAGTAACAGAATATGGGCAGATGAAATTGTCACACTGCCTTCAAATGAAGGCAGCACTTGCTCCTGACAGGCTTACTTTGGTTTTCCAGAACACAAATTAGTAGTGCAGTACAAAGAGGTGCTGAGTTCTAGCCTTCCATCAAAGATGTGCTGCATCACTGCTTCACTCATCAAGAGGGTGTTATTTCAGAAAATCTTTTCAAGAAGGGCAAAGCAAAACTATGTTCATACGCTCACTATGCCTTCCATATGTTTTCTTTCAAATAAGAAACCCCACACCACACAAAGGGTTCAGGTTCTCTGGGAATAACCATAGTTGTATTTTGCAGATGTCTAGACTTTGAACAACAAAATAATCATTTTCTACAAGAATTAAACCATCAAAACTTAGCAGGAAAAGTTTACTTACAGACCCTTATCATCTATATTTCTCCAGCAAAAAGAAAACATGTTTCAGACTGATTTACAGGCTACTCTGAGCACATCTGTTTACATTAGATATAGGTGGCATGAAAAACTCCATCTCTTCAGTCGACATCAAGACCGATGTCAGTAACTATTTCTGAACACATTACTTCCTAGTTACAGACAGGCTTTCATCAGTCCTATGTGCCCTTTTCTTCTTGCATTGCTCACTAGGACAATACATCTGCAGCTAAAAAACACAAGGCAAAGGTGAGTGCCTCCCCTCCAAGAGCTGAAAGACCCACTTACCAACTGAAGCCATACACTATGCCTTAACTTGGCTTGCATGAAAGCCCCATGTTCCCAATAGCCCTCCCACACTAAATCTTCTGTCATAAAAATGAAAATTCACTTCAGAACACTCATACTCACCAAGCTTCACTTTGTCTTTGTTATTAGCAACTGCATGTATCAGACCAATTGTCCCACAGGAGTTACTGACTGTTTGCTTCATGAAATACACCTTGGAACTGATTTCTTGATCCTTTATTTTCTCAGTCTGTTGCTTCCTGAAGTTCTCATGCTGTAAATATGTAACTGTTTTAATCATTTTATTACAGTCCTGTCTTTTTATTGTGCAAACTATTAGTCATATAAGTTGTGCAGGAGAATCAATACCAGGATTGGACAAAGATTTATGCAGAAAGTCATCTTTGTGGCACAGGTCCAGCAAAGCACCATGTCTAAACTGGATTCAGGCCAACCTAATGGACTACCTGCATGACTCAGTCATATCCAAAGGCACTGTTCTTAGCCCTTCATATGTTCTGCACAGTGGAAACAGCTGGGGGAGGGGGAACCATGTAATGGTTAAGCTCTTTTATATTCTCCCTGAATTTCTTTGGTCCACTGAACAAGAGTACTCAACATATCTCTGCAGTAGGATGCCTTTGGACCTTTAGGTTACTTCTCCTCATGAGCCCCTTCCCATCAGAACTATGTATAAACAACTGGGAAATCCATCACTGCCGAAAGGTTATAGTCCTTCATTTAAAGAACCTGTTAAATATACATTACTTCGAAGCCTATGCCCTCATTCAGTTCCTTACCATCAAGTGGCAGTGGACTGAATATATTAACCATACAAAAGTAATTTAGGCCTCTCTAGATCCAATGAGTCAGCACAGTAATGGAATGGCTATTCTTCTCATTCAAGATTGGTCATGTTTTTTCCTCATTCCGATATACCAAGCAAAGTCTCACAGGAGTACTGGGATGGAATAAGCGGCCTTGTTTTGTTCCTCAGTTCATTTTAGCTCAGGCTACTCAGAGGTGGGGGCCCTTCACAACAGACATCTTCAGCCCCAGTGCAAGCCCTATCCACGCCCAACCATCTGATGCTTGGGTGGATGACACAGACACACTGCTGGCGGCCGCCAGCGCTACCTGCGGCCAGCCCCGCCGCGCGGGAGGTGACACGCACCTTCTCGGTGAGCGGGAACAGCAGCAGCATCGCGCACGCCGGGGTCGGCACGGCTCGCAGCGCCTCATCCTCAAAGCCCAGCACGTCCACGAAGCGCCAGCCAGGACCCACCCCGAGGCGGGACAGCACCTGCACGGGGCACAGACAACGGTGGCGCGGCCGCGACACCCCCGCCCCCGACAGCCCCGTCCCCGCCGCGCCCGGTGACACAGCACAACGCGCCGCGCCCCCTGCCGGCCGCGCCCGCACAGGGCGGGCTCAGCGCCGCTCCGCCGCACCTGCGGAGCCGCTCCGCGCCCCAGCGGGCCGGCATGCCGAGGGATGCAGGGAGGCGCTGCTCCGCAGGTGCGGCCGCATCCCGGCAGAGCGGCATGCCGAGGGATGCAGGGAGGCGCCGCTCCGCAGGTGCCACTCCGCACCGCGGGCAGGGCGGGATGGCCAGGGATGGAAAGCGAAGGGGCGGTGCCCGCCTGGCCGTGGCGGTCCTGCGGCGGCGACAACTCACTTTGTTCAGCATCTGGAAGACAATGCGCGGGGAGAAGTATGAGTGCCAGTGATACACGGCGCCCCATCACCCGCCCCGCAGCCCCAGCCCCGTCTCCGTCGCCCCTCGCGCACCTCGGGGTTGATCTCCATCGGCTGCCAGGCCATGGCTGCAGGGCGGCGGGGAGCCGGGAAGAAGGCAGGCTGTGCCCACGCACGACGATGTCCCCGGCGACAGTCCTGCTGCCGAGCGGCTGGCGACGCTGGGGCGNGATGCAGGGAGGTGCCGCTTCGCAGGTGCGGCCGCATCCCGGCAGAGCGGCATGCCGAGGGATGCAGGGAGGCGCCGCTCCGCAGGTGCCACTCCGCACCGCGGGCAGGGCGGGATGGCCAGGGATGGAAAGCGAAGGGGCGGTGCCCGCCTGGCCGTGGCGGTCCTGCGGCGGCGACAACTCACTTTGTTCAGCATCTGGAAGACAATGCGCGGGGAGAAGTATGAGTGCCAGTGATACACGGCGCCCCATCACCCGCCCCGCAGCCCCAGCCCCGTCTCCGTCGCCCCTCGCGCACCTCGGGGTTGATCTCCATCGGCTGCCAGGCCATGGCTGCAGGGCGGCGGGGAGCCGGGAAGAAGGCAGGCTGTGCCCACGCACGACGATGTCCCCGGCGACAGTCCTGCTGCCGAGCGGCTGGCGACGCTGGGGCGCGGAGCCGCCCACCCGGCTCTTATATAGGGGCGGGCGGGCCCACTGCGCGCAGCGGCGGGGGGAGAGGGAGGAGCGGGGCACGGCCGGCGCGGGGGCGCAAGGCCCGCGGTGTGCGGGGGCCGGTGTCGGGGCAGTCTGGCCGAGGTGCGGTGGGGGGGACCCCCGACCTTGGTGTGAAGAAAGTGCTGGAAGGGTGCCGGCAGCGTGGGCAGGCGGCTGGCATCTCCCGGGGCAACAGGTTTCTCCACCACCAGCCCAGCCCCTGGGCTCCCTTCATCCCGAAAGCCCATGACTACAGTTAATGTGCCTCACCGCTCCTCATCGTTAGACCCATCTCTGTGTGTGTTGGGTAAAGCATACGATGGTTTCGATACTCAACAAAATCACTAAACACTTATTTTTAAATTTTCAGTGTGATTATAAAACCATCATGAAAATAAATCCTCCCGTCTGCTGATCTTATTCCTGCAGTTCGAACCAACGTCCGAACCAGTCCAATGATGCTGGTTTAAAAAGTTGTGGCCTTTTTATCTTTTATTCATGACCTGACAGTTTTTGTGCACAGTATCTTTGGACTAGAACATGTCTGAACAAGGAAACAAAACCAACCTGCTCAAAATACTAGAGATCACGTGGACTCCAAACAGCCTTTCAGATTTTACTGGTAAACAGCCTGATGGGAGCCTTGTGGATAAGCGAGATGCTTCACAGTTGTCTTTCAAACAATGCAAATACTGAACAAAAGAGTCAGCTGAATGTCTGTAGTCTGTTTGGTTTTGATGACTTTCTTCCTTTGGTTTTCCACCCTGTTTCAGAACGATTTGAACCCCAGCGCAGCAAAATTTCTAACCGCATGCCTGATTTCAAGCACATTTAAATTAATTTTAGATCTACTGCACTGTAAGTTAGTAGGGAATCATTCACATCAATTGGTTGCTCAAATAGTTTTTGAACTGAGACCTCTTCATCAACATTACTCAGTTTACAATGAACTGCTTGAAAATGAAGCTTAATCTTTGAAACATGGCCATAAAAGGTTCAAGATGTGTCAAGGTCTCACACGAGTTCTACCTGTAACGAGACTGAGTGAAGAAAAAACAGGATAGCAAGGATGATTTTGTATTTTATGGCCAAAGCTAGGATGTTTCCAGACAGGATAAAGCTTTGAGCAACCCGAGTTAACCTTGTAGCTGATCATACTTTGAGGAGGAGGCTGGTCTAGAGACATCCTGAGAGCCCTTCCAACCTGAAGTATCCCATGATCCTGTGATTCAGTATATCACAGTAAAGGGAAGAGCAGTACATGCTGTTCAGGGAATATGGAAGAAGGTTTTCAGTAAATGACAGTATAATTTATTTCTGCTTTTTTCCCTCCCTTCCTGTAGCTGAAAACAGTCTTTGACTAAAAAATGGCCTGAAATATTTATTTCAGGTAGAGTATCTTTCACTATATTTTCTTTTATGATTAACTCCTCATGCACTCTAAGATGGAAGGATACCAAAGCAACTTGACTTGAATGAACATGTCTAGTGTTAATGGTCCCTCATAGATTTGCAGGAGAGACTGCATGCAGCTCCTCTGAGAGGATGGCAGAGCAAAAAGAGAAGGCTGCAAAAGAGAAGGCTAAAAAAGGCTAGAAAATCCTATTTCTGTATTGCTCAGCAGCAAATGGTGGTTATAACTTCAGCCTGCCTCAGTGATGGTAGTGCTGGGATCCCTAGATTAGAGTTATCCCTAGGATGGCTCCTGTGTCTAGGTTGTCAAGAGAGACTGGAAACAGTTGTGCAAGTGTAATTTCAGACTCTGCCTTCCGCGAGCAGCATACAAGAAGCAACATCAGTAGTGTTTCTATGGGGTACTCTGCCAAATCGATCAATACATTACCTTAAAAATGAACAGGAAGTGTAACAATATGAAACTGCTAAAAAACTGCAACTTTCATAAAGATGCCTGCCTCCAGAAAGACACGTAAAAAGTGGGTGCTGTGTCATATGCTGTCCCCATCTACCTCCTTGCAAAGATAAAATCTCTGGAACACCTTTCTTTAGGGCAGGTAGGTGTACCTAGCACATTTAAACCAATTCATTCCCACTGCTGCAATAAAATCAAAACTCACTTGAAAAAGTGACTGGACATACTTGTGCACTTTCTGCACTGTCTAAATGTAGTAATAGTACCTGTGGTGTTCAACACTATGAATAAAGGCTTTGCTCAGATGTCTAATCTAGAAGTGTGTACAGGGGAATCTTTGCTACATGTATGATCTTTTGGCAGATTTCTTTCTCTTAGATATAGGACTTGGTGTCAGTATTTACCTTCTCAGCATGTTCCAACTGAAAGTTTATGTAAGATCTAGACCTATAGTTAAGGGCTGTTCCTGACTTCAGAGGATTGCCTAACAAAAGCACCTATAACAGGCAAGGTAGTGAAGGAGGCAAAGCTGGCCTTGGACAATGCAGAGCTCCTGAAATGGAAGCTGAGATTGTAAACTAGTCTTTAGAATATAATTTCCCTATTGTCCTACCACAATCTAATCCCTGAGGTGGTTCAAATGCACATCTTCCACTGTAGTATCTGCACCTGCCTAGCAAACACATTGTGCCTTTCTTATTTTTCTTATAATGACTCACTTCCCCAAAAGAAGTACTCCAAACCCATTCCTGGAAACTTCCTTGATTCCCTACTCTCTACCTTCAAAACAAGCAATTACTGTCCATAGGTGGCTGGTGGTGCCCAGGGCAGTGGGATGCAGGTACATGGTAGTGCAGGTGCTAGAGCCACAGGAATCCATTACTTTGTATCACCATTCCCCTGGTAACTGCCTATTTGCATTTGCCCTACAGTGAGTGGAAAGGATTTGAGATAACTGTGCTGACTTATTGTAAGTACCTCTGCTGTCTTGGGGCTAAATACTGCCTAAGCATAAATCCTATTTGAAGTAAATTGTGCAGTTAGCTCAGTTTTACCATAGCAATGTGCTTGAGAGACTTGACTTAAACAGAAATGCAGCACCCTTGAAGGGTTGCTAGGTCTACACCTGAGAATGGTGTGCACAGAGCAATGCCACGTTCCCTCTGCCATGCCTCCTGCTGGGACAATGTCCCTGGAGCTGGTAACTTTGTAGCTCTCAACCCTAACCCTAAGCATAATGGCAGCCCTGGGCTGAGGCTGTGGCCCAGATGAGAAAACTGTGGAAGGAACAAATGTATCCCTGGAGCTGTAGGATTATGGGTCTCTGAATCCTAACCCTAAGCCTGTTTTGTCACAGGTCCAAAACACATCACTATGACAGGTGTTCTGGAGAAAACTACCTTTGTCCCAGTCAGAACCAGTACACTGTGTCACAAGGTAGCAAACATAAAACATGACAAACATATCTAAGGCCTCTGCAGGGACAGTGGGTGTCAGGGATCTGTGTAAGGCTGTAACATCCCCACCTCTCTTCTGGTAAATCGTCTATAGAGCACAGCAGCAATTCCTGCATGAGAGTGCCCCAGCCTTTAATTAGAAGATCAGAGGATCAATAGGCCAGGCAAGTGAGTGCTTTTATAGAGGGTCTGGTTCATGAAAGATTTGAGCACGAAGATAGATGTTTTTGTTTCTGAATTGCAGCCAGGTTAATTTAAATACTTGTGTGAGGAGTCTTGGGGAGTCTTTGTGGGCTGGGCTGCAGTCACCAGTAGGCCAGGAGCTCTAAGCTGACACACATCAAATGTCAAGCAGGAGACTGGGAAGTGAAAGAAATTCGAAGCAGTTCAGAGCTGAGTTGGGAATAGGGAGCTAAAAAAAAAAGCCAAATCTTTCTTTACTTCATGTAACGGTTGCAAAAGTTATGTTCTTGTATTGTCCTGTCCATGAGACGCACGTGTTTTGGCTAGGAGATGTAGTAATTAAGGGCTGCTGAGGTGGAGACTTGTTGATGGATTTGAACTTTGGTTCTGACCTGTGATGAAGACCGGCTGGAAAGGAGTAACATAGAAGCAGTGCAGAAAAAAAGGTCAGGCTGATGAAAGGGGCTGCTCTGCCAAGGCCTGACTTTGTATTGACTACTAGCAGTGACTCTGCAATTGCTCTGAACTACAGCCAAGTCCAGCAGCATGTAAAGAACAAGCTCTACAGAATGCAATGGATCTTCTGGAAGTCTGCAGATGAAAGTGTAAAACTGTTAAAATGTAGTTTTGAAGGCCTACCTTGAGAGTTTCAGCTCTGAAGAGTTTGGCCATGGCTTTCTTGATGTCAGATCTCTCTGGCAGGATGCTTACGACTCTTCACTTCATTCCTCTTAAAAATCACATCCACCAAATGGTGATGGTGTCTATCAGGGGTACAGTGATAGTGTACTTTGTCTCATGGTAAAAGTGAGACTAACAGAGAGTGACTCCTTTCTCTTTTCACAAAGAAAGGCAGGAGGAACATAATTTTGGTCTTAGTTTCCAACGAAATTGTATACTATCTGTTTATGAAAGATACGAAACCTTGAAAGGCTTATCTCAATGGAAAAGAAAGACAGTATATTGGCACCGGAGCAATTGGCATGTGTCTCTGTTACCACTAACGTTTTCTTTGGTAATGTTAGCAATCTATCCTCTTTCCTCTATAGGTATGAACAATCCATCTTTCTAGTCCTGTAGGACAGAGCAATCTCTCCTTCTTTCTTCCATCTTTGTTTTGTCGACTTAAGCATTCTTAGAGTTAGTGCTTTTATCTAGAAGGCTAAAATAAACATTTCAAGAGGACCTCATTCTGTGTAATGTTATAACATAATACATGTAATAGCTAATAAGAATGAATTCTAATTTTGATGTACTCGGATAAGCTATGTTAGTGACTTACCTACTTCATTTTCATCTAGTGAATGCTTTCTTCCAATTAACAGGCACAAGATAAAACAAGATGAGCCATGTGATTTAAACTACTGGTTGCAAGAGACTTAAATAGCAGCACTTGCCTCTTGTAATACACTCTCTAGGACAATACAGTGCCTCTTCCCAAGCATGGTGTTGTGCCAGGCCATCCTGGGGTAACCCCAGTCTGTTTTTCCCCGCAGTCTTCATTTTCTTCAGTCACAAGTTAGCAAACCCTATCCTTAGACTTGCTTTTGAACACTTACATTGCACCCAGAAAGCATTCACTTCTACTCTGGGACTGCTGGAAAAAGTTTACATTGGAGAGGTTGAGATTCTTGTGAAACAAGACAAAAGGCTGTTCCAAATCAGCTCCAGAGCACTAGCCACTCTTAAGTTGGAGGAGAGCAGGGAAAAAAAGATAGATGAGAAATATTGTCAGTCAGTTGAAAGGATATCAAGACAGTGACTCACTAGTACTCTTACAGTGGTAGAGATATGCTTCCTCAGGTCTATGGGGTGTTGAGAGAAAGGAACAGGCTTCCGCTCAAATACCTCTTTATGTCAGTCGTCTTCATTCTCAGGAAATAAACATTTTCAGGGAAAGTACAGAATACATGCCTTAGGGAGTTGCTGAAGAGGGATCTAACTTCTGGACCGAGTTTATTGTCATCTGTAGTCTCTTTATATGCTAGCATAGCTTTGTTGTCTCTTGGTTGAATGTGAGGAGCAAATGAAGAAATTGGCTTACCTGCTGTTGGATGAAGAAGTGAGAGGTATGGCTCTCACTTAGAAATAGCAAGGGCTTTTGTGTCTGTTGAAGAAAACAAAAAGAAAGTTTATTCAACTTGTGTGACAACAGAGGCACCTGTAGACAAGGACTCTTGTGTGAAGGGCTTTTCTGTGAAATCTTGTAACTTCTGCAGTGCAGCAGAACAAACCATCTTATACTATGTCCTGGACATCAGTTTATCTTCTTTTGGGGGGAAGGAAAAGGGGACCAATCGTGATGGGCAGATGTAAAAAGCATTCCTTCATCCTGTCTTCTTTTATTGAGATCTTCAGCAGAATTTAAAGTAGCTGACACTTGAAATCAGGGAACAAAGCAGTATCCTAAAAAAAATTTTTTAAAAAAAGGTTTTTAGCTAACTCAGTCACAGAATCCTGAAAGACTCTTGCTTTGTTTCACATAACTAACATGGTCCTGTATTCTTGCTTTGTCTTATGAGTAGTATTCTGGTCAAGTGTTTCCACCTGATTTTTATATAGATGCCAATCCCCATCTATATAAATTCTGAAATAAGCTGTGCTCAGATCAGCATGCTGTCTAAAAACTCTACTTCCATAACAAAATTGTCTGGCATTGTACAAGCTACCCTGAACTCCTACACTTCAACAAGGACATGTGTACCATAATATTTACACCAGTTTGTGCCAAAGGATTTATTTCCTAATCTACACAAGTAGATTATTTCCTAATCTGCACTTTTCAAGTGCACACACTTGAAAAGTGTGGGAATTTTGTTTTTAATTAGAGAATTGCCTTGATGTTAAGCCTCAGCTGCACATAGTTTGTGAGAAGTTCAAGCATGGTTCTCCCATTAGAGCTACTTCACTGGGGAGCAATGTTGGCACAGAGCTGTTCCCAATCCAGTGAGTGAAGTCGAGAGCCTGGGGTCCCTGGGCTGCCTTGAGACCCACCTGCCTATCTAGTCCTGTCCTCAAGTGGGCTGACTATGCAGGACTATATGGAAAAGACATTTTCTGCATCTGAGTCAAACTGCCTCTTCTTCATCACTCCTAAGGTCTATGGCGTATCTTAGAGTTCTTAGCCATTACATATATTTGGTGTGCAGATCTGGCAGGCTGATGACTCAGAGGAGCACAGCTCTGACTCTTTGTCAGTGTGCCCATGTCATATAAAAAGACTCACGGACCTAGATTTGAGCTGCACTTGCTTCTCCACTCTGTAACATCACATAGAAGCATTAAATGGTCCCTTAGTCATGCTAGCAGATTGTGCTTTTTAGCCACTGAGATCTCCAAAGTCCCGCCTTTACCAATTTCTGTGTTAATTACAAATTAACAGTAGCTATTGACTTGTACTTACAAGTCAAGGCTTTGATTTCAAAATGTGTAAGAATGAGAGACTTAACCCCACATTAATAACAAATTTCCAGAAGTACATCTGGTAGAACATAACCCTTTGCTTAAGTTATAATGCTGATACAAAGTGCTTTACACGTGGTGACCACCCAGTGCATTGTTAATGAAAAACAGTTGTACGTGCTGCTCTTACCAGCTGGGTGATGCAGCAGTGCAGGGGCCCAGCTGCTCTGACACTGCTAGGGATGTTGCTGGTTATTAGTCTTGGCTCAGCTGCAAGCAATTAACATTAAAAACACAGTGAAACAAACCCAGCTGGTAAACATCACCCCTTCCAAGTATGCCTTTGCCCTGAGTCACTCTCAGAGTCTAACCCTATAGTGAATCCTTCTGTGCATCTTCAGAGGCTGCTCTGAGAGCATCAGCAGTGGGGAGAAATGGAGGATTTCTCCCTCTCTGCTCCTGGAACTTTTGCACACTATACAAAGTAGAGAGTACTTCCAAACCTCCACCTTCAGAGAAGTGTTTAGACAGCGTTTGTCACTGATGGAGAAGCTTTTTCTGAAGATCAGTTTAACAAGCACTGTTTTGAAGTGTTTACCCAAAGCTCATGTGAGTATGAAGAATGCCATCATTTGGCCCTTGAGTTGTACTGTTTTAGCGTTGGAGTTTAGCTTACGAAGGTGCATGCTGAAACAAATTCCTGTCTCAGTGGAGAAAAATATTTAGATTGCGAGGGAAACTACACTATGGATCAGAAAAACAATGGGACTCTATCACATTCTACAGTTGCAAATATAAACGCAAAACATGCTGGTCTTTCCTGTGTATGTTTATACACATAGGGCAAAATTCCCATTGAGTGCATTTGCAGCCTGGGCTTTTCTAGCTGCATTTAGGACATTAAACACTGGACTTTTGTCTCTCTTGTTTCAGAGACAAAGCACTGGCCTTCTGCTGTTAGCAAACCTAGCATTTCCAACTTTATCTTAGCTTTCTGTACCCCTTAATGTGTATTGGTGGATGTGAATGTGTAAATATGCATAACATTGAATCATAGACTCCTAGAGTGGTTTGGGTTGGAAGGGACTTTAAAGATCATCTAGTTGGGATCATAGAATCATAGAATATTCTGAGTTGAAAGAGACCCACAGGGATCATCAAAGTCCAACTTCTGACCCTGCACAGGACAACCCCAAGAATCACAGGATGTGTCTGAGAGCATTTTCCAAACACTCCTTGAACTCTGTTAGGCTTGGTGCTGTGACCACTTCCCTGGCAAGCCTGTTCCAGTACCCAACGACCCTCTGGGTGAAGAACTTTTTCCTAATATCCAGCCTAAACCTCTCCTGACACAGGATGCTCTTTTATAGCTTTAGATCCTTCTTATATTGTGCTGCCCAAAACTGCACACAATATTCAAGGTGAGGCCACCCCAGTGCAGAGCAGAGCAGGACAATCCCCTTGCTTGACCAGCTGGTGATGATTTGCCTGATGCCCCCAGGACATGGCCGGCCCTCCTGGCTGCCGGGACACTGCTGATCCATAGTCAACTTGCAATCAACCAGGACCCCCAGGGCTCTTTCCAAGGTGCTGCTCTCCAGCACCTCATTCTGCAGTTTTTATGTATAACCAGGGTTTCCCCATCTCAGGTACAGAATCTGGCACTTCCTGTTGTTGAACTTCTTACAGCTGGCAACTGCCCACCTCTCTAATTTGAAGAAGTCTCCATGCAGGGCCTCTTGCACTCAGAGGTGTCAACAGCTACTCCCACTTTAGTACTGTTGGTAAACTTACTTATTATACTTTCCAGTCCTTTATCCAAGTCATTTATGAAATGCTGAAAAGCACTAGCTCTAAATTGGAGCCATGCAGAACTCCATTACTGACAAATCACCAGTCTGACGTCATCCCATTCACTCTTACCTCTGTGCTTGACCCATGAGCCAATTGCTCGCCCACCACATGATGTATTTATCCAGCTGTGTGCTGGACAGTTTGTCCAGAGACAGTATGGAAAGCTTTACTGAAATCCAAAAAGACTACATCAAGTGTCTTCCCTTGATTAGCTAGGTGGTTTACCTTGTCATAAAAGCAAATTAATTTTGCAAATCACGACTTCTCCCTCATGAAGCCATGCTGGCTGTGACCAATGACTGTGTTGTCCTTCAAGTGGTTTTTATTAACTCCAAGAATAATTTTCTTCATAATATTACCAGGCACTGAAGTGAGAAGACAGGCCTGTAGCTCCTAGAGTCATCATTCTTGTCTTTCTTGAAAACTGGAACAATGTTTGCCGGATTCCAGTCAACTGAGACTTCCCCCTATTCTCAAGACTATTCAAAAATCTTTGAGAGGTCTCAAAACCGCTGCCATGGGCAGGGACACTTTCAACTAGACCAAGTAGGTCTCTCGAAGCCCCATATATAGCATATGAGTGGGTTAGCCACCCTGGCCTGAGACATGGGTTTCCTGACTGCTTCAGAGGGAGCTGTACTGATACACCACCTTTGGCCACCTGTTGGAAAGCAGAACATGCAGCAAAGCACTTCCAGGGAATGCTCCAAGACACAGGAGTGCCAGGGCTGAAACACAGCAACTGCTGGCAATGAAGAGGTGTTTGCCTAAAATTTCTAAGCTGTGCTTTATTATGTGCTGTTTGAACAACTGCCTTTTCAAAATATGTGTAGTCTCAAAGGAAAGCTACATTGCAAAGTCTCTGTTATATTCCTATTTCTCAGTTGTAGGAAAATTTTAGTGATCATATATTTCAGTACCCATCAAGGTTATAGTTCCCATTTTAAGCAGTCAAGATAAGAAAACCTAGCTAGATGATAGCTTTAAAAGGACGAGCTCTTCTTTATTTGAATACCTGTAATTATGGGCCTTGCTCTGTGGCATTTTTTCCATATTTCTGTCCACCTGAGCCACATAAAAAAAAGGAAATGGTGTTTGCAGAAAAGTCAGCCCTGAAAGCACCTACTGGCTTCTAGAAGAGTGCCCAAGCAGCTGCTGTAGCATTTAGAAACTGTGTTAATAGTGCATCATGTAACCAAGGAGTTTATATGTCTGGAGGCCAGGCCAGGCCACCTTTCCTTCACCTTGCCTGTAGGAAATCTCAATATGCTGCTGTATGACAGTCAGGGAAAGGAGAGATCAGCGAATTACATCTAGGCAGATTTCTAAGAGATCATTTATAACTTACTTTACAATCATTCTTGCGTGCATGGCTTTGCATTCCTGAAGAGCTAGAAAGAAGCTTCAAAATTATCATTCTGCCTTGCTTGGCATGTCAAGAAATCAGAGAACTGCTTGCCTACAAATTGCTCCACTTGCACTTGTTCCCATACAACCTTAATTAATGTAGTGGTAATGTGCCTGAGATAGCTAATACAGTGAACAGGAGAGGGCTCCACCACTATAGCAAGAGGCCTTGATTTAGTTCCTGGTTTGATTAAACTACGGGAGTAATCTTATCTGAGACTGGTATCTAAGAGTCTTTGCTTCTCTATAAATAACACAGGGAAGTTTGTCCATGGCAGAATTAGTCTTTCACTATGCTTGCCCAGGGATCACTAAGAAGACAGGAACTCAAAATAATGGGAGTAATACATGCTTTCACACAGGTCCTGAGAAGCAATGCATCTGGAGGACTGAACTCCATAAGCATGTTCAAGCCTATAACGAAAAATTACATGTTACAAGTCTAATTCTTAAATCTCCTAGCTGCATGTGCACAGTGTGTGATGGTTTTCATTCATTCTGGAAAATTATTTGATTTGGTATTGAAAATGGACACTTGATGTAGCTACATGAAAACGTTAGAGAAACAGTTCCAAAGAAAATTACCATTCTGCTATAACTGAATTTTCCTAATGAAGTTCCTGTGTTTAGGATCAATATATTCAGACGGAGATGGTGTAGGTTCCTCTGGGACATGAAAGTGCAGCAGCACCACTAGATGGTAGCCTTATTTCAGTCACCTCTTTCCTACTTCTCGCTGCAGCGAGAGGAACGAGTTTCTCGAGATGGGATCACTGCATACTGTAACTATCTCTCTGTGTGGACTAAACCCTGAATTAAAAAGCTGGTATACAGAAGAAAGCAGGGCAGAAACTATGAACTTCACCAGCGAGTACACTCTAGGGTACAGTCAATCCTGACTCAGAGCTTGCAGACCCGTGTGTCAACAAGGGGCAGTTGCAGAGGGTTACTTGTCAATGGAGACTCCTATTGACTGCCATTCCTTGTTCAGGTGGACTTTGAACAAAATAAATTAGCAGTCAATAGTTCGCACGTAGGAACAGCAAGATGATAATGAAATTCTTTTGGAATGAGCTGATGATATAGAAAGGCTTCTTCCCCCCCACCCCCATGTTGCTCATAAATATTATTTCAAAAGATGTTTGTGACTTAGTACAGAGCAATAGGTGTTCAGTAGCAATTCGTCAGGGCCACAACTGCAAAAACTGTTTCACTGAACTGGAAAAGTTAACACAGTGGACTACTCTAAACCAAGAGCTGGATTTCAGCTATCACCGTGGTTGCCTTCCAACTCAGGATATTCTATGAGTCTATGAAATATTTGATGAGACTCACTGAGCCTAGGTAAGCAGTGTGTCCACCTGGAAATCCTTCCAAGAAGGGAATGTATTGAGCAACTGTCCATTTAGGACACATATGAAATTCCTTATTTAGATTCACCAACACTTCATTTTAATTACTCTACTTACTACACTGCAATCCAAAGTGCATTATATAGACTATGTAACTAAACGTTAACCATAATTCTAACCACACAGCAAAAACTACAATGCAGGGTTATTACACTTCTCATTAAAGGGATATGAATTTCTAAGTATCTTGCCTGGCCATTTCTGTCAGGAAAATATATTAACAGGCTACTCACTTATAATCTTGGTAACCCAAAAGTTGTCTTTCATCTCTTCAGTAGACATAGTGCATATTCCAGGGAAAGTTCTGTTCCAATATGTTGTCAAAGTGTAAAATTCCCCTCCTGCTGGATGATGTGCTTTGTTGAAAAGGGAAGCACTCTAATTTCAAAATGCTGGAATTTGATGAAATCACCTTTGGATGTCTCAGGAAGTCATTGGTCCTTCTTGATCACAATGACACGTTTGTATTACAGAACATTATAACTATTTGAAGACTTGTTTTTTAATCCAAAAGTAGTTTTGAATCTAAAAATACCAATTAAATATTTTAGCTTATAAAAATGTTGCTCTTTTTAAACAGATTAGAAGGTTAAATCATGTCCAACTTTAAGACAAATGGAAAAACATGGAGACCACTACAAACAAGAACAATACATTTAAGAGCAAATTATTAAGTATTGCAGTATAATTTCCAGGTGCTTTTACTCTGAATTATTACATGTTTACCTAATTGTACATCTTCACCTAATTGTTGCTTCTTTTTGTTTGTCACTGTAGTGCTTGTAATTACAAGTATTTTTTTCTTTTGTTTAGGTTGCTGGATGCCAATATGATCTTCTAAGACCATAAATACTTCTAATTAAAGATGCTATATTCCTATTCATCTTAGGGATTCCTCTGATTGTTCTCAGTTCATGAGTGTTCTGCTGTTATCAGGAGCATAGTTGTAAAACCAAGGAACAAATACTGAATAAGGTTCTGATATGCATAGGAAAAATCATCTCTTGAAGATAAACAGATTTGCCATTATAAATAGTGTGATAAATTTTAAAATAGGCTTGGGTACTTCAATAGGACTACTAAATATGTTTTCATTTATGAAATGAAATTCATTTCATTATTGTAATAAGAGTTCTTTGATCTTCTTGTACATCTTTAGTTACTGCAATACAACACTATTTTACTGCTAATTGTTTTGCATCTGCTGTTCCAGGGACTTCCCAAGATTGTTGGAAGATGCAGAAATAAAAAATCTGTTAGCACTTACATGCTTTCCACAGAACTATCATCCCATGTTAAATTTTGGCTTTAGCAATGAGCAGTTCCTTTCCCTGTAATCTCAAAAACCTATCTTGACAAAACAGACAATATCCCACATATTTGAAAGGTTTAAACAGATATATCTTCATATGAGTGTGTTCTTTTAAGCCTTAGTACTAACTGCCTGGGACACTGCTGTGATTCTCTACTCATCCATCTCAAGATGTGCCTAGGGATTTGCTTTCAACCTTAACCATACAGTAGTGCACACAGGTTAGAGCAGTGACATTTCCTGGCCTGGCTCTTTACTTGTTTGTTTTCTGCATATGAGGACACCCTGTTCATTTCCATTCACGCTGGTTACCTAAGTCCTGAAACCCACCAGTACACAGCTGCCTGGAGTGCTATGCTGGGGTCAAGCACACTCCATGAGTCCATCACTAGGGACCCTTGCTAATGTTTATCAACGTTAACCCACCCCCGTGTTGCTACCCAGAGGCCATACCCAGTGTGAAAAACAACCCATTATAGAATCACAGAAACCTACAATTGTTAAGGTTGGAAAAGACCTCTAAGATCATGAAGTCCAGCCATTAACCTGTCACTGCCAAGTCCACCACTAAACCACGTCCCCAAGTGCTACATCTATACATTCCTGTAAGCACCTCCAGTGATGGTGATTCCATCACTTCTCTGGCCAGCCTGTTCCAATGCCTCACCACATTTTTGGTGAAGAAATTTTCCCTACTGTCCAATATAACTGCCGCTGCCTCATCTTGATACGGGCATTACTGGTTTTGCCACGCACAAGCCAGACACTTCTTTTCCCGTAAGGCGAAAAACCGTTTGTTTTTGTTTTTGTTTTTTTAATTTCTTCTTTATCACCTGCCTCACACACAATCCCTACTCCTTCACGGAGGGACATCCGCTGTGGAGGCTGCCGGTGCGATGTTGACTAAGTGCCTCCAGTGCGGCTCCGCCGAAGGACGGCGGGCTCAGGAGGGTGGGGAGCGGTGCGGGAATGGGATCTGGTGAGGGTAAGGCGGGGCAGGAGCAGGGTCAGGCGGGACGGGAGCGGTGCCTGTCAGCGGGCACACAGCACGGCTCACGGCGCTCGCCTCGCCCC